>SJYX01011897.1:81774-170862 GCA_006410675.1 Oreotragus oreotragus
GAAGAGTTGACTCATTGGAAAAGACTCTGCTGCTGGGAGGGATTGGGGGCAGGAGGAGAAGGGGACGACCCAGGATGAGATGGCTGGATGGCATCACGGACTCGATGGATGTGAGTCTGAGTGAACTCCGGGAGATGGTGATGAACAGGGAGGCTTGGCGTGCTGCGATTCATGGGGTCACAAAGAGTCGGACACGACTGAGCCTCTGAACTGAACTGAACTGGCTCTGCGATGAGGTGACACATGGCATAGTCCTGAACTTGGCCTGCATCTTGAGAAGCTCCTGAACTTGGCCTGCATCTTGAGAAGGTCCTGAACTTGGCCTGCATCTTGAGAAGGTCCTGAACTTGGCCTGCATCTTGAGAATAAGTTCCACAGAGTCAGGCAGAGCTCTAGCTGACTCATCGTGGTCTTCAACCCCTCCGATTTCAGAGCTATTTGTTTCTACAGAAAAGCCTGACCCTCACCGAGGTAGAACTGGTCATCAGTGCATTGTGGTCAGGGATATGATGTCATGGGTGAGGAAAACAGAGGTGTCAAAGACAATTCTCACATTTCTGGCATAAGCAGCTAGTTGGATTGAGGTACCATTTACTAACAAGACCAAGAATTCAGTGTCGTTCTTAGAAATTTAAGATACCTGTGAGGTGCCTAACTAGAAAAATCAAGTCTGCAGATTATCTTTTGTGTCTTGGACTCACAAGAGAGTTCTGAGATAAAGATATATGGTATTTTCTAATGGTGTACAAACAGAATTTGAAGACAGAAGTGGATAAGATTTTGGGGGCCAGTGTTTCTTGAATTTGATGTATGTCTGAATTTCTTGAAGATACTTGCTGAGAAATCAGGTTTCTTGGCCACACCTATGGAGATTCTAACTGAGTAGGCTGAGGTAGGACCCAGGTAGGGAAAGGGACTTGAATCAGGTGGTTCAGTTCAGTTCAGTTCAGTCGCTCAATCATGTCCGACTCTGTGACCCCATGGACTGCAGCACACCAGGTCTCCCTGTCCATCACCAACTCCCGGAGTTTACCCAAACTGGTGTCCACTGAGTCTGTGATGCCATCCAGCCATCTCATCCTCTGTCGTCCCCTTCTGCCTTCAGTCTCCCAGCATCAGGGTCTTTTCCAATTAGTCACTTCTTCGCATCAGGTGGTCAAAATATTGGAGTTTCAGCTTCAGCATCAGTCCTTCCAATGAATATTCAGGACTGATTTCCTTTAGGATTGACTGGTTGGATCTCCTTGCTGTCCAAGGGACTCTCAAGAGTCTTCTCCAACACCACAGTTCAAAAGCATGAATTCTTCAGCGCTCAGCTTTCATTATAGTTCAACTCTCATGTCCATATATGACTACTGAGAAAACCATAGCTTTGACTAGATGGAGTTTTTTTGGCAAGGTAGTGTCTCTGCTTTTTAATCAGCTGTCTAGGTTGGTCATAACTTTTCTTCCAAGGAGCATCTTTTAATTTCATGGCTGCAGTCACCATCTGCAGTGATTTTGGAGACCCCCAAAATAAAGTTTCTTACTGTTTCCATTGTTTCCCCATCTATTTGCCATGAAGTGCTGGGCCCAGATGCCATGATCTTAAAAGTTTTCTGAATATTGACTTTTTTTTTTTTTTTTNGTAGGAGTCAGTTCATCTGAGAAGTAAAAGGTCTATTCCTCTGAAATAATGTTAAAAGTTTACCATTAGGAACAGGATCTTAAGCTTCCAACCATGAGAGGTGATAGGAACTCGACTTAAAGACTCTAACTGCCTCATGAGTATATTAACTGACAGTAGATTATGAATATTAACTGCTGTTTGACCCCATTTCTATTGCCAAGTTAGTAACAGGAAGGGCATTACATCCTCTGGAGGCCCTCCTTTATAAATTCATGCACAACCTCAACACCAACAACTCTTCAGCCTCATTTTTATTACTTTAACAAAAACAAGTAAGTATTGAGTGCCAATGAGAACACAAAAACAAACAAGAGAAAGCACTAATACTCAAGGAAAGAAAGAGATAAAACTTGCCAAGTTATACTTGATCACATATAAAATAGCCAACATTCTAGATCATGATTCAAGTGCAGCACATCCCCATTTAGTATCCTGACTGGAACTCTTTAGAACTTGATGTGAAATAACGCAGGAAGTGCGAAATTTCTTCATATTTTCTAAACTTTAATACTAAGCAACTGAACAACAAAGATAAAATTAAATGTTCTTGGGCCTCTCCTGCAGCCTCACACATACACACACCAAGAAAGTGCGTGTGTGCTCAGTCGCGCGGGACTCTCTAGGAACCCCACAGCCTGCCATCCGACAGGCTCCTCTGTCCATGGAATTTTCCAGACAAGGATACTGGAGTGGGTTGTCATTTCCTCCTTCAGGGGACCTTCCCCAACCAGGGATCGAACCAGCGTTTCTTGTGTCTCCTGTATTGCAGGCGGATTCTTTAACAGCTGAGCTATTGGGGAAGCCCCATATACACACTAAAGTAGTACTTAAATCCTTGTCTTGGGCAGTATGAAATTACTTACAACATGGACTTTTACTCTATCTTCAAAAGGGCTGCTGAACAGTTTGAAAACCTTCCCTAACTCAAAACATAGTTACAATTCTTTAACTGACTTGCTATAACAGAAAAAACTCAGCCACCTGAGAAAGCTTTTAATACTGATAAGATTCCATTTCTTTCTCTAAGGAGGGTAAAGGCAAGCAAGGGCTACTCCGTCAATATTTTAAAACACCGTATTATGTAATTAATATTTTAACAGTGTG
The DNA here is from genome assembly GCA_006410675.1 of Oreotragus oreotragus. NCBI lineage: Eukaryota > Metazoa > Chordata > Mammalia > Artiodactyla > Bovidae > Oreotragus > Oreotragus oreotragus. The sequence continues at coordinate 84,548 of SJYX01011897.1, forward strand.
TAACTGAATAGTAAGGTGACATCTTATCCAAATGGAAATAGTCGAACCAAAATAATCCCTAATTTTGTCCAAGGGATAACCTGTGAAAGAATATTAACTTTGCCAAACAACTGAAGAAAGCTTGCTAGGAACCCAGGACTCCCTCCCGGCCCAGGGGCAATAGTAAAGTGCTGGAGCAATAGCTCCACCTATTGATCAGCAACACTTCCTTAAACATTTTGGCACCCCAAGTCTCCAGTGCTCACGCTCTCTCCCCCTCCTCCACTCGCTCTGACCCAACCCAAATCCAGTTGAGTCACTAGCTCTGAATACTCCTATCCGTGCTCTTTATTCCAATTCCTGCTCTCTCCAGAAGGTTCTGCGCCGCTTCCAAGTCTGGATAACCCCGAAAAGTGTCAAAGACCACAGTTCTCAGTGTCGAGCCTGGATCTGAAGAGGACAACCGGACCGCTCCCTCGGAGTGCCGGGCCGCGGGTGGCTCTGCCGTTCGCTCCCGGGGAGCAGGAGGCCTCAGGAGCCTCACGACAGCTTTTCCCCGCCACCCCACTCAGCAACTGTTCTCCAATCAACCCGCACTCGTCCTCCGGGCCCCAATCCTGGGTTCCCTGGGTCCTACCTCCGCTGGCCCTTCAGCCCGCCAACAGCCCGAGCCGAGCCTCCGCCCCCTCCGTGTGCCGAGAAGCCCAGAAACCTCCCTCCGCCGGGTCTTCGCCCAGAGTCTCATCCACCCTTCGCAGCCCCTCTCCCCCGCCGGTCAGGCCCTGTCCCGCTGCCCTTCCTCACCCTTTCATCTTCCCCGCCTGCTGAGGCCGTTGTTACCGCCGATATCAACGCCGTTGTCGTCGCCGCCCTGAGCTCTCAGCGCCCTCAGCTCGGGCTACTCAACCCCGCAAGCCGGCCTCCTCGCCTAAGGCAAGGAGCTGAGCGGGTGACGGAGGCCGCGAGAGTTTAGCGCGGCCCTGCGTCTCCGGAGGGGGCTGAGGTGCCTTCCGCTGCTGCGCTAGTGCAGCAGCTTCTCCACACGTGCACACGGGGAACTCGCCTCCCGCCCCTGAATACTGACTTTTAAACCAACTTTTTCACTCTCCTCTTTCACTTTCATCAAGAAGCTCTTTAGTTCCTCTTCACTTTCTGCCATAAGGGTGGTGTCATCTGTATATCTGAGGTGATTGATATTTCTCCTGGCAATCTTGATTCCAGCTTGTGCTTCATCCAACCCAGCGTTTCTCATGATGTACTCTGCATAGAAGTTAAATAAGCACGGTGACAATATACAGCCTTGATGTACTCCTTTCCCGATTTGGAAACAGTCGTTCCATGTCCAGTTCTAACTGTTGGTTCTTGACCTGCATACAGATTTCTTAGGAGGCAGGTCAGGTGGTCTGGTATTCCCATCTCTTAAAGAATTTTCCACAGTTTGTTGTGATCCACTGCCTCTTGAGAAAGCTGAGTGCTGAAGAATTGATGCTTTTGAACTGTGGTGTTGGAGAAGACTCTTGAGAGTCCCTTGGACTGCAAGGAGATCCAACCAGTCCATTCTAAAGGAGATCAGTCCTGGGTATGCATTGGAAGAAATGATGCTAAAGCTGAAACTCCAATACTTTGGCCACCTCATGAGAAGAGTTGACTCATTGGAAAAGACTCTGCTGCTGGGAGGGATTGGGGGCAGGAGGAGACGGGGACAACAGAGGATGAGATGGCTGGATGGCATCACCGACTCGATGGACGTGAGTTTGAGTGAACTCCGGGAGTTGGTGATGAACAGGGAGGCCTGGCGTGCTGCAATTCATGGGGTCACAAAGAGTCAGATACGACTGAGTGACTGAACTGAACTGAACTGAACACAGCCAAAGGCTTTGGCATAGTCAATAAAACAGAAGTAGACGTTTTTCTGGAACTCTCTTGCTTTTTGATGATCCAACGGATGTTGGCAATTTGATCTCTAGTTCCTCTGCCTTTTCTAAATCCAGCTTGTACATCTGAAATTTCATGGTTCACATACTGTTGAAGCCTGGCTTGGAGAATTTTGAGCATTACTTTGTTAGCATGTGAGATGAGTGCAATTGGGTGGTAGCTTGAGTGCTCTTTGGCATTGCCTTTCTTTGGGATTGGAATGAAAACCAATCTTTTCCAATCAGTCAGGGATGTCCCAAACCCACACAAGAGTGTCTTTTTAAAAAACATTATTTTCAATTTATTTTGGTTTTGGTTTTGCAGGGTCTTCGTTGCTGTGGGGGCTTTCTCTAGCTGTGGCGAGCCAGGGCTACTCCTTAGGTGCAAAGCAGCGTGGCTTCTCTTGTGTCAGAACACAGGCTCCTGGCGCCAGGGCTCAGCAGATGTGGCACATGAACTTGGTGGCTCCGTGGCATGTGGGATCTTAGTTCCTGGACCAGGGATCGAACCCATGTTCCCTGCATTGGTGGGTGGATTCTTAACCACTGGCCCATCAGGGAAGTCCCAGGAGTGTCTTCTGAATGTCCAGCTGGCCTTCAGCCCAGCAAAAATGATGGTTTGGCTTCCGAATTTTTTCCTGCTCCCTCACTTGGCTTCTACTCTTGCATCGTTAAGAGTTCCTCCTAAATCTCAGAGAATTTCTCCAAATGACATGGAAGAAGGGCTTGAAAAACCTGAGATGTCTGCATTCCTTTCTATGTATTTATTTATATAGAAGAGCTGCTTTTAGATGATCTAATGTGAATTTTATTTTATTTTAAGTTTTTTATTTTGTATTGGTGGTATAGCTGATTAACAATGTTGTAATAATTCAGGTGAATAGGGAAGGGACTCAGCCATGCATATACATGTATCCATTCTCTCCCAAGCTCCCCTAAGGAGCGTATTAAGTAAGCAGTTTTATCTTGCTTATTCATTTAAATGGTGCCTCTGCTGAGCTGCTCTGAGTCTGAGATCTGGGTACCTCAGTCTTAGAATCTCCGCCTTCACAGTGTTGACCACTCAGGTGTATCACTGGCCAAGGGGTGGACGGACATGCAGGAAACAGTACCGCAGCTCTTTCTGTGCTTCCTGAGCTGCGGTTTCTGCCTGTGTTGCTGGTAATGCGGATTGCATAATTCCTTGGAAATTGCAGGGAGGTGTGACTGAGGTCTCCTGACTCAGAAGGCAGACCGTTCCAATTCCTGGATATATCCATGGCACAGAGGGTGTGATACATACGTGCCTCTTTTTATTTGTTGCCAAGAACTCAGATACTTTCTGATGAAACTATCAAGCCAAAAGCTGCAAAGTGGTGACCCAGAGGTGTATTTGTCTTGCAGATACATTTGATCTGGGCTACATAACTTTTAAAAAAATGAACTTATTTCCTAGCATTTAAAAACTGGGAAGCTTCATATGAAACCCAGATTTTTGGCTTCTCTTGAAAAAATTCAGATCTGGCAGTACTGAGCTGGTTTTCCCACATAGCAACAATCAGTCGGAGGTGAGTAGCAGCTGTCCTTACTTTTAACAGGGCTGAGTTCATCAGTTTGCGCCAAGCCCCACCATGCTCTCTTGAGCTTGGTGCTCTGGCTAAGTCCTAGCTACCATCCATCACCTTTTCCAGGCTTGCTTGTCTTGCTTGTGTTACAGCATGGCCCTCAAGGCTGCTGCCTTGCACACCTCCAAGTGAGGTCATTCATATTGTAGTCTGCAGTTTTGCAGTGCTCACCTGTGCAGCTGACTTGGCTCTCAACCTGGGATTCTCAGCTTGGGATCCATGATCTCTAAGGATCTTTGGATGTGTCTCAGGGTCTTATGGAATAGAAGGGGAAGTCCTGAGGGTGGGGCCTTCGAGAGACCTTCAGTTGCTTATCTCTACTTCAAACAGAAAGCTTCCTTTGGGTCTGTGATTTTGGCATGCTGAATTGTAATTTTGGAACAAAAAACAGTTTGTTAAGAAAATTTGATAAATGATGGCCAAAATTCATTTTATATAAGGCACCCAGTGCTGAGTCTTCTGGGGATAAAACTGCTTAGCATGCATGTAATTGGTGTCTGCAAGTCCCCCACTGCCAAATCCTCAGCCTTGAATTTGTTTTAATCAGTATAATTTACATACAGTGAACTGCCCAGTAGCTGAAGTGAACAATGAGTTTCGACAGATGCATAAACGTGCATCACCAACTCCCCTGTGAGGATGGAGAACCTTTCCATCATCCCCCAAATTCGCTTAGAGCAGCAACCCTATCTCCTACGGTGGAGGTTCCCAGCCTCTGGGATCTAATGCCTGTTGATCTGAAGTGGAGCTGATGTAATAATAATAGAAATAAAGTGCCCAATAAATGTAATGTGTTTGAATCATCCCCAAACCATCCCCACCCTCTGATCTGTGGAAAAATTGTCTTCCACAAAATTGCTCCCTGGTGCCAAAAAGGTTGGGGACCACTGCTTGAGGAAGCCGCTGTTTTGATCCCTTCTACCGTGAAGTAGGTTCGCATGCTCCCCAAAATGGTACAAACGGAATCATAGCCGATGTAGTCCTTTCTGTTAGCTTTTTTTTTTTTTTTTTCAAAGGTGTTCACTTAATATAACTTTTACTTTTGAAATAATTGTAGATTTGCAGAAAGGTGTAAAAATAGTACAGAGAGGTTACATGTACTCCTTACCAGGTTTCTTCCACTGGTTCAATCTTACATAATTATAGTTATAGTATCAAAAATAGGAATTTGACATGGGTACAGTGTGTGTGTATAGTTTTCTGCCGTTTTGTCACATGGGTAGATTACTGTAACCACTGCTGGAATAAGATTCCATCACCACAAAGCTTGTCTTCATTCTACCCCTTCACAATCAGACACTTCTCCTCCCCCTGCACACCCTCCATCATGAATCTGTTTTACATCTGTAAGAGCTTTGTCATTTTGAGAATGTTGTGTGTTGCTTCTTTTCCTCCTCCTCTCCCTGGCCAATTCGAGGGGGGCCCGTTGACTCAGAAGGTCAGAAGGGCTTTCTTCTACGTCCCAGTCTCCTCCCCTCTCCTGAGACTCACTAGGGTAAGTGCATTTAACTAGGTCTTTGGTTCTGAATTTTGACTTCACAAAGAATCTCCCCTGGAGCACTTTTTAAACAATGTTATTAAAGGATAGTTGATTTACAATGTTAATTTCTGCTCCTCTAGAGTATTGAAAACTCCATTGCCCTAAACTAATCTATGGTAGAAAAAAAATCAGAACAAGGGTTGATTCTGGGGAGTAGAGGTATACATTCACTGAGGAAGGATATGAAGGAACTTTCTGGGGTGATGGTGATGTTGTCCATCTTGATACAGATTGAAGTTACGTGGGTGTATGCAAGGGGGCTTCCCAGGTATCACAATTGGCAAAGAATCCACCTGCCAATGCAGGATACAGAAGAGACTCGAGTTCAATACCTGGCTCAGGAAGATCCCCTGGAGGAGGACATGGCAACCCAGTCCAGTATTCTTGCCTGGAAAATTTCATGGACAGAGCCTGACACGCTACAGTCCATGGGATCCCAAAGAGTCAGACATCCCTGAGCCTGCATGTGGGCAGATGCAATTGTTAAACCCGTAAAATGATATACTTCAGATTGTGTGTTACATTCTTAAATAAATTTTATCTCCAAAGAGACAAATATAAATAGATACTGAACTTTAGTTCATGACAAGACACTCATGCAAAAGTGTTTAGGGGAAGGTAGGCTGCTGTCTGCAATTTACTTTGAAATGAAAAAATAAAAAGCAACCCCACGAATATGGATTGATGGGTGGAAAGATGGATAAATATATGAAAAAGCAAGAATAGTAAATGTTAAATGTAGAAATTAAGTTGTAGATATATGAGCATTCATGGTAAAAATTCTTCAACTCTTCTGCGTGCTTAAGCACGTTCATAATAAATAGGTTGGGAAAAGTGCCAATCACCCAGGATTCTACCCTAGATAAATGGATTTAATTGATCCGGAATGGGGCCTGGCCATCAGTGCTTTATAAAGCTCTCTGTGATGGAAAACCACTGACCTGACTTAGAGTAATAGCATTTGGACTTTACAAATTGCCAATTTTATGTCAAGACCTTCACTTGCAAGATCTCGTTTAATCCCCCACAACAGCTCTGAGTGATCAGAGAGGTGTCTGTCACAGTCACAAGGCTACAAAGTGGACCAGCCAGGATTGGAAAAACGATGCTCTGGATCCCTAAATCATGCCCTTTGATGAATCCCCTTAATGTGGGCCAGGCATGATAATAAGCCTGCAGAATTTCCCTGCTTCTCCCTGCAATCATTCCAGGAGTTAGTCCTGATTATCCTCATTGTGCAAAAGCAGAGGCTACAGGGGGTTAAATCACTTCACAGGCATTCATTTGATAATGACCTAAATGTCAGGCACTGTGCTAGGAGCTGGCGATGCCCTGGCAGGTTGCTGTTGTTGTAGAGTCACTAAGTTTTGTCTGACTCTTTGTGACCCCATGGACTGCAGCATGCCAGGCTCCCCTGTCCTCCACCATTTTTCGGAGTTTGCTCAAGTTCATGCTGATTGAGTCAGTGATGCCATCCAACCATCTCACCCTCTGCTGCCCCCTTCTCCTTTTGCCTTCAACCTTTCCCAGCATTAGGGTCTTTTCCAATGAGTTGGCTCTTTGCATCACATGGGCAAAGTATTGGAGCTCCAGCTTCAGCATCAGTCCTTCTAATGAATATTCAGGACTGATTTCCTTTAGAGTGGACTCATTTAATCTCCTTGCATTACAAGCGGCTCTCAAGAGTTTTCTCCAGCACCACAATTTGAAAACATCAATTCTTTGTCACTTGGGTCTTCATAGGGCTTGTACTCTAATAGGAATGTAAGCTCAAAATTGCATTCTTAACCAAGTATTGGATGACAGCCATGATTTATGCTGTTGAGATCTAATTAGAGGGAGCTGTGAGGGCTTCTACAAAGGACATTAGACAGAGTCTTGGGGATGGATAGACCATCAAAGACAGCATCCTTAAGAGGATAACAGTGAGCTGAAACGGAATAGTTGGTGTTGTCAAGGGGCACACATCCCACTGGAGGAAACAGCATGTGTATGAACCTCAAAGTGGGAAAGATTTCAGGAGTGAGAAGGTCAACGTGGTTGAAGCAGAGTGAGATGAGAGGGGTGTGGTGCAGAATGAGATCAGAGCAGTCGCAATGGCCAGAACACGCAGAGTCGTAGACCCCAGGGCAGTGACCCAGGACTATAGCCTCAGATCACCCGGGAACCAAGGAAGGGCTTCAAACATGGGAAGAACATGACCCATTTTGCTCCAGGTTATGTAAGTTCCAAAATGGCCAAATCCAGATTTAGACCCAGATTTCTTTGCCCTCAAAGCCTCTGTCTCCCTAAGATTGATGTATTCCGATCTTTTCAAACAGTGGTGTGTATTTCTGAGAACTGTTTGTTTGGCCACATGCAAAAACCCAACCTGCTCGAATGGCAAGAAACATTCTCTTCGTTATAAGACAGAGGGCATAAAAGCAATCTGCAAACACTACTAACAACAGCAATAAGCAGAAGTGACAACGTCCATAATATTCTGCGGGGCAGAACGGAATAATAACAGTTGGATAACCCATACGCTGGCCTTGCACTCTTTTTTTAGACTGAAGTATAATTGACTTATAATGTTGTGTTAATTTCAGGTGTACAGTAAAGAGATTTGGTTGTACATATATATCTACTGTATATCTATACATATGTATTCTCTTTCAGATTCTTTTCTATTATAGGTTACTATAAGATTGGATATAATTCCCTGTGCTATACAGTAGATCCTTGTTGTTTATCTATTTTATGTATAGAAGGGTGTAGATATGTTAAGCTCCTACACCTAATTTATCCTTCTCCCCACCTTTTCCCTTTGATAGCCATACATTTGTTTTCTGTGTCTCTGAGTCTATTTCTGTTTCATAAATAAATTCATTTGTATCATTTTTTTAGATTCCACATGTGAATGGTATCATATGGTATTTGTCTCTGTCTGATTTACTTCACTAAGTATGATACTCTCTAGATCTGTCCATGTTTCTGCAAATGGAATTATTTCATTCCTTTTCTATGGCTGGGGAATATTCCATTGTGTGTATATATTTGGTCTCTTCTTTAAGTCTGCCTCAAAGGGGCTCTAGAAAAAAGCCCAGCTTTTGACACATCTGTAAGGCTCATTAGTGTCCTACTTGTCCATTTTTAAAAAGCCCCAGAGAAGAGATATTATGTAGTCCAAGCTCAAAAGGAAGCCTATGGTCATTCAGGAACCAGAAGTCAGGTTGCTTGATAGGTCTGTGTGTTAAATATCCCCAAAGTCAGGGCCAAAGAGTGGTCAATGGTGAGGCCAAAAGGCTGGGCTGGACCAGGTCATGCTCTTTTTGAGTTAAGGTAAAGATTTCTGGTTTTATTCTAAAAGTCCTGGGAAGCCATTGGAAGACTTTATGCAGTGGGGGTGACCTCAACCAGATTCCCCTTTTACAAAGAGATCTCTAGACACTCAGTCTAGAGTGGTCAGTGCTATCATCCAGGCCGGAGATGATGGTGACTGAACCTAGGTTGGGATGGGGATGTTTTTGGAAAGGGGAGAGATTCAAGAAATATATGAGACACTATCAACAGAACCTGGTGATGGCTTAGTTCTGAAAATGGGGGATACCTCCTGGGTTGCTGGGTTGGCTGGCTGAGACCATTGGAGGTGCCATTTCTGAGATGAAGGTGATTGAATGCTTTGGGGAAGAGTGGCTCTGTCCTCGATTTGAGGCATTGTTACGTGTGGGACACTTGGGAAACGTCCAGACAGACATGCCAAGTCAGTGGTTGGATAGATGAGTCTGGAAATCAAAAGAGAGATCAGTACTGGAGATTTAAATTTATGAGTTTTGGAAGGTTTCCAGATAGATGAGATCAGCTGTTAAGAAGCATAGAGGAAGAAGAGGCTGGGTGTGGGGGATAGTGTTTATGAAGCACCCACTGTGTGTTGTCATCTTGCATCATGCAACATTGGATGGTTGGATACCCATTTTTGGCCAGTGAACAAAATGAGGCTCAGATAAGTTATTTGCCCAAGGGCACATGGTAAGTGTGCAGAAAGTGAAAGTGAAGTCACTCAGTCATGTCCAACTCTTTGGGACCCCATGGACTGTAGCCCACCAGGCTTCTATGTCCATGAGATTTTCCAGGCAAGAGTACTGGAGTGGGTTGCCATTTCATTCTCCAGGGGATCTTCTTGACCCAGGGATTGAACCTGCGTCTCCTGCATTACAGGCAGATGCTTTACTGTCTGAGCTACTAGGGAAGTATGCAGAGGTGGAATTTAAATCCAGCTCTTTCTCTCCTCCACTTCTAGGAAAAAAATCTTCCATGACAGTCCTGAGATTGACTCTCACTGGACAAATCTGAGTACTTTCTCATCCTTGCTCCCCTCCTCAGGCCAGTGGGACCTTCTGATTGACCAGGCCTGGGACAAGGGTCATCCTTTGAAACAGGACACTGAGGTTGACCCCACTGACCACATGGCTGCAGAGTGGGGGAGGGGAAGAACTGTGATCAGTGGAGGGTGGATGCTGGCGGGGACAAGGAGCAGGTGACCTTTGCAAACAGACACTCTGCCTCTTGGGTACTAATGTCCCAGGGACGGGTGCCTGTTTGGAAAAGCATTGCCGCCACATGGCATTTCTTGGGTGACCTCGGCTTGTGAGCAGAGAAGGTCTGAAGCGGTGGGAGGCTTATTTCAGAGAGTTGAGCACAGAATGTTGGAGTCCTTTTCAATTGCAAAGTCACCCACTAAGGCATATGTCTCCCTGCAGCTTAGGCTACAGATGGGCAGTGAAGCCACACACGCACACACACACACACAAACACATACACAAAAACACTCTCCAAGAGCCTGATTTCAGATGAGCTTTTATTAGCTAGCATATCATCTGTGCAAAGAAGAGACTCACATCTGAGTGTTAGCATCATTGGCAGGAAAGAAAAATAAGCCTGCCAGACTCTTTCCTTCTTCCTCCAAAAGAAGGGGCCAGAGTGACCCCAGGAATCTGAGTGGGTGTGTTTGCTCTGAGCGCCTGTCCCTTGCCTTGTTTCCTAAACCTGGAACCAGAGAGGTCAAACCACCAGCTATCAGCAGGGTGATGGGTGGGGGTGTGTGGAGTCCCACTTCCCTGCTACTATATCAACATACCAGTCAGCCCTTGACACTCAGTCAGCATTTATGGAGCACTTTCTCTGTCTCTCTGACTTGTGGCTGAGGGCAGAGAGGGTGCCAGTGAAGCATGACTCAGAACTCTGTCCTCAAGGACTCTGCAAGTCACTGGGGACTTCATTCATTCATTCATCAGGCCTTTTTTAATTGGGGTGTAATTGCAATGCAAGTACAATGTTGTGTGAGTTTCTGCTGTATGACAAAGTGAGTCAGCTATATGAATACCTATTTTCCTTCTCTCTTGGACCCCCCCCTCCACCCAATTCCACCCCCTAGGTTATCACAGAGCATCGAATTGAGCTTCCTGTGCTGTGCGGGAGCCTCCCACTAGCTAGCTGTTTTACACATGGCAGTGTCAATCCTACTCTCTCAACTCATCCCACCCTCCCCTTCCCGCTCTGTGTCCACATATCTGTTCTCTACATCTGCGTCTCTATTCCTGCCCTGCAAGTAGGCTCATCTGTACCATAAATTATCGGACATTTTCATCTGTCTTGTTCATTACTGTGGTGCTAGTACCGTGCATGCTGCCTGGCTCACTATAGGTAGTGAGTACATATATGTTGGATGTGCAAATGAGAGAAGACATAAGAAAATGAACTGAGTTATACCCTGTGATGAAAGGACCAGGAACCTTACTTCAAATGTTTACACTCACTGGGGGCACATAGATACCATCCCTGAATGGCATGCACTCTCTCCTGCAGCCTACTCGGCTACACCTCATGTCTGACTCCGCTGGCCACTCTCTGGGCTTTGAAACTCATCTTTTCCTTGGTTTTCATGTTGTACTTTCTTCTGTTTCTTTTCCACCTTTCAGACCGTCCAGCTCAGGCTACTCTTTAAAAAAAATTTTTTTTTTTAAATTTATTTGGCTGTGGCAGGTCTTAGTTGCAGGATGTGGGATTTAGTTCCCTGTCTAGGGATCAACAGTGACGGCAATGGCACCCCACTCCAGTACTCTTACCAGATGTTTACACTCACTGGGGGCACATAGATACCATCCCTGAATGGCATGCACTCTCTCCTGCAGCCTACTTGGCTACACCTCATGTCTGACTCCGCTGGCCACTCTCTGGGCTTTGAAACTCACCTTTTCCTTGGTTTTCATGTTGTACTTTCTTCTCTGTTTCTTTTCCACCTTTCAGACCATCCAGCTCAGGCTACTCTTTAAAAAAAAATTTTTTTTTAAAATTTATTTGGCTGTGGCAGGTCTTAGTTGCAGCATGTGGGATTTAGTTCCCTGTCTAGGGATCAACAGTGACGGCAATGGCACCCCACTCCAGTACTCTTACCTGTAAAATCCCATGGGCAGAGGAGCCTGGTAGGCTGCAATCCATGGTGTCGTGAAGAGTCGGACACGACTGAGCGACTTCTCTTTCACGCATTGGGGAAGGAAATGGCAACCCACTCCAGTGTTCTTGCCTGGAGAATTCCATGGATGGAGGAGCCTTGTAGGCTGCAGTCCATGGGGTCACGAAGAGTTGGACACGACTGAGCGATTCCCTTTCACTTTTCACTTTCATGCATTGGAGAAGGAAATGGCAACCCACTCCAGTGTTCTTGCCTGGAGAATCCCAGGGATGGAGGAGCCTGGTGGGCTGCCGTCTCTGGGGTCGCACAGAGTCTGACACGATTGAAGTGACTTAGCAGCAGCAGCAGCTAGGGATCAAACCCCGGCCCCCTGCTTTGGGAGCACAGAGTCTTCCCTGGACCACCAGGGAAGTCCCCATAGTTCAGGCTACTCTTTTCCTACTTGTCTCCAACTGTAGGGTGTCTTCAGCTCTCTTTTCATCACCTTCCATGCCTTTTCTGCACACCTGCTGCCTCAGGGCTATTCAGTGCTGGTGAGCCCCTCCAAAATGCTCCTTCATTCTGTCAACAGGCATTTACAGGGTACTAACCATGTGCCTCTTTCAGGGTCTATTCTAGGTGTTACAAACAATACAATGAACCACACACAAGTCCTTGTCCTCCAAGAATGTCTGTCTCCTACTCCCAAGTCTCTGTCTTGAGTTCCAGACTCATGTAGCCAAATGTATATATGACGGTCTATTGGACATCAAAAAGAGACTCATCCTTTCTCCCACCAGACCAGCCCCTCCTCTTCTTTTATGGGTCACAGCAGATGGTTCTTTCCATCACCTGTTTCCCCAAACCAGAGAATAGAGACTCATTGTAGACTCTGCCCTCTTCCCACACCTCCCACACCCAATAGGTCCCAATCCCGTAGTTCCCACATCTCCCATATTGCTTCCTTTTCTCTACTCTCCACCCACAAATGTTCCTTATCTCTTGCCTGTATTTACTGCCATGGCCGCCGTATTGCTCTCTCTGCTTTTGTTCTTTCCTTCTTTCAACTCATCTACCCACCGCAGCCAGAGGAATTGAAGATTCCAATAATTTCACATTGCTGTGTTACTTAAAAACTTGAGAGTCTTCCATTGCCCAAGGGTGAGAACCCAGGCTTTTAAATGTGGCCTTCAGGGCCCTTCATGACTTTCCGCGGTACACTCTCCCAGCCCCCACTCTCGTATGGCCTCGTGCAGACTTGCTCTTGGCTCCCCCAGTGTGACCCGGCAACACTTTGCTCATGCCCGCTTTCTTCTCTGCAGCTGTTCTTCCAGCTCCCTGCAGAGAACTGGCCTCTCCCTCTCTCAGAACCCTCTTGTGCCCTGTCATCTAGCTCTGTTCCTATACTCTTAAAAAAAACATGTTATGGGTGTTTTAACTGGTGGAAAATTGCCTTCTTATTTTGTGTTGGTTTCTGCCATACAACAATGCGAATCAGTCTATATATATATATATATATATATATATGTATATATATCCCTTTCCTCCGGAGCCTCCTTCTCCCCCGCCCCCATCTCTACCCCTGGCTTTATTCTTTTCTTCATAAATTTTATATTATTTTATATTATTATATTATATATATATTTTATATTATATTATTTTATGTTAATATATTATATTATATTTTATATTATTATTTGGCTATGCTGGGTTCTAATTGTGGCATGTGGGATCTAGCTCCCTTGCCAAGGATTGAACCCAGGCCCCCTGCATTTAGGAGCATGTAGTCTTAACCACTGGACCACCAGGGGAGTCCCTCTGCTTCTGTATTCTTAGTGCACATGTGTGTTTACATGCCTCTCTCCTTTAAATCCCACAGTAGGAGGAGCAGTCACTTAGTCTTCCCAGTGCCTGGCACTCGTAGGTGACTGTAGCGAGTATTATTGGTGCCCTGCCCTTATTCCTTCAGCTTGTCCCTCTTCCATACCAGCTGTAGGTTTCTGCTTGCCAGCACAGGTGATGCTCCACATGAGGGTTTTCTCTGACTGCAGGAGCATGCCTGGGAGGTGAATGGAGCAGAATGGAAGTGTCAGGGTGTTAACATTTTAGGGAACATCAGTGGGTAAATAATAATTAAAAATAACTACAGTGGAATCATAGTCAGCCATAGAAAGGAGCAAAATTAGGTCATTTGTAGAGACATGGATGAACCTAGAGTCTATCATACTGAGTGAAGTAAGTCAGAAAGAGAAAAACAAATACCATATATTAATGCACATATATGGAATCTATAAGAATGGTATAGATAGGGACTTCCCTGGTGGCTCAGTGGTAAAGAATCTGCCTGCCAATGCAGGAGACATGGGTTCGATCTCTCGTCCGGGAAGATCCCACACGCTGTGGAGCAACTGAGCCCGTGTGCCACAACTGCTGAGCTCTGGAGCCCGGGAGCTTGTGCCGCTGCTGAAGCCCACGTGCCTTAGAGCCTGTGCTCCACAACAAGAGAAGCCACCACAACTAGAGAGAAGCCTGCTTAGCAGGGAAGACCGTAAATAAATAAAAAAAATTATGTTCATGTTTGGGAGTTCATGTACACCCATGACAGACTGATGTCAATGTATGCCAAAACCAATACAGTACTGTAAAGTAAAATAAAGTAAAAAAAAAATGCTATAGATAATCTTATTTGCAAAATAGAAATAGAGACACAGATGTAGAGAACAAACATTTGGATACCGAGGAGGAAAAAAAGGGGTGCAAGGAATTGGGAGATTGGGATGGACATATAAACACAACTGATACTGTGTATGAAATCGATAACTAAAGAGAAGCCACTGAAGAGCTCAGTGCTCTGTGATGACCGACAAGGGAAGGGACTCCGAACAATGGGGATGTGTGTATAGGTGTAGCTGATTGCCTCTGCTGTACAGCAGAGACTAACACAGCGTTGTAAGGCAGCTATGAACAGTGCAAGCCCCGGTTGTGTCCAGCTCTTTGCAACCCCGTGGACTGTATAGTCCATGGGATTCTCCAGGCTGGAATACTGGAGTGGATAGCCTTTCCTTTCTCCAGGAGGTCTTCCCAACCCAGGGATCAAACCCAGGTCTCCTGCGTTGCGGGCAGATTCTTTACCAGCTAAGCCACTGGGGAAGCCCAAGAATACTGGAGTGGGTAGCCTACCCCTTCTCTAGTGGGTCTTCCTGACCCAGGAATCGAACCAGGGTTTCCAGATTGCAAAGCAACTATACTCTAATAAAAATTAATTCAAAAAAATCTTTTAAATTTAGATGAGCATTGGAGGGTTAATAGCCCAGCTTCCTCACTGCTTGGGTGCAACCATGATGAGATGATCCTCACACACGCTCTGGGCAGTCCCCATCGGGAGTGTGCTCCAGCCGTGTCAGGGGTGACTTGCTCGCCAGCACACCCTCCCTCGTGTCACATCCCCACTTCTCTGCTGAGACTTCCAGGGGTCGTCATCTCACTAACGCATCCAGATCTTTGTCTCAGCGTCTGCCTCCGCCCAACTAAGACAGTGCCTGAAAGATGTTTAATGACTGACTAAAACGTGTCATACAATGACTATAAAGTATCTGTAAAACAGTAAGTGAGCGACGCGAGACAGTTTACAACCATCAATCAGCCATTTCAAAGCCTCTGTAAATCAGAGGATAAGGACCCCGGTGAGGATGGTGAGTAGTTAGCATTAACACTGAGTAGGCATTGACCAGGTCCCAGGCTCTAAGAGGGAGTGTGTGTGTGTGTGTGTTTCTCTCATTTAAACATCACAGCAGCTTATGGTCAGGCCATTATAATAATCCCTATTTATAGATGAGGAAGTAATCTGGGAGACAAAATGGTTAACCCAGCTTCCCAGCTGTAGGTGGGGGAGCTGGGAGCTGGCTCCAGACATCTGGTTTTGAGTGGATGCTGAGCTGCTGTGCCTTATGGAGAGGGTGAGACTTGATTTGGGTTTTGGAAGAGGTCATGAAGGGCATTCTAGGAAGGGGAGTCAGCAGGAGCAAAGGCAAGATGAGAAAGTACAGGATTTGTTCAGGGTCATATGCCTTGAGGGGAGGTTTTTTTGTTCTTCTGTTTAGCTTCTTTTTCTTCAGTTTTATTCAGAAATAATTGACACACATCACTGTAATTGCTTTTTTACTCTAAAATAATATACTCATTGTAATAAAGAGAAAAGGGGCTTCCCAGGTGGCTCAATGGCAAAGAATCTGCCTGTCAAGTAGGAGACATAGTGTTGGATCCCTGGGTTGAGAAGATCCCCTGGAGAAGGAGATGGCAACCCACTCCAGTATTCTTGCCTGGGAAATCCCATGAGCAGAGGAGCCTGGTGGGCTACAGTCCATGGGGCCACAAAGAGTCAGACACGGCTGAACGATTAAACAGAAGCAGCAGTGATAAAGCGGAAAAGAAACAGAAAAGCAGANCCCACTCCAGTATTCTTGCCTGGGAAATCCCATGAGCAGAGGAGCCTGGTGGGCTACAGTCCATGGGGCCACAAAGAGTCAGACACGGCTGAACGATTAAACAGAAGCAGCAGTGATAAAGCGGAAAAGAAACAGAAAAGCAGATTATGATGCTATCATATGACCTAACTACTGTTAAGGTTCTCATCTGTTTCTTTCTAATAAAAGTGGGACTTTATTTATTTGCAGGAAGCTCTGCCTTCTGCAATGATCTCATTTCCTCCTCCCCTTTTCTTGTCCCCTCTATTCTTATCTAAAAGATGATGCTGTTAAAGTGCTGTGCTCATTATGCCAGCAAATTTGGGAAACTCAGCCATGGTCACAGGATTGGAAAAGGTCAGTTTTATTATCAGGCTTCCCAGGAGGTGCTGGTGGTAAAGAACCTGCCTGCCAATGCTGGAGATGTCAGAGCGGCTGTTTTGATCCCTGGCTTGGGAACGATCCCCTGGAGGAGGGCATGGCAACCCACTCCAGTAATCTTGCCTGGAGAATCCCATGGACAGAGGAGCCTGGCGGGCTACAGTCCATAGGGTCGCAAAGAGTCGGACTCGACTTAACACGCACACACACGCTATGTTATTACCAGCATCCTGGGATGGGGGAAGGCTGAGGGGTCAAAAGCTGGAATCAGAAACCTCGGAGGAATCTGGCTACAGATGCTGCAGTAGCAGATTCTTTTCTGTCGCTTTGCTAATTTTAGGCAGAGGTTGCAGGAGTCTCAAGTGCACACTGGAACTTAGATTCAAAACCACTGGATTCCGGAGCCTCATGGCCAAGGTTGCAAACTCCAATGCCTGCAAGCGCCAGGCAGCCAAGGTGAACCCCTGGAGGTAAGATGGTAAATGGCAGAAGCTGTGTCCCGTCTGGAGGGGCCGGCGACAGTCCACTGCAGGCCCTCATTGCTTGGTGGGGGTGGGGCTTCAGCATGGCTGCTTTTCCCATCCTACAGGAAAGAGAAAACAGAAATCCAATTTTTAAAAGGAAGAACATCCTAAATTGTGAGTATTGGCCATAAATTAGTTTTAAAAAAACATTTTGCAGGGTGACATTGAGGAGCTCAAACAAAATGTGTTAATGGATCAGATTCATCTTATAACCCCCTTATTAAGGGCCCCTACTTAAGACAATAGAATATTGTGCTTAGCTTGACAGAATCCATTTTAAATAAATAATGAGAAACCAAGAGAATTTTAACGTCAGAATCGTTAGTGTTATAGATTCTCAGAGGTAAAACTATCTCCTAGGTACTTGACACGTTCAATCGTTAGAATAACAGACAGAATTTTAGCTGAAATCTCAGGAATGTAAAATTGAATAACCAGAAAAACAGAATTACTAGCATTATTTGTTTGTTTAAGGCTAGACCTTTACTAATTAACCTCTACAACCTCATAATCAAGCATTATTAGAATCAGGTGCCTCCTACAACAAGTATCTGGCCTTTAAGAAAGCCGGTTGAATGACTCTACTTGGCAAATCTCTGCTTGAATGAACTGGACCCCCTCCAAGATATTCTTGTTCATTTCTTCCAGAAATATATACTTTAACTATTTCTTATTTATTTCTTTGGGCTTCTCTGAGGGCTCAGTGCTAAGGAATCCACCTGCAAAGAAGGAGATGCAGGAGGCGTGGGTTTGATCCCTGGGTGGGGAAGATCCCTTGGAGGAGGGCATGGCAATCAATGCCAGTGTTCTTGCCTGGAGAATCCTAAGGTCAGAGGAGCCTGGTGGGCTCCGGTCCATAGGGTCGCAGAGTCGGACACACCTGAAGCAACTAAGCACACAACTGCACTTATTTGTTTGGCTGTGCTGTCTTAGTTGTGGCTTGTGCACTCTCAGTTGCAGCATGTGGGATCTAGTTCTTTGATCAGAGACTGAACCCAGACCCCCTGCATTGAGAGTCTGGAGTCTTAGCCACTGGACCACTAGGGAGTTCCCCCCCAAATATTTTTTATCAAGCACCTAATACATATGGGCGTCAGTGAACCAGAAATGCATAATGCCCACTGTGATGAAGTACACATTCTTGTGCAGGTGGGCAGGCAGAAAACAGACGTGAAAGATAATTTTAGACAGTGATCAGTTCTAAGGAGAAAGCAAATAGCATAATACTACAGAAAGTGACATGATGGGATGATCAGGGTGGACCTCTCCTCCTTTGAGAGGAGACCCAAATGATGAGGAAGAGTCAGCCATGGGCGGATCTGGGGAAGGGAGGTCGAACCTGGGAAATGGCAAGTGAAAATGCCCTGAGGTGGGAACAAGCTTGTATGATTGTAGAACAAGAAAAGCCCGGTGGGCTGAAGCACAGTGAGTGGGAGGGGGAACAAGGTGGAAGAGATGGGGTCCGACTGCTGGGCAGCAGTGCACCCTCTTTTCATTTCAAATCAATAATGAGAAAATTTCAGCACACCTGTATTTAACCCACTACACATTACACATAAGTGCTTGCTAAGCGATTTGGATGCAGAAGCAGGTCACAGAGGATGAGGTCAGGGTTAGTGGCGCCCTGGGCCACCGCTTCATACAAGGGTCCATGGCTGTGCTTCGTCAGTGCTTTGCAAGCATTCTCGTGCCTCTTGCTTCAGTCGTGTCTGACTCTTTGTGAACCCCATGCACTGTAGCCCGCCAGGCTCCTTTGTCCATGGGATCCTCCAGGCAAGAACACTGCAGTGGGTTTCCATACACTCCTTCAGGGCATCTTCCCGACCCAGGGATGGAGCCCGAGTCTCTTACGTCTCCTGCATTGTCAGGCAGGTTTTTGACCACTAGTGCCACCTGGGAAACCCTTGCAAGCGTCTTCTTTACAGAAACCACCTGCCCGTCACCCTCGCCTTGTGACTTCCCCTCCTCTCTGGTCCTGTGGGGCTGGGCTCCTGTATCTCCATCAACGACGGCCAGACGGGGAAGAGAGACAACTTTCAGAAGTATGTGTGAGAGCTGTCACAGCCTCTGTGCTTGCCATCTCCATGGTACCCAGGCAGGGGGACAATCTAATTAGGCTATTTTCAGCATCCCGGAGGGAGGGGAAGTGGAGGGAGACAGGGAGAAGGGGGCCTGCCTCTCTCGCTGCCTATCTCTCCTCTCTCTCTCTCCCTCTCTGAAGTTATTATTGATTAAGCAGTCAAAGGCCACGGAGGCAGGACCTTTCTATGCTCCGTGCTGGGATCAGAGGAGGCTTTTCGGCAACACGGTGGGACTTGCCAACCGCATCAGGGACCCCAGGGCTGGCGGGCTTCCAAGTGCCTGGTGCTAATGAGCTCCGAAGCCTACAGCTTTGACTGAAAACACGTCCCCTACAGGCTGTTTGTCCTCTGCCAGGGTTGGGCTGCCACCAGCTTCCTCTGGAATGATGGGCCCAGAGACAAGGAGGCTGGCAGGCCTTTATTTCTTAGCCTGGGGCCTGTGTTGGCTTTCAAGGCTTTTGCCTGTGGTCTTCAGAGCCTTGCAAGGAAGTTAGGCTTTCAGGAGCACAAGGCCAGTGGCTCCTGGGAGTGACTCAGGGCCATGGACTCGATAAAGATACAGTTGACTAAATTCCAAATGGCCAGAGGTTGCATCCAGTTTGCTTGTCCCTTGCTGCAGCTTGTAGCATCCAGAGGTTCTAAGCGTTTATTCACCAAATATCCTGCTATGTACTTGTAAGAAGGCTGACTCTAAAGGCCCATCTTCTTTAATTCACAAGGCCCCACTTTTCACATCTCTGCATTTGCTCCTGCTGTGCCCAAGCTTGTTGGAGCTGGATGTTAGTGTGGTCAAAGCAGATTGAAAAATGTTGGGTACCTTTAAAGCTCTCACTGGACATAGAAATGGTGCTGGGTGAGACACCTGCGCCATCTCATTTCACCCTCATACAGTTCCATAAAGTAGGTCTTTTAATTCTCCCCATTTCACAGATGAGAAAACGGAGGCACAGAGAAGTAAAGGCATGTGCCCAAACTAACAAGGCTGGAGACAGGTTTGAGATTAACATCCACGTTTGCCTGACTCCAGAGCCAGCCTCCGAAGGTAACCAATTTAAATGGGACTCTCAGTTTTAGGATTCAAAGGAGTTTAATAGGTTAATAGGATTTATGAGTCTCCAAGAAGGGGCATTTCCTACAATCATTCGACACTTTCCTTTTTATTTTCTGGGTGTACTTGTTAACATCTTCTGACAGCATTTTGGGAACAGTTGCTTGGAGGTAATTAAACAGAGCGAGTGATAATGTCCTTAATTAATCCAATCCAGTCTCTTTCATTTGTGCTTATTTCCTTATATTGGCAATAGTTCCAACAGGAGGGCTTTACAGTCACATCCCCTGGTTCTTCCTTCTGACTCCAGAAAGAGCATGAACACCAAAGGGGGAATTTTCAAAGAGCATCTCATCTTGGGTTACTGCTTTGCACCAGTTTAATGTGTGATGCTGTCTATCATAGTGGAGGGCTAATGTGGCTTTTGAACCAGCGTTAAGGCTGTTAAACACACGAGCACACACGCACGTGCACGCGCACGCACAACCACACACACACACACACACACCCTGATGAATCAGATCTCACTATGAGCCTTTTGTTTAAAATATCATAGAGCCACAGGATTTCAAAGACACCTCTCTGATATTTTTTCATTGCTGTGTTCCTTTTAACCTGTTATTTACCTCCTCAAAGATGGAGGCCTCACCTATCTACCTGGTACTTCTCTCCTTTAGCATCTAGTAGAGGGTTGGAGAAGGCAATAGCAACCCACTCCAGTACTCTTGCCTGGAGAATCCCATGGAGGGAGGAGCCTGGTAGGCTACAGTCCATGGGGTCGCAAAGAGTCGGACACGACTGAGCGACTTCACTTGAGAGGGTTGGATGGGCTTCCCCAGTGGCTTAGTGGTAAAGAATCTGCCTGCCAAGGCAGGAGACATGAGTTCGATCCCTGGGTTGGGAAGATCCCCTGGAGGAGAGCATGGCAACCCACTCCAGTGTTCTTACCTGGAGAATCCCATGGACAGAGGAGCCTGGCGGGCTACAGTCCATGGGGTCACAAAGAGCTGGACATGGCTGAAGTGATTTAGCATTCACATGTGCAGAGGATTGGACAAACAGGGAACTCAGCAGATGACTGGCTGGTGGGTCTTCTGTGTTAATCAGCATTGCTACCATCACCATCATCATAACTACCGTTTTTGATTGTCTTTCATGTGTAGACACTGGGTTTTATGCTTTTCAGCCATGAGTTGGCACACTATACCTTATGGGCCAAGTTCAGCTGGCTGTCTATTTTTGTAAATGAAGTGCTATCAGAACACAGCCATGCCTATTTGTGTGTAGATTGTCTGCATCTCTTTTTGTTCTGCAATGGCAGAGTTGAGTAGTTGTGGTAGAGTCCATACGACCCTGTAAAGCCTAAACTATTTGTCATCTGGCTCTTTACAGAAAAAGTTGCCCGACCCCTGCTTTATAAACAAACCTGAAAGGCAGTGTTCCTGTTTCACAGATGAGAGGATTGAGGTTCAAGGAGGTTAAACGGTTTTCCCAGCTGATAAGTAGTGAATGCAGGGTGTGGACTCAGGTCTAGCTCCCTAAAGTCAAGGCTTTTTTAGTCTACCTTATGCTCCCTGTTCCCCGATACTGCAGAAAACTGAGAACAGACTGATTTTTTCACCTTGATTTTTGAACCCAGTTTTTGGAGCATCTGGGGTTAATTCTTTTGGGGGCTTTGAGGGCACTGCCACCTAAAATCACTTAAGAAAGCAGGCAGGATGCCTGAGTAGTTTGTGACTGGAGGGAACTGTTGCTCTCTGCATAAATACACAGATTTGCTCCTGGAGATCAGAGGTGTCTGGAGCAGCTGATTCATCAGTACCTTTGAAGTCTGGTGCCAATTTCACAAAGACAAATTAATTTCTTTAGCTTCTTAGCAGCTGATGGTTTCAGTCCTCCTAGAGCTTTCGGCTGGAGCATCTTCCCCATGTTTCTCCATGCCACAGATTCTTCGTGTGTGTGCACATGCTAAGTTGCTTCTGTCCACTCTTTGCGATCCTAAGACTGTAGCCTGACAGGCTCCTCTGTCCATGGGATTCTCCAGGTACGAATACTGGAGTGGGTTGCTGTGCCCTCCTCCAGGTGATCTTCCTGACCCAGGGATCGAACCTGTCTTCTGAGTTTCTTGCATTGCAAGCAGACACTTTACCACTGAGCCACTGGGGAAGCTCTGCCACAGTTTTCTGCTGCTGCTGCTGCTGCTGCTAAGTCGCTTCAGTCGTGTCCGACTCTGTGCAACCCCAGAGATGGCAGCCCACCAGGCTCCGCCGTCCCTTGGATTCTCCAGCAGATTCCTAGAGCTGTCTAAATCTTTGCCGACTATATGTGCAAGGAAGAGGAGGAGCAGAAACACTGAATTCGCAAGCGTAAGTCCACGTAGTTGGTTGTGTAATAGGTGGTGATGAGGGCAGAGATTATTTTTGTCTCTGCACACAGGAAGATGCAGGGTCTAGCTTTCCAGTTTTGGTGGCTTTATCATCACTTGTATTTGCATTGGGCAGATCCTACAAGACTAATAACCAAACGCAACTCAGTACATTCATTTTACTTATTTATTTTTTGGATCTTGTCTGTGTTGTGTCTTAGTTGTGCCGCACAGGGTATTCGCTGCATCATGTGGGATTTTTCATTGCAGTGGACGGACTCTTTAGTTGTGATGTACACGTTTAGATGCTCCAAGACATGTAGGATCTTAGTTCCCCGACCAGGGATCTAACCCACATCCCCTGCTTTGCAAGGCGGATTCTTAACCACTGGACCACCAGGGAAGTCCCAAAACATTCATTTATTGGTTGCTTTGTTGATGGATTAGACCTATGACAACCTTTATATTGAAAGTATTACAAAAGCATTATACCACGTGTTAAAGGAATGGGCTGTGTGGGAAATCATGAGGGAGATGAAGTCAACACCAAGATGCAGGGATGTATTATGTTTCTTAGGTACTTTCCTGGGACGTTTAAAAACATAATCCCCAAGAAAGGCAATTTTGAGCTAAGTGAGTATTCTCTGGTATTAGAAATTTCAAAACGCATTTTGAAGTGTTGAGCAGGAGTCTAAATGTTTATGTATATGTTGGGGCTCCCTGCCCCATGGGAACTTTTGCTCTTCTGAAAAAATGGGATGTAAGATGTGAAAGGCACTTTTCTATACATCTCNCTAAGTGAGTATTCTCTGGTATTAGAAATTTCAAAACGCATTTTGAAGTGTTGAGCAGGAGTCTAAATGTTTATGTATATGTTGGGGCTCCCTGCCCCATGGGAACTTTTGCTCTTCTGAAAAAATGGGATGTAAGATGTGAAAGGCACTTTTCTATACATCTCACTGGAGTTTCATAAACAGATTTCCAAGTTGGAATAATTACCCCCATCTTGTAGAAAAGGGAACTGACACTCAAAATTATCAAGTAATTTGTTGAAAATCTTATGTCTGTTGGCTAAGCTGGGATTCCCATTTAGATCTCTCTTATTGAAAGTCCTTATTCTTTGAAAATAATATCATCAACAACAATAACTATTAATAGGTAATACAAACTGCCCACTATGTGTCGGGCATTGTGGTAAACACCGTCCATCGATTATCTCATTTAATCCTCATGATAACCTTACAAAATAGGTTATTATTCCCATTTTACAGATAAGGGAAACTGAGGTTTAGGGGAGTTAATTTACTGGCTCAAGGCTCCCCAGCTTGTAAACATCAGAGAAGGGGCTTGAATACATCCTTGTGTGACACCGGTGCTGCAAGGACATGGACTCTGCCAACCTCTGCCCTTCTCAAGTCATACCGATTCATGCATTCAACCCAGAGTGTCTTTCCTTTGAGGCCATCTCACCTATCCTTCATCCAATAAAGAATCAACTGGCCTTAAGGGAGTCCCGTCATGCCTGTATTCCCTTCTAACNTTACTGGCTCAAGGCTCCCCAGCTTGTAAACATCAGAGAAGGGGCTTGAATACATCCTTGTGTGACACCGGTGCTGCAAGGACATGGACTCTGCCAACCTCTGCCCTTCTCAAGTCATACCGATTCATGCATTCAACCCAGAGTGTCTTTCCTTTGAGGCCATCTCACCTATCCTTCATCCAATAAAGGATCAACTGGCCTTAAGGGAGTCCCGTCATGCCTGTATTCCCTTCTAACAGGAGACTTTTGGCTACTTTAACATTTTTATGTATTAATTTTAAAAATTTTATTGAAGTGTAGTTGATTTACCATGTCAGTTTCAGGTGTACAACATAGTGATTTCATTACATATATACATCTATTCATTCCTTTTAAAATTCTTTTCCCTTATAAATTATTGCAGAATATTGAGTAGAGTTCCCTGTACTATATAGTAGGTGCTTGTTGGTTATTTTATATATATAGTGTGATTATAGTATATACATATATATATATGAGTATAGTATATATGTATATATATAGTATATATAATATAGTAGTGGAGAAGGCAATGGCACCCCACTCCAGTACTCTTGCCTGGAAAATCCCATGGACAGAGGAGCCTGGTGGGCTGCAGTCCATGGGGTCACGAAGAGTCGGACACGACTGAGCGATGTCCCTTTCACTTTTCACTTTCATGCATTGGAGAAGGAAATGGCAACCCACTCCAGTGTTCTTGCCTGGAGAATCCCAGGGACAGGGGAGCCTGGTGGGCTGCCGTCTATGGGGTCACACAGAGTCAGACACGACTGTAGTGACTTAGCAGTAGCAGCAATGTGTGTATGTTAATCCCAAAGATTTTTGGTTACTTAAAGGAGAAAGGTCTGAACTTGGATTTCTTCCTTGTACCAGTCAAGACCATTCACACTTCCCCAAATTCTGTGTTGTCCTCTACTGAGAGGCCAGCTCAGAGTCCCAGTCCTTAACTGGGCAGGGGTAACCACAGCGGGATCCCTGCCGAGGCAGCCTTTGCTCCCCACTGTTTGCCTGTCTTGGAGGCTTTCATAATCAGCAGAACCCTTCTGTGGAGAGGGCTTCTTGAACTCCTGTTGGCCTGGCTCCCCCTCATTATTCATGCCCTGCACTCAAAGCTTTGGTCCCAGATCTGGCAAGAGGGATCTGGCCTCTAGTCTGAATTTAGACTCATGCCAGTTGGCCCCACTTCCTGAGGAAGTCATTAAATATAGTCAATTAAGACCAGTTTCTCAGTGTCTCCTGTTTCCTTCCTGTGTTTCCCCCTCTCTGCCCCTACCCCACTCATTCTCTTTTCCTACCCCCAGTCTGTCTACCCTCCCTCTTAGCATTTGCCCGGAACACCATCTTTCACTTCATGGGTCATCTTTTACAAGCTGTGTCTTTGAGCAAGGTGTAGGAAGAGGAGGGTTGTTCCATAGGGATGAAGGCAAACAGTTGCCAAGCAGCAGAAAGAAGAGTCTCAACATGTGCAGACTTTGCACTGTTCTCTCTGCCTCCATCCCAGCTGTTTTTCAGTCCAGGAGAGGCACTGCAGCTGGAAATATTTCCAAAATATGTCTGCTTTATGGATTCCCAGCCACTTGTTAACTTTAGTCATGCAGTTTTAAAAATTCAGTTAATTAATGGCTGTGCTGAGCCTTTGTTGCTGCATGTGGGCTTTCTCTAAAGTTGTGGTGTGTGGAGGCTACTCTTTAGCTGTGGTCCTTGGGCTTCTTATTGCAGTGGCTTCTCTTGCTGTGGAGCCTGGGCTCTAGGGTGCTTGGGTTTCAGTAGTTGCAGCATGCAGGCTCAGTATTTGTGGCACATGACCTTAGTTGCTCCATGGCACGTGGAATTTTCTTGAATCAGGGACTGAACCTGTGTCCCCTCCATTGGCAGCTGGATTCTTATCCACTGCACCACCAGGGAAGTCCTAGTCATATAATTTTAATGTGTGTAAATATCACCTGGTGCTCTTATGACAATGCACATTCCTTGGCCTCACTTTCAGAGCCCCTGATTCAGCAGGTGTGGGTTGTCTGCATTTGCAAGAGCCTCTTCCAGATGGTGACTGCAGCCATGAAATTAAAAGATGCTTACTCCTTGGAAGGAAAGTTATGACCAACCTAGATAGCATATTAAAAAGCAGAGACATTACTTTGCCAACAAAGGTCCATCTAGTCAAGGCTATGGTTTTTCCAGTGGTCATGTATGGATGTGAGAGTTGGACTGTGAAAAAGCTGAGTACCGAAGAAGTGATGCTTTTGAACTCTGGTGTTGGAGAAGACTCTTGAGAGTTCCTTGGACCGCAAGGAAATCCAACCAGTCCATCCTAAAGAAAATCAGTCCTGGGTGTTCATTGGAAGGACTGATGCTGAAGCTGAAACTCCAGTACTTTGGCCACTTCATGAGAAGAGTTGACTCACTGGAAAAGACCCTGATGCTGGGAGGGATTGGTGCAGGAGGAGAAGGGGACAACAGAGGATGAGATGGCTGGATGGCATCACCGACTCGATGGACATGAGTTTGGGTAAACTCTGGGAGTTGGTGATGGACAGGGAGGCCTGGCGTGCTGCGATTCATGGAGTCACAAAGAGTCGGACATGACTGAGTGACTGAACTGAACTGAACTAGGAGATCTGATATAGAAGGTCCAGGAACTGAGTTTTGAAAAGTTTCTACCTACAGGACAAAGTTCAAACTCCTTAGAATGAGCCTTTACCTGCTTAGGCTGCCATAACAAAATACCACAGGCTGTGGGGCTTAAATAACAGAAGTCTGTTTTCTCTAAGTTTTCAAGGCTGGAAGTCCAAGATTAAGGTTCCAGATGATTCAGTTTCTGGTGAGGCCCCTCCTCCTCACTTTTGCAGATGGTTCCTTCTTATGATACCCTCACATGAACTTTCCTTGGTGTGTGTCTAAGAAGAGAGTTAGAGGTAGAGATCAAGGTTGAGGTAGAGGAAGAGAGAGAAAGAGGGTAGGGGCTCTTTGGTGTCTCTTATAAGGACACTAATCCTCTTGGATTAGGGCCCCACCTCTATGACCTCCCTTAACTTTTATTCCTCTGAAGGCCCTATCTCCAAGCATAGCCACTGTGTGGTTAGGACTTCAAAATATGAATTTGGGTATTGGAGGGAATATTTAATCCATCCATATAAATATGGCATATAAGAGTCTTTAGCACATTCTTTCCATCTCCAATTTCCCTTCCTTTCTGGATTCTATGGTCCAAATGTACCAAACGACACTAGGCCTCTGAGACTGTGGAGCTATAAGTTTCAAGACCTTTGTGGTTATAACTGTCAGGCATTCAGTGTGAGTTGGATATCCTATCACTTACTTCTCTTTGAAGGAATTATACACAAGGGCACAGAGTCTTGCATTCATTTTTATCTGCAGACACCTAATATCTCCCCAGTCCTAGGCTCCTCTGGTGCTGGAGCAAGAAGGTCAGGCCCAGAACTTGTTGGGATTTCTGTTCCTGGTTTATTTCAATCTGGAAGGACTGAGTGTGCCAGGCTAAGCTTGCTCATTCAGTCTCATAGACAGAGATGACAGGGTATTTCTACCCTTTCTACAAGCCTTGTAGACGCTGGACTTTCCTGTAGAGCAGGAGTGAATCAACTTGGGGTGATTTTCCTCTCTCTCCGCCTTTAGGGGCATTTGCCAGTAGCCTTTCTTCTTTTCTTTTTGGTTATGCTTGGTTCAGCATGTGGGATTTTAGTTCCCTGACCAAGGATCGAACCTACAGTGGAGTCTTAACCACTGGACCACCAATGATCCAATGAGTCATCATCACTGGAGGAGGGTGGTGGCTCTTGTCATCTATTGTCTGTAAAGGCCAGGGGTGCTTCTCAATACCCTAGACATCACAGGACCCACTCCTTTCTTTTCTTAAAAATTTTTTAAATTATTATTATTATTTTGTATTTTGACTATCCCAGGTCTTAGTTGCTGCATGCAAACTTTTAGCTGCAACATGTGGGATCTATTTCCCTGACCATGGATCAAACCCAGTTCCCCTGCATTGGGAGCTCTGAGTCTTAGCCACTGGACCAGTAGGGATGTCCTGACTTCCTTCTTTCCATACACACATAATAAAAAGTGATCCAGTCCAAACAGTAGTGATGCCATTGAGAAATTCTCTTTTAGTGGTCCTGCTGAGGGCATGTTTGCAAAACAGTCTTCTACAAATGAGGGACGCAAGTGTAAAATAGGATACGGAGCCAGGCTTCTGATATTTAAGGCTCAGTGCCATTAGTAAAACGTGGCTCAATGTATGTATCTAATTCCAGACATTCAGATGAGCTACTTCTCTTCCCATGTGAAGTAGGAAGATGGGGAACTGTGGTGAGGAGGAAGAGGTGGAAGACTGAGTCAACTGGCTATTCTTTTCTCGAAGGGTGGAGGTGGAAATTTGGTGAGGGGTGGGAAGAAGGTGCATTAGGGTTCTCTTGCAGCTGGATCCTATCACTACCCACTGCCTGGCTATAAAACAATACAAAGTTTTTTTCTTACAGTTTTGGAGACTGTTGGTAAGGCCACACTCTCTCTTAAAATCTATAAGGATTTTGGGTGTGTGCACGCGTGTGTGTGGCTGCATCTCAAGGCATGCGGAGCTTCCCTGACCAAGGATTGAACCCATGCCCCTGCATTGGAAGCACGGAGTCTTAACCACTGGACCACAAGGGAAGTCTGAAATCTGTAAGGAGAATACTTCCTTGCCTTCCTGCCTTCAAGGATTCCTTGTCTTGTGGCTGCAAAACTCCAGCCTCTGCCTTCATGTGCCCTTCTTCCCTCTGTGTTTTTATGTGTCAAATCTCTCTTTGCATTTTTCTTGTGAGTACACCTGTCACTGTGTTTAGGGCCTGCCCATCTGGATAATTCAGGATGACCTCATCATGAGATTCTTCATTTGGTTATATCTACAAAGACTGTCTTTCTATATAAGGTCACATTCACAGGTTCTGGGGATTGGCACTTGTGGACAGACTTTAGTGGGGATACTATCCAACCCAGGACAGAATGGGATACACCAGAAAGACAGAAGGGATAAGAGAATACTGTGGAAAGTGATTTACCACCTAAAATTCAGGAGCGACTGAGGCAGAGAGGGAGTAATAGCAATAAAACGTCTAGTATATACCAGTGTGGCTCAGATGGTAGAGAATCTGCCTGCAGTACAGGAGCCCTGGGCTTGATCCTTGGGTCGGGAAGAGCCCCTGGAGAAGGGAATGGCTACCCGCTCCAGGGTTGGGAAGATCCCCTGGAGAAGGGAATGGCTACCCACTCCAGGGTTGGGAAGATCCCCTGGAGAAGGGAATGGCTACCCACTCCAGTATTCTTGCCTGGAGAATCCCAAGGACAGAGAAGTCTGGTAGGCTACCATCCATTGGGTCACAAAGAGTCAGGCACGGCTAAGTGACTAATACTATATGCCAGGAACTGGACTAAAGCTCTCCATTTCTCATAGCCATGAATCCTTGCTAACACTTGGCGTATGGGTCATCTCCATTTTTAAATTTATTTTTTAGTTTTAATTGCAGGATAATTGTTCTACAATATTGTGTTGGTTTCTGCCATTCAACAACACGAATCAGCCATAGGTATACACATGTCCCCTCCCTCTGGAACCCCCCTCCCACCTCCTCTAGGTTGTCACAGAGTACCAGGTTTGAGCTCCCTGCATCATACAGCAAATTCCCGCTGGTTATCCATTTTGCACGTGGTAGTGTGTATATTTCGATGCTACTCTCTCAGTTTGTCCCTCCCTCTTCTTTCCCCACTGTGTCCACAACTCTAGAGCCTATTATTCAGAGCGAAGTAAGTCATAAAGAGAAAAATGAATATCATATATTAACACATATATATGGAATCTAGAAAGATGGTAGTGATGAACCTATTTGCAGGGGTCATCTCAATTTTAAAGATGAAAACAGAAGCTCAGGGAAAATAAACAAGTAGCTCAAACACGTTCAGAAACTGAGCACAGCTCTGCTGATTCTTCCCTGGGGGCTCATTGGTAAAGAATCTGCCTGAAATACAGGAGATGCAAATTCGATCCCTGGGTTGGGAAGATCCCCTGGAGAAGGAAATGGCAGCCCACTCCAGGATTCTTGCCTGGGAAATCCCATGGACAGAGGAGCCTGGTGGGCTGCAGTCCACGGGGTTGCAAGAGTTGGACACGACTGAGCGACTAAACCACCGCCCCCACTCCCCACCACTGTTGATTCTAGAGTCTGTGCTCTTTCTAGGGTAAAGGAAGCATTTGCATGGCTTCTTACTAGCAGCTGTAGGGAGAGGTCAAGACTCGGACATCTCTTTTGCAACACAGAAGCTGTCACTGCTCATCCTGGGCCTCCCCCAGCCTGGCCTTCACCACCTTGCCTTTGGCAGCTGGAACTCAGGGCCTTGGGCAGCCCAGCTGGTGGGGGCACAGAAGCAGATTTTGGCAGGTTCAGTGGCAACATCCTCCTTGGCACCCTTGGCCACTTGGCACTGCAGAAGAGCCAGTCCCACAAATAAATATTAAAGGGTTTGGATTCCCTACACCCTCCAGTGTGGGAATTGGAGCAAGTCAGGCAGAATTTTCCAAGAGAGAAGCAGTATAGTCTGCTATAAGGAGAAGGTTGGAATAAGACAGACCCCAGCTCAAATCCTGCCTTTGCCATTTAATGGGCTGTGTGACCACAGGTGAGATATTTCAGCTCCCTGAGCCTCAGCATCCTCATCCTCCTCTTAGAGCCTCTGCATCCACTCTGAACCTCAGCATCCTCTCAGAGCCTCAGCGTCCTCAGCTAAAACCTAAAGGATGATAGTATCCACCTTTGCAGAGCCTGCACAGAAAACGCCTTGAATGATGCCTGCCACACCATAGACCCAGAGTTCCTGGGTTGGGTGAATCTGCAGGTCCCTGTGATGCTTCCTTATCCCTGATTAGCATCTTCTATAGGGTGAGGCCTCTGCTTGCCTGGAAGTGGCAGTAGTGTAGCTGGCATCTCAGTACCAGGTACCTTCTGTCAAATGCAAATATGTTGAGCATTTTCACTAATGGGGTGGGGAGCAGATCTTGGAGAAGGGATGTCTGGGTGGAAGATTGTGGGATTCCATGTGACTTGGTCTGGAAGGGCTTTTATTTGAGTGAACTCCGGGAGTTGGTGATGGACAGGGAGGCCTGGCGTGCTGCGATTCATGGAGTCACAAAGAGTTGGACACGACTGAGTGACTGAACTGAAATGAACTGAAATGAACTGAACTGTGAATCAGGCTTCTCTTGTTTCTTCTCATAGTCACCTTGATTTTTTTGTCTTTAATTGAAGTATAGTTCTTTTTAGATATTCATTTTCATTATGGTTTATCACAAGATATTGAATATAGTAACCTGTGCTATATAGTAGAACCTTGTTATTTATCCATCCTGTATACAATAGTTTGCATCTGCTAAGCCCAATCTCTCATCAATCTATCCCCCCTAACATTCTCCCCCTTAGCAGCCGCCATTCTGTTCTCTATGTCAGGGAGTCTGTTTCCGTTTCATAGATATGTTCATTTGTGTCATATTTTAGATTTCACGTATGTCATAATCCTGGTGGGACTTGCCTGGTGGCTCAGACGGTAAAGACTCTGCCTGCAATATGGGAGACCTGGGTTCGTTCCCTAGGTTGGGAAGATCCCCTCAAGAAGGGAATGGCAACCCATTCATGTATTCTTGCTTGGAGAATCCCCATGGACAGGGGAGCCTGGTGGGCTACAGTCCATGTGGTCACAAAGAGTTGGACAGGACTGAGTGATTAAGCTCAGCACATACATAATCCTGGAGAAGGAAACGGCAACCCATTCCAGTGTCCTTGCCTGGAGAATCCCATGGGCAGAGGAGCCTGGCAGGCTGTAGTCCATGGGGTGGCACAAGGATCAGACATGACTTGGTAACCAAGCAACAACAACAACAGCAATGTCTTAGTCAACTTGGGACTGATAGCAGTATTTTAAGAGGATTCTTTAAAACTCAGTATAGCATCATCCCCTCTTGGAATTTTCTCTGAACCTTGAGGCCTATGTGATGTCTTCCTTCTATGAGTTTCTAGAATACCTCATACTTAATTTACCATCACACTTATGACATTAGATTGTAATGTCCTATTTATTGCATAAGGCTTCTCCGTGGCTCAGATGGTAAAGAGTCTACCTGCAATGAAGGAGACCCAGGTAAGGACACATTTAAAGGCAAGGGCTAATTATTCTTTTTTCAGGCTTCCCTGATGGCTCAGTTGGTAAAAAATCTGCCTGCAATGCAGGACACCCTGGTTCGATTCCTGAGTCAGGAAGATCCGCTGGAGAAGAGATAGGCTACCCAATCTAGGACTCCTGGGCTTCCCTTGTGGCTCAGCTGGTAAAGAATCTGCTTGCAATGCAGGAGACCTGGGTTCAGTCCTTGGGTTGGGGAGATCCCCTGGAGAAGGGAAAGGCTGCCCATTGCAGTATTCTGGCCTGGGCTGTGTAGTCCTTGGGCTGTGTAGTCCATGGGGTCACAAAGAGTCAGACATGACTGAGTGGCTTTCACTTTCACTTTCATCATCCTGCTGCTGCTGCTAAGTCTCTTCAGTCATGTCCGACTCTGTGTGACCCCGTAGACAGCAGCCCACCAGACTACCCTGTCCCTGGGATTCTCTAGGCAAGAACACTGGAGTGGGTTGCCATTTCCTTCTCCAATGCATGAAAGTGAAAAGTGAAAGTGAAGTCGCTCAGTCGTGTCTGACTCTTCATGACCCCATGGACTGCAGCCCACCAGGCTCCTCCATCCATGGGATTTTCCAAGCAAGAGTACTGGAGTGGGGTGCCACTGCCTTCTTCTTCATCAACCTAGACCACTGGTTTTCAGAATTTGGTCCCCAGACCAGCAGTATCAGCATCATCTGGAAACTTGTTAGAAATGCAGATTCTCAAGACATACCCCACGTCCATCGGATCAGAGACTCTGAGCCTGGGCCCTGGCAGTCTGTTTCACAAGCCCTCCATGTGACTCTCATACATGCTCAAGTTGAAAAACCACTGCTCTAGACCTCTGGTCCTCAAGCTTGGCAATGTGCCAGAAGCCCTAGGGGGGCTTTAGAAAATAATGATGCCTTGGGCTCACTTCCAGAGAGTCTGACTTACTTGTTTCAGGGTGTGTCCTGGGCTTTGGGATCCTTTGAAGTCTCCAAAAGATTCTAATATTTAGTCAAAGGTGAGAACCACCGACATGGTGTGTCACTCCCAATAGGCACTCATAGTGCATTTGTTAGTTAATAGAACACGGTGATTCAGTTCCTGCTTGGCAGTCAGACATAGATGACAACCTAATGTCCTTGTTTTAAACTGTGGGTCCATTCTTTTTTTTCCACATGTAAGAAAATGTGGCAAGAATACTTAGTGTGAAATCTACTCTCTCATCAACATTGTACAATTTTTATTACAGTATTTTTAATTAGGGGCTTCCGCAATGGCTCAGTGGTCAAGAATCTGCCTGCAAGGTAGGAGACACAGGAGGTGCAGGTTTGGTCCCTGGATTGGGAAGATCCCTTGGAGGAGGAAATGGCACCCCACTCTAGTATTCTTGCTTGGGAAATCCCAAGGACAGAGGAGCCTGGAGGGCTACAGTCCATGGGGCTGCAAAGAGTTAGACACAACTGAGAGACTGACTGTGCATTTTTAACTACAGGCACCATTTTGTACAGCAGATCTTTAGAACTTATTCATTTTGCATGGCTAAAACTTCATTCCCTTTGAACAACAATTCCCTATTTCCTCCTCCCCCACAAACCCCTGGCAGCCACCATTCTATCTTCTGCTTCTAGGAGTTTCACTGCTTTAGATTCTTCATATAAGTGCAATCATGCAATGTTGGTCCTTCACCTCTGGCTTATTCCACTTAGCATAATGTCTTCCATATTCATCCATATTGTCATGTGTGGCATTGTTTCCTTTTTTTAAAAAAGGCTGAATAATATTCCATTGGATGGATATGCATTTTCTTTATTATTCATCTATCAACCCCAAGTATTCATTGAAAAGACATCCAATACTTTGGCCACCTGATGTGAAGAGCTGGCTCATTGGAAAAGACCGTGGGGCTGGGAAAGACTGAAGGCAGGAGGAGAAGGTGACGACGGAGGATGAGATGGTTGGATGGCATCACCGATTCAATGAACATGGGTTTGAGCCAACTCTGGGAGGTAGTGAAGGACAAGGAAGCCTGGTGTGCTGCAGTCCGTGGGGTCGCAAAGAGTCGGACACGACTGAGCGACTGGAAAACAACAACAGTGAGTGGACATTCAGGTTGTTTCCCCCTATCTTGCTGAACGTGAGTAATGCTACAATGAGCATGGGCGGGCAGATAGCTCTTGAGATCCTGATTTCAATTCTTTTGGGTGTATTCTTAGAAGTGTGGTAGTTCTATTTTTAATTTTTTTTTAAGGAAACTCTATGCTGTTTTTCATAGTGATTATCCTGTTTTACATTCACTGTGGGTCAGTTCTTAACCTCTGTCAGCCTTAATTTCCCTATCTGTTAATAGGAGTAATAATGGGAATCTTCTTCAATAGGATTGTTTTGAGGATTACCTGTGTAATGCGTATAAAGCACTCAATACAATGAAAAACTTCCAATTAGCTGGGATGATTAGTATCATCTCCATTTTATAGGAGGAGAATGTGAAACTCAAAGACTTTGGCTGAAGAAAGAGGAAAGGAGTGCCACTTCTGGATCAAAGTCAAAGCATCAGGTTTTAAGGTTCAAAGTTATTAGCTCTGCCTTCAGGGTACCGAAATTTCCTGGAGTTTTGTCGTCTGGAAGAGACTTGAAGAGACTCCCTGCAATTGTCTGAATCACTGTACCCAAGTCTTTGGGGCTATAATTTATCTACTGAACAACAAAACAGGGAGCCCCAGGATTTCTCTTCTCAACATTAAGTTGTACTAGGGATTCCCAGGTGGTGCTAGTGGTAAAGAACCTGCCTGCCAAAGCAAGAGACATAAGAGACATGAGTTCTATACCTGGGTCAGGAAGATCCCCTGGAAGAGGGCATGGCAACCCATTTCTTTATTTTTGCCTGGAGAATCCCATGGACAGAGCAGCCTGGCAGGATATGGTTCATAGGATCACAAACAGTCGGACATGATTGAAGTGACTTAGGAGAAGGCAATGGCAACCCACTCCAGTACTCTTGCCTGGAAAAATCCCATGGACGGAGGAGCCTGGTAGGCTGCAGTCCATGGGGTCACTAAGAGTCAGACATGACTGAGCGACTTCACTTTCACTTTTCACTTTCATGCATTGGAGGAGGAAATGGCAACCCACTCCAGTGTTCTTGCCTGGAGAATCCCAGGGATGGCAGGGCCTGGTGGGCTGCCGTCTATGGGGTCACACAGAGTCGGACACGACTGAAGCGACTTAGCAGCAGCAGCAGCAGCAGCAGCAGCACACACATTGGTCATCAACTCTTGGATGCAGAATTCCTAGGTTTTTTTTGGAAACTGGCCAATAGTTATGGATATTGTTACCTGGAAGATGGACTCCATCAGTATTCTTTCAGTTATAAGTAGCAATAAAATCCACTTCAAACTTCCTTAAACAATTAATGTTATTAATTGAGTCACGTAACAAAAAATCTAGGAATCCAACTAGAAACAAGTGCTCTAAAGACCTTGTTTAAAGTTTACCTTTTGTTTCTTAATTCAATGAACACTTAGCATGCCACTGAAACATCCCCTTCCTGTGTATTTACCCAAGAGAATTGAAAATTATATCCATGCAACGGAATCTACACTAGTATTCATAGAAGCTTTATTCATAATAGCCCCAAACTGGAAGCAACCCAAATGTCCATCAACAGGAGAATTAATAAACAAGCTGGAATATCCACACAATAGGATAATTCTCAGCAATGAAAAGAATGAATATTGATACATGTGAAAACAAGGTGAATCTCAGAAGCATTATATTGAGTGAAAGAAGCCAGGCACATCTGTATATTCTATTTACATGAGATTTTAAAAAGGTAACTCTATAGTGATAAAGTAGACCAGTGGTTACCTGGAGTTGTTGTTCAGTCACCCAGTCATGTCTGACTCTTGGCGACCCCATGGACTTTGCAGCACGCCTGGCTTCCCTGTCCTTCACTATTTCCCAGAGTTTGCTCAAACTCATGTCCATTGAGTCGGTGATGCCATCCAACCATCTCATCCTCTGTCGTCCCCTTCTCCTCCTGCCTTCAATCTTTCCCAGCATCAGAGTCTTTTACCTGGAGTTGGGATGGAGTAATTGACAGCAAACAGGTGTGAGACCCCTCTAAGGTGATGGACACGTTATAACTCTCGCTTGTCATGGTGGTTGCTTGACTATATGCAAGTGTCAGAATGTATCAAACTGTGCCCTTAACAGGTGTATTTTATTTTATGTAAATTATACCTCAGTAATTTTTATTGGAAAATCTACCTCTCTCCCTGGCTCTGCTTATGTTGATGTGGCTTTGTTTGCAGACAGGCTCTCCCCACGTGGTAGCAAAGCCAGTTTTTGGCAATTTATGTTCCTCAGTTCAGCAACCTCAAGGGAAAAAGAGCTTCTTTTTATATGATAGTTATGGTATAAATTGTCATTGAAATCATCAAGGTCACATGACCTTCCTTGAACCTATCACTGTTTGGAGATGGTAGTGGAATTCTATGATTGGTCAGGCCTGGGTCATGTAATTGGGTTGGAGGGTGGGTTCAGCCTTCCAAAACTGGAATGGAAAGTAATTGACAGCAAACAGGTGTGAGACCCCTCTAAGGTGATGGACACGTTATAACTCTCGCTTGTCATGGTGGTTGCTTGACTATATGCAAGTGTCAGAATGTATCAAACTGTGCCCTTAACAGGTGTATTTTATTTTATGTAAATTATACCTCAGTAATTTTTATTGGAAAATCTACCTCTCTCCCTGGCTCTGCTTATGTTGATGTGGCTTTGTTTGCAGACAGGCTCTCCCCACGTGGTAGCAAAGCCAGTTTTTGGCAATTTATGTTCCTCAGTTCAGCAACCTCAAGGGAAAAAGAGCTTCTTTTTATATGATAGTTATGGTATAAATTGTCATTGAAATCATCAAGGTCACATGACCTTCCTTGAACCTATCACTGTTTGGAGATGGTAGTGGAATTCTATGATTGGTCAGGCCTGGGTCATGTAATTGGGTTGGAGGGTGGGTTCAGCCTTCCAAAACTGGAATGGAATCCTCTCTCACAGGAATGCAGGGGTGCTGTTACTAAAAGATGGAGAAATGGACGTAAATGCCATAGAGGTCTTCTATATAGGCCTTTCCTGGATATAACCTTTCTGGCTGAGTACCCATCTCTCTTTCAGACCCTTCATCCTCCAAAATGAGTTGGATACATCTGTCTCATCACTTCCGTGATTTCTACGACCAGCATGAAGTCAAAGAAAGGCAAAAGCGTTGAAGTCAGACACATGTGGGTTCAAATCTCATCTCAGCTCCTTCTTAAGTCCTTGAAGTTAGGCAATTTATTTAAGCTCTTTAAGAATCAACTTCTTTGTCTCTAAAATGAGGATACTTAAAAGACCTACCCTATGACAGTGCTGTGAGGATTCAGTGAGATAGTTTGTATCAAGTGTTTACACAATGCTTGGCACACAGTAAGCACTTAATCAGTGGAATCTATGATGACTACTTTTTTTATTGGGATGGTGGCTCAGAGGTTAAAGTGTCTGCCTGCAATGTGGGAGACCTGGCTTCGATCCCTGGGTTGGGAAGATCCCCTGGAGAAGGAAATGGCAACCCACTCCAGTATTCTTGCCTGGAGAATCCCATGGACGGAGGAGCCTGGTGGGCTACAGTCCACAGGGTCGCAAAGAGTCGGACATGACTTCACTTTCACTTTCACTTTTCATAGTTGCTTTACAATGTTGGGTTAGTTTCTCGGCTGCACAGCAAAGTGAATCAGCCACACATATACATATATGCTGTCTTCCCTGGACTTCTTTCCCATTTAGGTCACCACAGGACACTGAGTAGAGTTCCCTGCGCTGTATGGCAGGCTGTCTTTAGTTATCTGCTTTATACATACTAGTGTGCGTTTGCCAATCCAAGTCTCCCAATTCATCCCACCCTCCTTCCCCCCTTGGTA
This sequence comes from Oreotragus oreotragus, assembly GCA_006410675.1. NCBI lineage: Eukaryota > Metazoa > Chordata > Mammalia > Artiodactyla > Bovidae > Oreotragus > Oreotragus oreotragus. The sequence continues at coordinate 122,566 of SJYX01011897.1, forward strand.
TTGGTATGTTTGGTTGCTACATCGGCGCCTTTATTTCTGCTTTGCAAATAAGTTCATCTATGTATTATTACTATTTTTAATATTGTAAGTGACTTTAAAAACACTGGGTGCTTACCTGTAACCAAGTGTAGCAGGTGAATGGGTGCCTACACTTATCTCCTTGGCACTTTCCCACCCATATCTGGTGATGACATTCCAGGACAGGGACCTTCCACTCACTCTGTAGGAGGGCTTTCTCTGGCATGCTCTCCTGCATGTGAGGTGGTCTAGAAGTGCTGGAGAGTTGATGCCTCTGGAAGCAGCTCTCAGCCAGTAATGGATACCCCAGTTTTCTCATCTCCTGGGGGAAGTAACCCCAAGGCGTATTCTACAGCATCTCCCAGGAGTTCCCCCTCCTCCACCCTCAGTGTGGGGATTGAGCGTCAGTTGCCCCCTGCCATTTAAGACTGGATTGTCTTATGCCCCTTCTCTGCCTAACTTCCCTCCTCCTTCCTACCTACTATATAAACTATTTGCATTCAGACTTTATTTCAGACCCTCCTTCTGAAACGAATCCAAGATCCAGACCCCATGAATGAGTTGAGACATCACAGTTCTGCTCTTGGCTAGAATCACCCAGCGTTGTGCAGTGTCATAGTCTGGGCTAGTTATCTTCTGCCGGCCAAGGGTATTGATTGGCGGCTCTTTAAGGCTTTGATGAATAAAATATGGTAGAACAGAATTGTTTCTTAATAAATGCCACTTGCTGGGTAGGCAAACCCTATTAAAGCACTTATAGGAGAAGAATGCAATGGGGGAGATGAATCCTGAAAGGCCCTTTCACAACAAAAGAGAGGGGAGTTTTCTGTAAACAATGGTTGAGTGATTGATTAGCCTGGCTGGTAGTGTGGGGCTATCACTCTGTCAGAATAATGGGCTGTGGGTTTATGTGCAGCCAGGTGACTTTGCGAAACTGCAAGGCTTAGGAAGACGAGCGCACGCCTCCTGGCCGTTTCTGTAGCTCTTCTCTGTTGGTGGAGGGTAGTTTGAGTAAACAGTGGTTTAAGCAGGTGCTACTGGGCACCAAGGTTACAATGAGTCTTAATCCAGGCATACTGTTCTTTGTTAGGCATCCACAGCCCTGGATTTTATTCACTCTCCTGTTACCACTTTCCTATGTGACCTTGGTGAGTCCCCTGCTCTCTCTGGCCTGCAGTTTGTGAAGTGAAAGTCACTCAGTCGTGTCTGACTCTTTGCAACCCCATAGTCTGTAGCCTCCCAGGCTCCTTTGTCCATGGAATTCTCCAGGCAAGAATACTAGAGTGGGGAGCTGTTCCTTTCTCCAGGGGATCTTCCCAACCCAGGGGTTGAACCCAGGTCTCCTACATTGCAGGCGGATTCTTTACCATCTGAGCCACCGGGGAAACCCCCTCCTGTGTCAAACGCAGTGGTGTGAATGAAGAAGCCGCGTGTGTTCATGTGTTGTGAACTATGTGAGGCTAGTGCCTTGTCAGAAGCGTATGCAGCCAGTGCACCTTCTCCATGGGGTGGGTGGGTAATAAACGGAACTGCCCCATTTTACAGATGGAGTAACCAAGGTAGAGTGAGAAACACGATGCAGTCACTGCCTCCTGTGCCGGATTTTTAAGATTTCAGTGCAGAATCTTATGTAATTCCTGAAACCTGAGGAGAAGACAGCCAAGGGTAAGGCAACTTAGATGCGTAACCTAGGAAACACGGATGCTGAGATGGAGCCTGCCACTGTGGAGAGCGCGTGAGCTCTGCCGTCTGGTGGACGCAGCTTTGAATCTAAGTTTGGCCATTCACTGGCTCCCTGAACCGCAAGGTCTTTTCTTTTAAAATGAGAGAACTAACATCTATGATTAAGATTAAGGTTAGGGCCATATGAGATGGTTAATGCTGCTCTTAACACTTGTCCCAGAAACATGAATTTGTTCCAGTGAGATTGATACATTAGGAAGCAATCTGAACATAATGTGAATTTCGTGTTTGCTTATGTACAATGTCATCAGTGAGAAATAATAGGGGAATGAAGGCAATTGCACTCAGCTGAAATGAGCCAGGTAAGAATACACGGGATGCAGTGTGCACACACCTCAAGCATCTACCCAGTACCTAAATTATGAGCCACACCTAACCTCATCTGGTGTTAAAACTTCCTGTCTGACCTCAGATAGCTGTTAGCAGTTCTGTCACCTCCTGGTGCATCAGCTGGTTTCCCCAACCCCCACCTTCACAAGCCAGTGTTAGTCACTCACTCATGTCCGACTCTATTGCGACCCCCTGGACTATAGCCCATCAGGCTCCTCTGTCTATGGGATTCTCCAGCAAAAATACTCGAGTGGGTTGCCATTCCCTTCTCCAAGGGATCTTCCCAACCCGGGGATCAAACATGGGTCTCCTGCACTGCAGGCAGATTCTTCACTGGCTGAGCCACCAGAGAAACCCTTCATAAGCCAACGTCAGGTCTTTTCCCGAGTAAAGGATCATATTTATTGTAGTATGTATGTATTTTAAAATGATTGAATGTGTATAAAACAGCGCCTCCATTATTATCAGTTTGCTGTATTTTTTAATGTGTCACTGGTGAGGTTTTTGAACGTTGTACTCCAGCCTCATTTCCCCATGAACTTTGTAGTTTTTATTGTATAGTTTTGCATAGTGCAGTGAATTTTAGGAATGCATATGTTATATGATAGCAGCACTGTCTGTATAATGAGGTAAATAGCGCATAGTACAGAGTAAGTATTAGTGTGGCCTCATTCCCTCACTTTAAATCCTCATAGGATGAAAAGTAGAAAGAGCTGAATTGTGACTCTTGATTGCTTAGAGAAACAACTTGGGCTTCACGGGGAGAAAAGAACGAGTGATTTATTAGAATAGCTATCTCAGGGAGAGGAATGTAACTGGGCTTCACTGAAGTCATGGCTATGACCTTTAGTTGTAAGAAACAGTAAACCCAACTCACACTTGTGAAGACAAAAAAAGTTTATTGGCTTGTAACTAAGAGGTTCCCTGAAGATTTGGTTCAGTCACAGCTGGATCAAGGAACTAAACCCCTGCTATGCCACTGGAACTTCATTTCTATCTCTCAGCCCTGCCTTCTGCTAGCTGTTTTCAAACAGGCTTTAATCCTGCTGATGGCAAGATGGTGGCCAGTGATTCTTGGCTCACATCCATACATTCCAAGTCTAGTGGAAAAGATAGGGTGCTTCTTTCTTCCAGTCTCATCTGCTTAAATCCTGGGGTTTATTGGCTCTAATTGGATCATGTTCCTGAAATTATAATTGTGGTCAGAGCGGTGCGATTCTCTTATTGCCAGGCTTGGCTGTCATATGTTCCCCTGGAATTTAGGGTATCGTCAGATCTTATGCAAATAGACCTGGAGGGAGAGTTGGAAAGAATACTTCTTCACAGGAACCTCAGTGTATTAGTACCCAAATAAGGAAGAATGAATACTGGCAAAATCAACAAGATTCCACTATAAGAAATTGCCCAAATCAGAGGTTTGGAAGCCATTTAGATTTTCTTAACTGCTGTATGCTTCACTGTTTTTCTTTTCCTGAAATTTGTCTTTCTCTGCTTTTCTGATCCACACAATCTTCATAATGGGCAGAATCTGCCAGCCCCACACTATCCAAACTCTTAAAGAGCTAGCCACTGGAAGGACTGAATATCTCAATTCAAAATTCTAAAGCAAGGACTCTGACCCAGCTTGAATCAGGCGCTCTCTTTCATGTAAGCAACCCGATTCAAGCATGAGGGTGCTGCTGTTTTGTTGTATAAATAGACTTTCAGGAGCCGACTGTTATGTCTCTAGATGTGGAGACTGACAGAACAGTCCTTGTGAGTTGGTCAGACTACCTAAGTAGGTGTCCATAAAGAGGTAGGTCATCTCAAACTGCTCTAGTATAACTCTACTGCTTCCAAGATTCAGGTCCAAGATGGCTTAACTCATGGATGATGGAGAGTTGATAATATCTCTGTCTGAGTCCAGAGTTTTCACTCCCTCATAAGTAGTGAAAGGTAGTCTGCTTGACTCCTTGGAGTCCAGCTCATTTAGCAGGATAGAGGGTAATACAGAGGAATAAAGATGTATGTGTATGTGTTGGGAGAGGGAGGGTGTAGAGGCAGTGAGCACCATTAACATCTCCTTACAAATGACCTAACTTCTCAGCTTCTCTTTCACTTTCTGGTCCTGCTAGACTTGCTAATGAACAATGACACTGACTCACATCTTACAGAAGTCAGGTCTTTGGGCTGTTCTTTTATATGGAGGGAGGGAAACTGGATCATAGATATTCAGCCTGAGGCCAGAATTAGTGAGATTCGAGAGTGGGAAGTAATTTAAATTTATCTCAAGTTTTGTGTGGCAGGTTGGCATGATAGAACCAACTCTTCAGCCTCTCAGTATGCATACTTTTTTCCATGTGACTTTGCTATTTCTATCACCAAAGAGGTGGAGATGTTTCCCCACCTCTTGAACCTGTGATTTGCTTTGACTAATAGAATATGGTCAAAGTGTCTCTCCACCAGTTCATAGTCCAAGACTGAGATGTCTTTGTGTGTTTCTGCTTGCTCTCTCGTGCTTCCACCATTGCCTAGGGATCATGCCTGGATGAACCTGCTGGAGGTCTCGAGGCATGTGAAGCAGAAACCCCTAGCAACCTCATCTGAGATTATCTTAGATTAGTCAACAGTCAACCAACCCCAGACATGTGAGTGAGCTGAGCTGAAACGGGAAGGGAAACCTAGATGATCCTAAACTGAGTCACTGGTCATAGACTTGAGAGCTACATAAGCACACTTTGAAAATAACCACAGCATTTGAGGGGTGATTTTTTAAAACTGAAATATAGTTAATGAACAATATTACAAAAGTTGTTGTTCACTTGCTAAGTAGGGTCTGACTCTTTGCAATCCCATGGACTGCAACACTCTAGGTTTCCCTGTCCTTCACTCTCTCCCGGAATTTGCTCAAATTCATGTCCATTGAGTCAGTGATTCTGTCTAACCATCTCATTCTCTATCATCTTCTTCTCCTTTTGCCTGCAGTCTTTCCCAGCATCAGGGTCTTTTCAAATTTTATAAGTTACAAGTATACAGTAAAGTGATTCACATGGGGGATGGCTTTTAAAGCAGCATTGCTGTGGCAATCTATAACTAAGATGTTTAAGATAGAATTAAAAGTTTTGTATCTCGAGTATTTACTGTGCAACACCATATGTACACTGTCTTCAGTCTTCCCAGCACATTTAGGAAGCTTGCATTCTGAAGATAATTGAGATGAGAATTACAGAGGTTACATGACTTACATGGGCCACCTAGCTACTAAGGGATTAGTTAGAGAGAACAAGGCAGATACTTTCCACTGTCCCAGTCTACCTACCTCTCTGTGGTGTATCCACACCCAGAATCCTATGGTGGCCATTGCTGTTAGTTCAAAGAGCTCAATAATTTACACTAAAGGGGAATATTCTCTTGAACTGTTGTCATCCTGAGGTTGATTATGTCTTCCTTCAAGTCTCAGTTTTAATAACTTTTACCATGAAGATCTTGTGTTTGCTGAGAGTGTTACAATCATATTTAAAAGGGCAAAGATTTGAACAGAGAGCAAAGGTAATTCACAAATAATAATACAAATGATTGACAAGCACATGAAAAGATGATCAGCATCATTAATTTCCAGAGAAATGCAAACTAAAGCCATAATAAGATAGATGTCACCCATTAGAATGGCTAAATTAAAAACAGTGACAATATCAAGTGATGGTGAGAAAAGCAGAGCAACTAGAATTCTCATACACTGAGGTATAAAATGGTACAACAGAGAAAGAATTTGATGGTTTTAAAATAAAGTTAAGTCTACACTTACTGTATGACGCATCAGTGTTACTGCTTGGTATTTATTCAAGATTCATGTAAATGTGTCCATGCAAAGACTTGTATGCAAAGATAAATATTTGTATCAGCTGTATTCAAAATAACTCTAAACTGGAAATAGTCTGAAAGTCCATCTATTGATAAATAAGTAAACTGTATATGGGATGCTGCAAGAGCAACAAAAACGAATAAATTACAGATATCTGCATTAACATGGATGGATTCTACAAAATTACATTAAGAGAAAAAAGATAGACATAAATGACTATGTACTATATACTTTATATTACTATTAAGTTAAGGATTGACAAATCAAATCTATAGTGACTGAAGGTAAATAAGAATTTTTCTGTGACTGAGATATGGGAGATTTATTAAGATGGATAGGGGACACTTGAGGATGATGGAAATATTCTGTATCTTGGTGGTTAAATTGGTATACGTATTTGTCAAAAGCCATTAAAATGTACAATTAAGGTGGTTGTATTTAATTGTATGTTAATTATAAATGATGAAGATGATTTTAAAAGAGACTTAAAATTTTGTCCTCTGAAAGTCATAAGATTAAGAATTCCAGGGAGATGGTGTATGCTGTGGTACAATCAGCTTCCTGGAATTAGGAGGAAAATAGCCTTCAGTTGCCGGAAAAAAAACCCAATTCAGAACCATGGACAGCACCTCAGGAGTCAATGTTAAAAATGCAGGTAAAGCAGTTAGCACAGAGCCTGGTAACAGAGTAAGCCCTCACTAAAAGGCAGCTCAAAAAACCTTTTAATGAATGCCTACTATCTGCCAGGTATCATGTAAGACCCTATTTATATGCATTCATTTTATTCTCACCAGCCACTGTTATTATCCTCACTCTGCAGTAGAAAAATCAAACGTTTTCCTCAGGGCAATTTTTTTTTTTTTAAGGAAAACAGAGAACAATGAAACACACACACACACACACACGTTAAACTTCAGAGTGGTGGTCTCAGTCCCTGAAATGGGAAAGGGCATTTTTATGTCTCGTGTGTAATCATGTTCTGCTTCCAGGATGTCTGAAGGCAGAATTGTCATCAGGCAAGCAGGTGTACCTGCCAGTGTGTACAGGCACTGCAGGTATATTTCCCCAGGCCTCTGGCAGATTGTTTTTTACATACGGAATTACTCGTTAGGCAGACTCTTCTCCCCCTCGGTTCTCGGAAACACACACACACACACACACGTTAAACTTCAGAGTGGTGGTCTCAGTCCCTGAAATGGGAAAGGGCATTTTTATGTCTCGTGTGTAATCATGTTCTGCTTCCAGGATGTCTGAAGGCAGAATTGTCATCAGGCAAGCAGGTGTACCTGCCAGTGTGTACAGGCACTGCAGGTATATTTCCCCAGGCCTCTGGCAGATTGTTTTTTACATACGGAATTACTCGTTAGGCAGACTCTTCTCCCCCTCGGTTCTCGGAAGATAGAAGCGACAGTGTCACATAACAGGCACCAGCAGTGTTGCGTTGCAGGGCGTCTGACCAAGATTAGAGGGTGGGCAGCAGCAAGGGAGGGTGCGCGTGGTGCGCGTGGTGGCTCAGGGGGCCTGGCGGGCTGAGGTTCTGGGCAGAATGCTGGTGAGAGCATGGGGCGGAGATAAACTNCTTCTCCCCCTCGGTTCTCGGAAGATAGAAGCGACAGTGTCACATAACAGGCACCAGCAGTGTTGCGTTGCAGGGCGTCTGACCAAGATTAGAGGGTGGGCAGCAGCAAGGGAGGGTGCGCGTGGTGCGCGTGGTGGCTCAGGGGGCCTGGCGGGCTGAGGTTCTGGGCAGAATGCTGGTGAGAGCATGGGGCGGAGCTAAACTCTTCTTGGAGGAGATTGGGCAAAGAATCAAGCTGAGAGCTCAGACCCCAGCTCATTGCCTGCCTGCATCTCCTCCCATCCACACCATTATCCCCATTGTGCCATCTCCCATATCTTGCCTGAATTCCAGAAGCAGCCTCCTAACTGGTCCTTTCACTCCAACCTTTCCCTGTCTTGACCCTAGTTCTTTGTAAACGTGTGTATCTGTTTTTTCCCCGCACTGTATTCTCTCAAATATGTTAAACATTCCCCCAAACTGAGCTTTCTCATGTAGTAAAGTCCTCCATAAACATCAGGTGTCATTCAAAACCTGGCTCTGACTATGCCACCAGTCTCTTTCTTTGCTCCTGTGCTCCCTCAGCCCTCATCCTAGTGAACTATAGGCAGGGTCCTCAGTGTGTCACATGACGCAGTATTTCGCCTTCATGGTTCTTGCTACCTGAATGTCCTTTCCTGCCTCAGCTGTCTCTGTAACTCCCAGATATCCTCCAATCAAGAATGCACGTGTCAGCCTCTCAGAATCTTCCTCCCCCTTCTAACACCATTATTCTTACAGCTGGATCAGAGGCCCCTTCTCTGCACTCCTACACTGTCTGTATTCTGATCCTCTCTTAAAAGTTCCACATGGTAATATGTGCATGCTAATTCACTTCAGTCGTGTCCCACCCTGTGGGCCATAGCCTGCCGGGCTCCTGTATCCATGGGATTCTCCAGGCAAGAATACTTGAGTGGGCTGCCACTCCTGCTCCAGGGGACACGGCAGTATACAGATCTATTTAATCATTTGTAATTTACCTTCCATTCTTCATCCCTGTGCCTTCCTTCCATTTCCTTCAGAGCAACTGAGATATCATATTGTGGCCCATAAGGTCCTGCACAGTGTAGACTCTCCCCTACTCTGGCCTCATCTTGTAGTCCTCTCATTCTTGTTCAGTCTGTGCCCATTACCCTTGGCTTTTTTTCAGTTCTTCTGATGTGCTCCATACTCCTTCTTGCCACAGGACCTTTGCACATGCTCTTCTATAGAATGTTCTCATCCTTCTCCATAGCTGCCCATCTCATAGTTCATTTCAAGGCATCCTTCAGGATTCAGCTCTGTCTTTTTTTTTTTTTTTCTGAGCTCTTGTATCACCCTGCATGTTTCTTTAAACATGTGTTCTAAGAATGTGACATTATGTATTTGCAGAGGCAATCATTTGTTCATTCTCTCCCTGACTAGACTATAAGCTCCATGGAATCAGAGACCACCTCTCATGTCTACTTTACCCACCACAGAATTGCTAGTGTCTGGCATAAAGTAGAAAGCCAATAAATATTTATTGAATCACTCAGCAGCTCTCTCTACTCATTCCCTCACTGAATATGAAACAATTCATAATATTCATCCTAACATTACACATTTCAGTTCACAAATGACATACAATGTCTTCCCTGTTTCTCCTTGAACTTTCCGAGATTGACAGGACAGGGTATTACCCCATTTTTCAGGTATTTTAAGACTCAGAGAGGCTAAGTGACTTGCACAGGGTCATAAACTGTTTGAGAACTTCTATCTCCAGCTCTTTCCATGCCTCCACCTCCTGTTTCCATCTGTGGAAAAAGACACGCCTAGCCAATGTGTCAGTGCCATGGGGTTGTTTATTTCTATAACTCTGAGAGGAGATTGTGAGACCAAGGAGGGTGGCCCATTCAGAGCCATGAGAAAGTGACAGCATAATCCAGGCTCTTATTACGTTACCCTTTGGAAGATGAATTGGACCTGCCAGGCACTTGCCTAAATCAATAAGCAGCATGGTGTTAACTAGTGCAAGGTTAATTTTTCTTCCCCAGATGAGAAGGAGTTGGCATCCAGGGAATGCACAAACCCCACACACCTGTTCTTTGGCAATGACCGCAAGAACAAAAGCTCCATACAAAGGGGAAAGATTGGAAAGAATGTGGGGGTTCTGGAGACACGGTTTCAGATCCTGGTCCTCATAGTTCCCGGCTGTGTGACCTGGACCTATTTCTTGACCCCCCAAAAAACGGGGATGAGAAACCATTTCCTCATCATGCCTATTGGATGCTAGTTTGCCTAATTCCTTTTGCTTTTCAGTCTTGTCAGTTCCACCTCCTTAACATTTCCTGAATCGCTCTGCCTCTTGGCACCATCTTGGTCCAAGTCATCTCCCTGCTGGTGGTCTGCCATCACCTCCTACCCGGTTTCCTGGTTCTGCTCTGGCTTCCTTTACTGTCCGTTTGCCACACAGCAGTCAGAATTGTCCTTCAAAACCAAATCAGATCATCAAACCACCCGCACACTCCTCACTGTGCTTGCTCTGATCCCTGCCTCTTTTTCTGGCTCATCTATTTTTGCCTTACTACTCAGTTCCAATCACACTGGCCTCCTTTCTATTCCTCAAACACGTGACTCTTGTAGGGCCTTTGCACTGGTCGTTAACCCTGCTGCCTGCTGTGCTAGTCTCTTTTAATGTTTGCATGACTGTCTTGTTATTCCGATTTCAGCTCAAATGCCATTTCTAAGAAAGGTCTCCTTTTCTGAAAAGCTTCGTGCCTTTTAGTCTCTTTCTTTTGCATATCCCCATTTCAGATTTTTTCATGGGATTTATCACATTCCAAATAATCTCATTCATTAGCATGTTTTCATGTTTATGGCCTGATTCTCTATTAGAATGCAAACTTCAAGAGATAAGAACCTGGCCTATTTCCCCCTCGCCCCCTGCTCTATCATCAGTGCCTTATGCTGTGTCTGGTGTATAAAACATCCCAGTAGAATTTTTGAATTTAAAATATTGAAGAGTCACCCGGTAAAGAAAAGCTTCTTTTCCTTCTTCCTATCATGCTAAGGTATGGGGACTCTTCGATAGATTTTTGGTGCAAGAAAACAATAAACATAGGATTTTTAAAGAGTCAAAAATATTGTCTTAAGGTACTCTACTGAGCTTTTTTCTTTGGAGTAAGTCTGTTTTCTCTAGAGCAAGACAGACTTTTCTGGCATTTGAAGCAGGGAGCCAGAGTTGGGTCCAGTGATCCCTGACTGCCAGAGGCAAGTAATGGGTTCTGTTGCAGATATAAAGCCCTTCATCCACTCATCTATTCAGCTATCCATCCATCCATCCATCCACCTACCCATCTATCCATTCATCCATCCATCCACTCAGCCATGCATGCATGCATGCGTCCATCCAACAAATACTGTCTTATTGAGGAGAGATTTTGTGCAAGTACTGGGTGAGATACTTAGGATGCAATTTTGAGCAAACACACATCTTCTTTTCCCAATAACTCACAGCTGGACCTGCCGTCCTGTACTTCATCAGAGCCGTGTAGCTGTCTACAGGAGCAGTGCAGGGCCCCACAGAGAACTTCCCTCTCCTCACCATTTCCTTCCTGGCCAAGTGGAGCCTGCTTATTTGGCCAACCTGTTATCCTGTTGGCCTCTCTCTGTCCCCTCTCTCTGATCTCCCTTTGTGCCTTGCACTCCAGTTCTTCATCATGACTGGTGCACATATAAGATGCTGGGCTCTTGGCCTGTCCTTGGCTTTCTGCTCTGCCATTATCAGACTTTGAAACCTGCTAGGCTCCTCCCTCATCTAAAGTCATGCCTTGTCCTTTCTTTGGGTGTTCTGTTCCCTGCCAGCATCAGGCAGCCCCAGGTATGGCTTTCGTGGTGCTTGCTCTACCCTCGCAGATTGGGCTTACAAACAAGGGGCTCTATGAGGCTCTGTTCTGATTTACTTTGTGTTTTGAAATCCCAGTGTAGAACTTGTTTTAAGGAAGCCTTAGATCAAGTTTCAAAATCGCAGATCAGATCAGATGAACACAAAACCCAATTTCTCCTTGTTTTGGCAAAATGTCAACACAGTGCCCAGACTAGCTGCTGCTGCTGCTAAGTAGCTTCAGTCGTGTCTGACTCTGTGCGACCCCAGAGATGGCATCCTACCAGGCTCTTCTGTCCCTGGGATTCTCCAGGCAAGAACACCGGAGTGGGTTGCCATTTCCTTCTCCAATGCATGAGGGTGAAAAGCAAAAGTGAAGTTGCTCAGTCGTGTCTGGCTTTGCGATCCCATGGACTGCAGCCCACCAGGCTCCTCCATCCATGGGATTTTCCAAGCAAGAGTACTGGAGTGGGGTGCCATTGCCTTCAGTTCTCAAATTTCAGAGTACGTGACTCTGGCTAAGGAAGCCTGATAAAACACCAATTGCTGGGCTTCACCTCCACAGATTGCAATTCAGTATGTGTTTGCTGGTACTCAGGAATCTGCAGTTTGAACAAACTCTCAGGAATTCTGATGTAGGTCTAGGGGTAATATCAAAAATATTTACATGACATCAGCACTAGCCAATCAACAAGATACTGAAGCTCTTTCTCAATCTCTCCCCAAATGCCTGGGTTGAGCTTTTGGTTTCTGGATTAGGAGAAGGTCTAGGGGACTTAGAGAGAGGGGTTGTAGTATCTGATAATCAGGTGGGTATTTAGGGTTCAAGGGACAGGGGCTATTACCCACAAGTATGGCAGTTTTGCATGGGGCTTCCCCACTGGCTCCAGTGGCTAAAGAATCTGCCCGCCAATGCAGGAGATTCAGGCACTATCCCTGGGTCAGAAAGGTCCTCTGGAGAAGGAAATGGCAACCACTCCAGTCTTCTTGCCTGGAGGATCCCACGGACGGCGGAGCCTGAGGGGCTACGGTCCAAAGGGTCGCAAAGAGTTGGACACCACTGAGCACGCATGCATGGAAGCATTGTGGTTAAAGTTGCCTAATATAAAATATATTATTTTAACCATATTTAACTGTACAGTTCAGTGGTACTAAGTACATTCACATTGTTGTTCAACTCTCACCTTCATCCAGCTCCTGAATTTTTCACCTTCCTAAACTGAAGCTCTGTCCCTGCCAAACACTAACTCCTCTTTCTCCCTCTCCACCCTACCCACTCCAGACCCTGGCAACTACCAGTGTACTTTTTGACTGTATGAATTTGACTATTCTAGGTACCTCATATAAATGGAATGGAACAGTACTTGTCTGCCCCTAATTTATATTGGAGGAGGCCTTTCCAGGTGATGCAGTAGTAAAGAATCTGCCTGCCAAAGCAGGAAGCACAAGAGACAGGGGTTTGATCCCTGGGTCAGGAAGATTTCCTGGAGTAGGAAATGGCAACCCTCTCCAGTATTCCTGCCTGGAAAATCTCATGGACTGAGGAGACTGGTGGGCTACAGTCCAGGGGGTCGCAAAGACTGAGTGGCTGAGCACACGCACAGTGTTTATTGGAAGCAGTTCTCTATTTTAATAACTGGTGTGACGACCAAGCTCTTCCAAGATATGCTGGTTGCACGCTTGTAGAACACAATGTGAACACCGGCCATAAAGAAATCCCAAAGTCTTGGGCTGGTTCTCACATCCGCCTAACCCTGTAACTGTGCTCATACTGACTAGCACCTGGAAGAGGTTCTAACCTGCTGCTTGGCGAAGTTTTAATACCATGCTTGTGATTGCTTTCTGCTCATTGACAGAATCTGTTCCTTTGGGGGCTGGTATTAGGATTAATGAAATGGCACATTTACTTTGACTGTAATTAGTGGGAAATACAATGACAATTTATAGGACAACATATAGCTGAGCCAAACTCCCCAAGCACTGACAGGCTTTGCAAACACCTGCCCAGCCTCTGTGATGAATGCCTTAGTTGTTCTCATCAAAGTCTTCCCAAGACGGAATCATTTGACTTCCACTGAGTTGAATGCTCAGTTTTTTGATGAAGGGATCAAGAGCCACCTGCTTTGGGTAGTTCTCTGGTCCTGTAGTGTATAGAATGCTTGGGGGTCCTAAAACAGGGTTTTGTGTTTCCAAAAAGAAAAAAAAAAAGGCAGAGGGAAGTGACTGCCCTGCTTAGAGTCAGTTCCGTTTCGCACTCTAGTCACATTATCTTGTTTTATTTCCTTTATATATATTTTCTCATTTTATTTCCTTTATCTCGTTTTTCTTATCACGGTCTAATGTGATCTTATTTGCTTACTGACTTTCAGTTTGTCTCTTCCCACTAAAGTTGCACGAGAGCCCTTCTCCTTGTTTACCACAAATGCCTAGAAGCTTACCTGGCTGCATAGTTGATGCTCAAAGAACATTCATGGAATAATCGAACTCAAGGGGTATATTGCTTAAGGTGATACTAATTTCCAGAACATACAAACCCGAGGATCTCAGGGGCTTAATGAAACGGAAACTTATTTTGTATTCAAGTAAAATCTAACTGTTCCTGGACAGCAGCTCGGGATTGGAGGTTGGATTAGAAGCTCTGCTCCTTGCAGCCACTCGAGAACCCAGGAGGATGGAGAAAGTTTCAGCTTCACCATACGGCTTTCAGTGTTGGCCTGGGCATCATTATCTAGACATTAGGGGGTCGGAGTGATGTAGGCAGAGGGATGGAAGATGTTTTGGAAGGATTTAATGGGTCTGACCTGGAAGTGACTCCATTAGTTGCCTCCATAGTCTGTTGGTCAGAACTTCAGTCATATGGCCACAGGCAAGGGAGCCTGGGAGATGCTGTCTAGCTGTGCACCCAGGAGGAAACAGAAGTGACCTTGGTATTCCCCACTCCTTATCATGGGGACTTTTGTGGTTGCTCTATCACTCCTGTGCTGGACTTTAAGACGTGTCTGTTTTTCTGAGCATCCAAAGTTGACCTCTCCCTTTTTGCAGCAGGAAGTTCAAACTTCGTAGCTTTCCATAGGCTGAACTCACTGTCCCAACAGCCTCACATCCCTCCTTGAATGGATGTTGCAAGGTCCAGAGCCATGCATGTTACGCTTTGGGACTTCCGCTCTTCTCTCTGCCCAAAACGCCTTATCAGCTTGTTTTGTTACTTAGTCGCCAAGTTGTGTCTGACTGTTTGCAACTCCTTGAAATGTAGCCCACCAGGCTCCTCTGTCCATGTACTGGAGTGGGTTGCCATTTCCTTCTCCAGGGGATCTTCCGGACCCAAAAACTGAACCCAGGTCTCCTGCATTGGCAGGTGTATTCGTTATCACTGAGCAGTAAATAAACTAGAAAATATTTTATTCTTTTTGTATTATGCTCCAGAACTTAGCTTGGCCAAGCAAATATGTCTGATGGTCCCACGCTAGTGGAAAGGGCCCGATTTAAATTTTGCTAGGGAATTGACCCACGGGGATCCTGCAGACTCAAGCTGTGATCTATTTCATGAATTGGAATCTGAAAATCCTGTTGAAGGCAGGGGTCCTGGAGGATGTCTAATTTAATTTCCTGATGTCTGAGGGGCAACCGGTCAAATCCACATGGCGCTTGTGGGTGTCTGGGTGGCAGGAGGAGCTTAGGTCTAGAAAGACACTGATTGGGATCCCACCTCTGTTGTTTACTGGCTGTCTGACTTTGGGCATGTTACTCAACCTCTCTGGACTTTTGTTTTCTCATGCAAAAAATGATGACTTTAACACAACATTTGTTTACTGAGTGTATATTATGTGCCAGCACTGATGTAGATGCTGGGTTTATGAGAGTGAATGGAAGGCACGTAGATCTCAGGGACTGGGGTGTTAGATCAATGACTTTAAGGTCTCTTTCAATGCAAAGAGAAGACTTCAGAGGAAGGGATCCCCAGGAAGCTATGGGGCTGAGACTGGAAAGTAAGCAAGATACGGCAGAGAAAGGGGTTACTGGAAGATTCCAGGCAGAGACAATAGTATGTGTCTATGAAGGTCTGGAGGTGAATGGGGTCCTTGTTAAGTTGTTGAGAGGATTAAATAAACCCTTGCAATTTCCCACCAGGTGATAACTGACCCACTTGTATTTCTCGGGTTGACTCTATGGTAATAGCTTCAAGATCACTTCAACCTCTGAAAAATAGCATTCCCTCCATTTTTGGCATGTTTCGTTTTTTTCCACCACAAAGAGTAAAAAAAAAAAAAGGACTTTAAGACGTGTCTGTTTTTCTGAGCATCCAAAGTTGACCTCTCCCTTTTTGCAGCAGGAAGTTCAAACTTCGTAGCTTTCCATAGGCTGAACTCACTGTCCCAACAGCCTCACATCCCTCCTTGAATGGATGTTGCAAGGTCCAGAGCCATGCATGTTACGCTTTGGGACTTCCGCTCTTCTCTCTGCCCAAAACGCCTTATCAGCTTGTTTTGTTACTTAGTCGCCAAGTTGTGTCTGACTGTTTGCAACTCCTTGAAATGTAGCCCACCAGGCTCCTCTGTCCATGTACTGGAGTGGGTTGCCATTTCCTTCTCCAGGGGATCTTCCGGACCCAAAAACTGAACCCAGGTCTCCTGCATTGGCAGGTGTATTCGTTATCACTGAGCAGTAAATAAACTAGAAAATATTTTATTCTTTTTGTATTATGCTCCAGAACTTAGCTTGGCCAAGCAAATATGTCTGATGGTCCCACGCTAGTGGAAAGGGCCCGATTTAAATTTTGCTTGGGAATTGACCCACGGGGATCCTGCAGACTCAAGCTGTGATCTATTTCATGAATTGGAATCTGAAAATCCTGTTGAAGGCAGGGGTCCTGGAGGATATCTAATTTAATTTCCTGATGTCTGAGGGGCAACCGGTCAAATCCACATGGCGCTTGTGGGTGTCTGGGTGGCAGGAGGAGCTTAGGTCTAGAAAGACACTGATTGGGATCCCACCTCTGTTGTTTACTGGCTGTCTGACTTTGGGCATGTTACTCAACCTCTCTGGACTTTTGTTTTCTCATGCAAAAAATGATGACTTTAACACAACATTTGTTTACTGAGTGTATATTATGTGCCAGCACTGATGTAGATGCTGGGTTTATGAGAGTGAATGGAAGGCACGTAGATCTCAGGGACTGGGGTGTTAGATCAATGACTTTAAGGTCTCTTTCAATGCAAAGAGAAGACTTCAGAGGAAGGGATCCCCAGGAAGCTATGGGGCTGAGACTGGAAAGTAAGCAAGATACGGCAGAGAAAGGGGTTACTGGAAGATTCCAGGCAGAGGCAATAGTATGTGTCTATGAAGGTCTGGAGGTGAATGGGGTCCTTGTTAAGTTGTTGAGAGGATTAAATAAACCCTTGCAATTTCCCACCAGGTGATAACTGACCCACTTGTATTTCTCGGGTTGACTCTATGGTAATAGCTTCAAGATCACTTCAACCTCTGAAAAATAGCATTCCCTCCATTTTTGGCATGTTTCGTTTTTTTCCACCACAAAGAAAAAAAAAAAAAAATTGAAAGTTTATATTGATATTTACAGCCTCTATTTGAAAAGCCTCATGAGTATTCCATGGGGGACGACAGTTGGGAGTTAAGCACATAGATTCTGCCTGTTTGAAAAATCTGTGCACTGAGGTTTCTAACGTGTGACCTCATACCAGTTTCTTGTGTTGGTTTCCTTTTTAAAAATAATTAATTTACTTGGCTGTGGCAGGTCTTAGATGTGGCACGCAGGCTTGGTTGCTCCTTGG
The DNA here is from genome assembly GCA_006410675.1 of Oreotragus oreotragus. Classification (NCBI taxonomy): domain Eukaryota; kingdom Metazoa; phylum Chordata; class Mammalia; order Artiodactyla; family Bovidae; genus Oreotragus; species Oreotragus oreotragus. Next base: position 139,728 of record SJYX01011897.1, read on the forward strand.
CAGGTGGGATCTTAGTCCCCTGACCAGGGATCAAGCTCACGTCCCCTGCATTCCAAGACAGAGTCTTAACCACTGGACCACAGGGAAATCTCCTTAGTTTCCTGATCTGTGAGATGGAGATAATGGTAGTCACTACTTCATAGGATTGTCATAGAGATTCCACATGTTTGTTATTATTAGTGGGAGAAATATAAAGACTTACCAATGCACTTAAGTCAAAATTGTGAGCCAATATGAAAGGAAGTTAACAGAGAAACTTGGATTGGGTATTTATTAGGTGATGTGCTAACGGTCTTACATGTGATCTCCCTGAATGCTCACTGTGAAGGTGGGTTATTAACCCACTTTACAGGTGCAAACAGGTAAGTAGTTTGCCCAGGGACGGGGCAAATGGCAGAGCAAGGATGCGATGCGTTCTGCTTCCAGATCCTCTACTGCTCACTAGTACACCATACTGCCTCCATTTAGATAATATGGATGGTCCATGGATATGACATGACTAAGGAGAGACTGCTTGCTCGCTTACTCACTCGAGAAATATTTATTGAGCTTCTAGTACGTGGTGGGCTCCATTGAAAATAACTGCTGGGGTGACAGTGGTTAGCAGTGTATCTCCTTCAGGGCTTCAGTCTCCAGATGACAAATCAGTAAACAAATACATAAACTAGCTAATTTCAGACCCAGATTTTAAGTCCTGTGAAGAAAATAAAACTGGATAATGGGATGGAGAGTGGGAACTTTTGTGTGGCTGCTCTGCTGGGAGAGGGCATGTGGTGCCTGGAAACGAAGGGTCTGGCTGTTTCCCCAGCTGCGGCTTGTCTTCCCTGAGAAGCGAGCCCATGTCACAGTTATGAATTCAATCCAAATTTCAAGACGGTCAGGCCTATTAAGTCAGACCTTCCGAAGACTGTGCAGAGAACAGATTTATTCTATGTCAATGTTTGTTTAAATTTGTAACTCTCTTGCAGTGGAATTGAGGAGGCAAGCTCCAAATAACCATCAAAACCCATTAATTTTCTCCAAGTGCAATAGCATATTAATCAGACATCAGCAAGAAGCTGTGGTCTGAAGGTAATGCTGCCGTGAGACGGGTATCAGCTCCCCTCCCCTCCTTTCCTGGGAAAAGGCGAATTTTCCTCTGTGGCTGTGTATTGTACAAAGCCTTGCTGTATACTAGATGAATCAAGAATGACAGTGTATTTGAGCAAGAAGGGATCTTTCTGAGGGAGCCTGTAGCTCCTGACCCTCAATTCAGATCCTATTGGGCAGACAGAGGATTTAAAAGTTTTTTTTTTTTTTAATTGAAATGTAATTGATTTAAATATTGTGTTTCACGTATACCACAAAGTGATTCAGTTATATAAATATGTATATATATCTATATGTATGCGTGTGTGCTAAGTCGCTTCAGTCGTATCTGACTCTTTGCAACCCAATGGACTGTAGCCTGCCAGGCTCCTCTGTCCATGGGATTCTCCAGGCAAGAAGACTGGAGTGGATTACCATGCCCTCCTCTAGGGGATCTTCCTGACTCAGGGATTGAACTGGTGTCTCTTATGTCTCCTGCATTGACAGACAGGTTCTTTACTGTTAGGGCCACCTGGGAAGCCACATATATATACGTGTGTGTATATATGTGTGTGTGTGTATCTGTGTGTGTGTGTGTATGTGATGTTTGTATGTATGTTCATGTGTGTGTGTGTTCTTTTTTACACTCTTTTCTGTTATAGATTATTAACAAGATTTTTAATATAGTTCCCTGTGCTACACAGTAGATCCTTATTGGTGTGACAAAGGATTTTCAAACTGTTTTAAGTGTGGGGGGCATTCAGGTTATGAGATCCAGACTCCCAGAGTATAGAGTTTCTGGATGGCTTGGGGGCTGGGTGACACAGAACATTTCTTGGGCCTGCTCTGGGAAGGGGGAGCCAGGATGGATTTTTGCTATGACGTCATATCATCAATCCACTTTCCTCATCTTCCAGAAGAGCGCCAGAAAATGTGTGAATAACCCATAATCACACAGCTAGTTATTGAGAGAACCAATATTCCCTACAAAGCAGCCAGGGCACATTTCATAAAAGGGAATTTCATGAGCCTCCTCCTGCCTAAAGTGCTCTATGGCTCTCCATTGCTCTCACAAGGAAAGTTAAGCTCCTTACTATAGCCAGATGGTTGGATGGCATCATCAACTCAATGGACGTGAGTCTGGGCAAGCTCTGGGAGATGGCGAAGGACAGGGAAGCCTGGAATGCTGCAGTGCATGGGGCTGCAAGGAGTTGGACACACCTGAGCGACTGAACGACGACAACACTGTCATAGCCTACAAAACCCTGTATAATCTAACTCTGGTCTGTTTTTAACTCTTTTCCCTTTCCTCTTCCCTCACGCTTTTAAATCCAGCCATCATGAGCTTCTTCCAGTTCCCTAGACATTTCAGTCTTCTACATGTAAGTCTTTGATAGCATCATTTCATTTGTCTAAAATACACACCTCTGCTTGGCTAATTCTCTCTTCTCCTTCATGCTTCAGTTACAACATCATTTCTCCCAGTTGTATCCCTGGAACCTCTAGGGTAGGTGAGCCTTTCCTGTTCTGGGTTTCCGTTATGCTCTGTACTCTCTTGCATACTACTGTGTCCAAAAAAAAAAAACAACAACCCAGGCGAACAGTATGAATGTTGAACATGTTGGCAAGTGGATGAGAAAATGTTCAATACTGTCCATGAGAAAAAAACTGACCGGCCTTCTTTTTTTCCTGTCCTCTTTGTTTTAAAAGTATGGGTTTTTTTTTTTTAAGTTTTTTTCCTTTATTTTTTAAAAATTAATTAGTTTATTTATTTTACTTTGCAATATTTTATTGGTTTTGCCGTACATTGACTTGAATCTGCCCTGAGTGTACATATTTTTTTTTATTATAATATGTAAGTCAGACCTCACTAAAATTCATTTTTGTTTTGATATCATTATGTCATAAGCACCAATATGCTATTCTGACAAGTATCACTTCCACAAAATTTGTATGTAGATATCATGCATATTATCTTTGCTTCTTCCATTACACTAGCGTCAGCTTTAGGGGACAGTTTCATCATAAACAAGTGGTGGACACGAAGTAGAAATGGAGCTATGGGATAAATTGGAAGGATCCTTTGGGACTGCCAGGGGAACCTGCAATTTGAAGCTAAATTCTACCATAGTTCTCTCTCCAGTGGGTCTGGCTGGGTATTTTCTCGAAAGATAAACTAAGGAGGCCTACACATTTAACCCATAAGAATCCCCTCAACTCTCTACTCTTTATTCTTGCCCTGATTGAATGCCTCTGAGACCAGTGTTTCAAGACTTACTCTGGCCATTTCCACAGAGCCTTCTTCAGTCATTATCTGCCCCTCTGTCCATCACGGGAAGAAGGGAGCATTCCTTGCCATGGGCCAGCAAGCTTCCCTCCCTCCATCAGTCAAACCATCAGCCCATGGCACCTCATCTATCATGGGGAAAGTCAAGAAGACATCCTGGAGCCTGGGAGACCATATTCGGTCCCATTGGTGGCACATGGGCAGTTGATATTTTCAAGAAGTTTTCTTAGGCAACAGAGAGAAGTTTATGGTCAGTTTCCTTGCCCAGGGCATAGGGATTAGCTTTGTGAAGTGGCTTTCTGGAGGGTGCCGGGATGTTTACTGCATAATAATTCTGCCCTTTTAGAAAAAGGATAAATGCAGAGGATCCCCAACAGGGCCATCTAAAAAAAGTGACAATAAATAAACATTAAGTACCTCCTGAGTGCCAAAATCTGTACTAGATTCTATATCCACTATATTTCACTTGAGACTCACACAGCCCTATGGGTTGATTACTAATAATATTCAATAATAAAATTGCTAAAGTGTACTGAGAAATTGCCATGTCTCAGACCTTATGATGAGTATTTAAAATGCATCACCTTATTGGATCTGGAGAAGGAAATGGCAACCCACTCCAGTATTCTTGCCTGGAAAATTCTATGGACAGGGGAGCCAGACAGGCTACAGTCTATGTGGTCACAAAGATTCAGATATGACTGAGTGTGCACACACACTGCATTGGATCATCACTTCCTCCATGGAAAGTGGAAGTTATTAATGTTCCTTTTTGTAAAGGGACCCTGTAACTCAGAGAAACTGAGAAAGCTGTCTAGGCTCACATGTTCTGCAAGGGGATTCCAATTTTGCCCAGCAGATGTCAAGATTCATGTTATTTTTAATGTCCAGCATTTTTTAGTGGTTAGCTGAACTTATCACTGAACATTGTGATGCTTTCTGAAAGACATCATCCCAGGCACCATCCCCCACATCAGGAATTCCTTGAGATGGATTCTGAAGGCTCAGCTTTGAGGTAGCATGTCTCTACCATCTGCATGCAAAATCACTCCTTTTTTATTTGTTTTCCCCACACAGACGCTGTTGTTTTGATAAATGGCATATCTCAAACAATGTCGGATGATGAAGTAACAAGCAATTTCTTTGATTTTTTCTTTCCTTTGCATAACTCAAAATCAGATAGGATCGTCAGAACTTCTGATCAGAATGATAAGGAGGGCAAACATTTATGTAACCCAAAGCAGATCAAGGCAAACATTTATGTAACCCAAAGCAGATCCAGGCATGTGTAGAGAGTGCAATTTCTAGTGAGCTTTTTGAGCCATTGAAAGTGACTCTTGGACTTAAGTGCCTGTGTGTTAGTCCCTCAGTCGTCATGTCTGAGTTTTTGTGACCCCGTGGATTGTAGCCCAGCTCCATCCATGGAATTCCTCCATCCGTGGCTCCTCTGTCCATGGAATTCTCCAGGCAAGAATACTGGAGTGGGAAGCCATTCCTTTCTCCAGAAGATCTTCCTGATCCAGGGATCAGACCCAGGTCTCCTGCATTACAGGCAGATTCTTTCCTGTCTGAACCACCAGGGAAGCCTTAAGAGTATCTTTTAAAAAGTGCCTTAGGATCCAGAAGTCTAGAAAGGAAGCTCTGTTGTAAGATGAACTTTGGACTTTAAGAGTACTCCATAGTGTACAGAGGTCATGAGACTTAATTGGTCTAATATGTGTGGGTTTCATTGAGTAGACAAGTCAGATATGAATGCATTTTTCAATTAAATACATTCAGTCCTTCATTCCATATTTTCTTTCTCGTATTATCTATTGATTGATTCTGTCATTCAATTCATTAAACCTTTTTGTCATTCAACAAATATTTCTGGTCTAGTGTGTGAGGTGCTGGAATTTTCAAAAGGAAAAGAAAGCCTTCAAAGAAATCTACTTTTGGTGCTGGGCTTAGTGGGCACTATTCAGGAAGTATTGGCAAATCCAAAGCTTTGAGCAGCTATTCTAATTTCTGATGAGGAGTGTATGTGTGTGTGTGTGTGTGTGTTGAGTTTGCAGGCTTACTTGGTATTCACCAGGTACGAGTCTAAGAGTGATGAAAGCGTTTCATGGCATAGAGGAAGCAAACAACACTGATGAATGGTCCCAGCCTGCTCTGGTTGGAAGTTAGCATCCCTGGGCCCTGGAATGGCCCTGCTCCTTAAAAACGGTGCCATTTCTAGGGAGGTGAAGAACGTTTCTGGTCTTCCGTTTCCAAGCTGTAGAAGATGCAGATTTTCCCAGATGACCTGAGGTTCCGTGTGCAGCCAGCTCACAGTAGGCAATCACTTCCTTTGCTTCTCTTATTCCAGGTCTGAAAGGAGGATTCTTTGAGAAATGACCCAGTTTGGCTTTGCTTTTTACACTCTGGGGAGGGAAACTCTCTGTTGTTTTCCCCACCGGATGGTGTTGGTAGTGATGAGGAAGCAGGAGACAGTGAAACACGCTGCATGTGTTGTAACTAAAACAAGAACAGCCCTTGACAGCGTGAATTTATTCTCTATCCAGAGCTTAAATCTTCCCCTGTCAAGAGGGGAAAATTAGACAAAAGAAAAATTCTGAAAGGATAATGAGTCCTCTTTTCTTCCTGCTGCTTTCCTCCTGGGGCAGTGCAGACACAATGTCCTAGCTTCACACCTCCTATCCCCAACTCAGTTTCTGCTGCCAGGTGATTCTTACCTTGAGAAATGCTCAAATAGGAGAGGTGATGGCGTGGGGGGGTCAGATCTGCCCTCTCAGTGGCTGGGTCCAGCATCTGTATCCCCACTTGTGATTTTTTTCTTTGATATTTATTTTCTCATTTGTCCCTACTTGTCTCTGCAGGAGTAGAGGTCCACATCTTCTTCCCAAAAGGAGAAATAACTTCTAGGAATTGATCCCAAGGAAATCAGCTTGGAGCTGTCAAGCTAAATGTCCAAGAAACGGGATGCTAGATAAAATAAAATATTAGGACTCTGTATCATGATCATGTAGAATAATTGTTGACATGAAAAGGTGTCGTGATGTAGTGGGAAGTTTTCAAAAAGGATGATTACAAAATTCTATGACTAATATGATCCAACTTGTGAAATGGATAGAAATATGACTATGTTAATAGATAACAAAATGTTAACTTTAATCTTTCAGTGGAGAATTATAGATACATTATTATTTTTTTTAATTTTATAATGACTTTATTTTATTTTATTTATTTATTTTTTAGAGCTTCCATTTTATTTTATTTTACTTTACAGTACTCTATTGGTTTTGGCATACATTGACATGAATCTGCCACGGGTGTACATGAAAGATACATTATTCTTTTAAAAAAACAACTTAAAATTTTAATTTTTTCTTATAATTGAAGATACAGTGGTAAAATGTATATACAGTTCAGTCGCTCAGTCATGTCCGACTCTTTGTGACCCCATGGACTGCAGCACACCAGGCCTCCCTATCCATCACCAACTCCCACAGCTTGCCCAAACTCATGTCCATTGAGTCAGTGATGCCATCTAACCATCTCATCCTCTGTCGTCCCCTTCTCCTCCTGCCTTCAATCTTTCCCAGCATCAGGGTCTTTTCCAGTGACTCAGTTCTTCCCATCAGGTGGCCAAAGTATTGGAGTTTGAGTTTCAGCAGCAGTCCTTCCAATGAATATTCAGGACTGATTTCCCTTAGGACGGACCAGCTGGATCTCCTTGCAGTCCAAGGGACTCTCAAGAGTCTTCTNTCTCTTGCTGCCTTCAATCTTTCCCAGCATCAGGGTCTTTTCCAGTGACTCAGTTCTTCCCATCAGGTGGCCAAAGTATTGGAGTTTCAGTTTCAGCATCAGTCCTTCCAATGAATATTCAGGACTGATTTCCTTTAGGATTGACTGCTTGGATCTCCTTGAGGGACTCTCCAGGGGACTCTCAAGAGTCTTCTCCAACACCACAGTTCAAAACCATCAATTCTTCAGCGCTCAGCTTTCTTTATAGCCCAACTTTCACATCCATACATGACTATTGGAAAAACCATAGCTTTAACTAGATGGAACTTTGTTGGCAAAGTAATGTCTCTGCTTTTGAATATGCTATCTAGGTTGGTCATAACTTTTCTTCCAAGGGGCAGGCATCTTTTAATTTCATGGCTGCAGTCACCATCTTCAGTGATTTTGGAGTCCAAGAAAATAAAGTCTGTCACTGTTTTCATTGTTTCCCCATCTATTTGCCATGGAGTGATGGGACTGGATGCCATAATCTTAGTTTTTTGAATGTTGAGTTTTCAGCCAGCTCTTTCACTTTCATCAAGAGGCTTTTTAGTTCCTCTTCACTTTCTGCCGTAAGGGTGGTGTCATTTGCATATCTGAGGTTATTCATATTTCTCTCAGCAATCTTGATTCCAGGTTGTGCTTCATCCAGCCTGGCATTTAGCATGATGTACTCTGCATATAAGTTAAATAAGCAGGGTGACAATATACAGCCTTGTCATATTCCTTTCCCAATTTGGAACAGGTCTGTTGTTCCATATCCAGTTCTAACTGTTGCTTCTTGACCTGCATACAGATTTCTCAGGAGACAGGTAAGGTGGTCTGGTATTCCCATCTCTTGGAGAATTTTCCAGTTTTTTGTGATCTACACAGTCAAAGGCTTTGGCATAGTCAATAAAGCAGAAGTAGATGTTTTTCTGGAACTCTCTTGATCCAGATGAATGTTGGCATCTGGAAGTTCACAGTAACACATACTGTTGAAGCCTGACTTGGAGAATTTTATTCATTTGTTTTTGTGATTTTTAATTAATTTATTTATTATAATTTAGAGACTAATCACTTTACAATATTGAGGTGGTTTTTGATACATTAACATGAATCAGCCATGGGTGTACATGTGTCCCTCCATCCTGAACCCCCCTCCACTTAATGGTTTATAATTTTCTATAGTAAGTGTCCATTACATTTATAATAAAAATACAGTAAATATTATCATAGATTCTTTTTTTTTTAAATAACTAGAGCATGGGGCATCATCAGTCTTTCGTTAGTCCCTTAACAAATTAGTTACTGATTAGAGTTCAGTCTGCTTCCATGCTCAAGTTCTTTTCTTGTGACATCCTGTCTCCTAAAGCTTCATCAAAGATTCATCAGGAAAATCCCAAGTATTTGCCATGTTTGGCTCATGAGTAAATCCCTATGTGTAGGTGCAGTATACTTTAGTATACTCCAGAGTTCTGCTTTGCCACTCCTAGCTGTATAACTTGGGTATCAATCTTTGCATCTGAAAAATGGGGTTAATAATGATTTCTGTCTCAGAGGGTGTTTGTGAAGATTCGAGATGATGCTTCTAAACAATGCTCAGCACAGAATATGGATCGAATACTCTGTATTAGCTGCTTCTGGACGCCCGACACTCTTCAGCTGTTCTTACTACCTTCTTAACTATCTGTCTGTGGTTTTCTCCTCCCCTCCCCTCTTCCTCTGCCCTTCACCTCCCCGCCTCCTTAAGACAACATGGTTTACACAACACGGTTTAAACAAACGAATGAGCAAATAAAAGTGAATCTTTGAAGCTATTCCATATCTCCAGAGGGAGGACCACTTTATAATACAGCCCAGTTTGTCCTCAATCATGCCCCCATAAAGTTTTCATATTTTTAAAGCATTTTTTGACTTTTAATACTTCTCATTGCAACCTTAAGTCTTGGAGGAAGGACCAATCAAACCTCAATTACCCACAGATGCTAGAAACCCTCTGTCATTAAAAATAAGAGTAAGAATAAGCCAAGAAAAGGAAAGCAGGAACAAGCAATATTGTATAAAACTCCAAATTAGAACCCAGTCACCTAAGGGCTTGATGCCTTTGGTGATGATTTAGAGATTTTTCTTCCTTTCTAAGGATACTTCTGGGCTGTGGAAATAAAATCGTTTTTCTGTAATAACTCTTGGTGAATGTGTCACCCCAAATGTTTGGCTCTAAGGATGATTAAAGAATATGTGTGAGGGAGGGAAGAAATAAGGCCAAGGAGACTTTTTGTTGGGCTTTGTCTTCTGAGAGCTCTGCAAACAGTCATTATTAGGAGACATTCCTCTTTGCTTCATCCTGGTTGTTGAGAAATGAGTCAAACACATCTCTTAAATACCTGAGGCTGCCAATTGCACTGAAATAATCATCTTGCCACACAGTCTATGGCAAAAATACAACTGGCTGACAGACACTGTCTACAGACCCTATTCAGATGAGTCCACCCAACCAAGAGATCCATATGGCTCCAAACTGCAGAAGAGTCGCTTCTGTTTTCTTGAATTAAGCTAAACCATACATATTTTTAACCATGCATTTTTCTTTCTCAGTGGCAGCCAAACTTCAGACACACTAATGGAAAAATAGATTTTTAAAAAAGATGCCACTTGAGCTGAGCCCTGTGCTAAGAAGTAGGTATTTGGTCTTCTTTGCAACTGTCGGGGGGGGTGGTGGTGTTCAGTCGCTCAGTTGCGTCTGATTCTTTGCGACCCCAATGGACTGCAGCCGCCAGCTTTCCCTGTCATTCAGTATCTCCTGGAGTTTGCTCAAATTCATGTCCATTGAGTCAGTGATACCACTCAACCACCTCATCCTCCACTGCCCCCTTCTGCTCTTGCCCTCAATCTTGCCCAGTATCAGGGTCTTTTCCAGTGAATCAGTTCTTTGCATCAGGTGGCCAAAGTGTTGGAGCTTCAGCGTCAGTCCTTCCAATAAGTATTCAGGGTTGATTTCCTTTAGGACTGACTGGTTTGATCTCTGTGCTGTCCAAGGGACTCTCAAGAGTCTTCTCCAGTACCACCATTTGAAAGCATCAATTCTTTAGTGCTCAGCCTTCTTTATGGTCCACCTCTCATATCTGTACTTGACTACTATGGTTTATAGCTTTGACTCCATGGATAATGGACCTTGGTAGTAAATGATGTCTCTGCTTTATAATATGCTGTGTAGGTTTGTCATGGATGGTTATTTACCCTTAAGATTAGAAGAACTGAGGCTCAGAAACTTTAAATGAGTTGCTCAAGTTGATACAGCTGTTAGAAATCAAGAAATCCTTTAAGATTCCCTTCTTCTCCTTGCATCCAACCCTTCATCAGTCAAGGCCTGCCATCTCACCTCCACAATAATGTTTCCAGCCAATCACTTCTTTTAATCTTCTCTGTTTCTACCCTGGTCCAAGTCTCCACCACTTGTTTCTTGAGCTACAACCACAATCTCTCTGCTGCCATTCTGGTCCTGAACAATTCATTCTTAGTACAGCAGCCCAAGTATTCCTTTCAAAAAGGGAAATTGTGCTGTTCACCTGAAACTACCACAATGATGTTAATTGACTACACTGCAATACAAAATAAAAAAGTTTAAACTTTGGAAAAAAAGACAAATTAGTTGTTGCTACCATAAAAAAAATAAAATAAAAAGGGAAAGTGACTACATCACTCCATTATGGCACCCTCCAGAGGTTTCTGGCCCACCTGAATTGCTCTCTGAACACCCCCTTTCACCTGCTTGCAGTGAGGAGACCCTAGTTTGATCCCTGGATCATAAAGATCCTCTGGAGTAGGAAATGGCAACCCACTCCAGTGTTCTTGCCTGGAGAACTCCATGGACAGAGGATGCTGGCAGGCTACAGTGCATGGGGTAGCAAAGAGTCAGACACGGCTTAGTGGCTAAACCATCACCATCACTTCTCTCTGACCTCCCTTTGCCATCTGCCTCCCATCTCCCTGAGCTCAGTCTCCCCCATCTTTACTCACAGATCTTAAACCCACTGATCTCCTTCCTGCCTCAGAGACTGACATTTTCACTGGTTCTCCTTTCTGCCTGTAATGCTCTGCCTGCAGGTGCTGGATATGGTTTCATGGTCCAGGTCTAAAGTCAAAAGCCACCACCTCCCCAAGAGACCCTCTGTGACAGTCACAGCCAGAGACATCTGACCTCATCTCCCCTAGTCCCTCCTTTCCATATCACCTACTTTATCTTCTTTAAAGCCCCCATCAGTCCCCCACCATCAGACATTATTTTGTTTACATAGAAGTTTGCTTACTTTGATGTCTTCCTTACGAGACTGTAACTTTCAAAAGGACAGAAACCACAGCTGTGTGTTCCTCGCCCATACAACCATGCCTGGTACTCAGTTCAACAGACATCTGATGACTGAACAAATGATACCATCCCTAGGTTTGGAAAACATGGTCACCCTATATGCCACCGGCTCTTGAAACCCTTTATTCCTACCTGTTTGTTGTGTATTTTCATTTTAAAGGGGCTGAGAGGTGTTGGAAGCCTGCCATTAATAAGGTGCCAGCAGTATTACTCAGATCAAAATTTACTCAAAAGCCTGACTTGTGAGGGTTTCCCTGGTTGCTACTGGCGTGGAGGTAGAGTGAGCAACCACACAGGTTTGCCGGGGACTACGGGATTTTCTGGGATGTGGGACTCTCAGTGTTAAAACTGGGATACATCCATGTGGGCTAACTTGCTTCAGTCATGTCTAACTCTTTGCACTCTTTGCAGCCCTATGGACTGCCAGGCTTCTCTGTCCATGGGGTTCTTCAGACAAGAACACTGGAGTGGGTTGTTATGCCCTTTTCCTGGGGATCTTCCTGACTCCGGGATCAAACCCGAGTCTCTTATGCTTCCTGCATTGGCAGGTGGGTTAAGATCCTCTGGAGTAGGAAATGGCAACCCACTCCAGTGTTCTTGCCTGGAGAACTCCATGGACAGAGGATGCTGGCAGGCTACAGTGCATGGGGTAGCAAAGAGTCAGACACGGCTTAGTGGCTAAACCATCACCATCACTTCTCTCTGACCTCCCTTTGCCATCTGCCTCCCATCTCCCTGAGCTCAGTCTCCCCCATCTTTACTCACAGATCTTAAACCCACTGATCTCCTTCCTGCCTCAGAGACTGACATTTTCACTGGTTCTCCTTTCTGCCTGTAATGCTCTGCCTGCAGGTGCTGGATATGGTTTCATGGTCCAGGTCTAAAGTCAAAAGCCACCACCTCCCCAAGAGACCCTCTGTGACAGTCACAGCCAGAGACATCTGACCTCATCTCCCCTAGTCCCTCCTTTCCATATCACCTACTTTATCTTCTTTAAAGCCCCCATCAGTCCCCCACCATCAGACATTATTTTGTTTACATAGAAGTTTGCTTACTTTGATGTCTTCCTTACGAGACTGTAACTTTCAAAAGGACAGAAACCACAGCTGTGTGTTCCTCGCCCATACAACCATGCCTGGTACTCAGTTCAACAGACATCTGATGACTGAACAAATGATACCATCCCTAGGTTTGGAAAACATGGTCACCCTATATGCCACCAGCTCTTGAAACCCTTTATTCCTACCTGTTTGTTGTGTATTTTCATTTTAAAGGGGCTGAGAGGTGTTGGAAGCCTGCCATTAATAAGGTGCCAGCAGTATTACTCAGATCAAAATTTACTCAAAAGCCTGACTTGTGAGGGTTTCCCTGGTTGCTACTGGCGTGGAGGTAGAGTGAGCAACCACACAGGTTTGCCGGGGACTACGGGATTTTCTGGGATGTGGGACTCTCAGTGTTAAAACTGGGATACATCCATGTGGGCTAACTTGCTTCAGTCATGTCTAACTCTTTGCACTCTTTGCAGCCCTATGGACTGCCAGGCTTCTCTGTCCATGGGGTTCTTCAGACAAGAACACTGGAGTGGGTTGTTATGCCCTTTTCCTGGGGATCTTCCTGACTCCGGGATCAAACCCGAGTCTCTTATGCTTCCTGCATTGGCAGGTGGGTTCTTTACCACTAGTGCCACCTGGGAAGCCCAAAACTGGGGTAGTCCCAGACAAAACATTAAGGTTGGCTGTCTTAAAGAGAGCAGACCAGCTAACCTGACAACCCAACTTTTTGAAAAACTTATTTCTTTTGTCTCACTGGGTCTTAGTTGCTGCTCATAGGCTTTTTCCAGTTGCAGTGCATGAAATTCCCATTGAAATGGCTTCTACTTGCTGCAGAGCACAGGTCTAGGCATGCGGGCTCAGTAGTTGTGGCCTTGTGGCATGTGGAATCTTCCAGGACCAGGAATTAAACCCATGTCCCCTGCATTGGCAGGTGGATTCTTAAGCACTGGACCATCAGGGAAGTCCCACAGCCCAACTTTTAACTATTGCTTTGTCTTTCTGCTTCATCTTAACCACTAATCAAGGATAGTGGCCTTAGGCAAATCATGTAAAGAGACTCAGTTTTGTTTAAGTGGGGAGAAGAATGATCTTTACCTAACAGGGCGAGTGTGAAGACCACCTAAGAAGCAGCTGCATGGAGCCCACCACTGACTTATCACTTGGTGTGCCTTGGCCCTCAATGAACGTTGCTGCTTTGCTCTTGCACCTTCTGTGTAACACTGAAGCTTCCCAAGCAGCAAATGATGACTGTTCTATTTTAAACTCTCCGATATTTCTGGGAACCAAGGAGTCTTGTAAGTCATTCGACTACATACAAAGCCCTGGAAATTCTCATTGGCGAATCAAGAAGAAGGCCTTTAACTTTCCATCAGAGCCTCCTTTTAAAAATAGCTGACAAATTTGACTTATTTTTCAGGGCAACAGTAGGATTTTTGCTGAGGGGGTTTGTGACTCTTCTGGAGATGATTGTTAAAAAGGCAAATAAGAATTATCTGGCGTGGGAGAGGGTTTAAAGTTGCCTCAGGCAGATGCTTACATGGGCCGCCTCTCGCTGGCCTCTGCCTGCACCTCCAGCCCCATCATGACCTATGTTCCCATCCCTCTCTGCCTTCTGGGCATGCAGCCCTCCTTTAAGTGCTAGGAAATTTACACTGTCCCTGCTGCCACAGGACCTTTGCACATGCTGCTCTCTCTGACTGCTTCACTCTTCTCTCTAGTCTAAAACAAGTTAGCTGCTACCTGTTCATCCAAAGAGCTCCTCCTTGGGGAAACATTCCCCAGTACCTCCAAATCAAATCCTTTTACCCTCTGCTCTTAAAGTGTCCCAGTGATCACAGCCACAAGTTCCCATCTATGTCTCATTGTCACGTCAGTAGCCCTCCCTGCAAGTGGGCCATCTTCGCTATCATCATAGCTCACACCTGTAGAATTCCTTTTCTGTGTCCAGCACTGTTCTAAGCATTTGTACTCATATTAGTTTGTGGAATCCACACAATGACCTCATGAGTTTGGTACTATGATTGTGCCCATTATACAGATGAGGACACTGAGCCACCTTGAAAGTTTAAGTGATTTCCCTAAGATCATGCTGCCAGTAAATAGAACTGGGATTATAACTCAGGCACCCATGTTCTAGAATCTGTGCTTGTACCCCCTAGTCTGTTCTGTTTTCTTTAGGCAATGACCATGTTGATTTTTGCTGCTCACTATCTCTCTAAATCTAGCACAAGATAAGCTCCACCTAAGTATTTTGGGGATGAATGAATGAATGAATATGTCTCTAGTTCTGTGCCCTTAAGCCTGTATTTCCTTATTCTCTTTTTTGAAAAGTATTTATTTCTTTATTTGGTCGCACCAGGTTTTAGTTGTGACATGTGAGATCTAGTTCCCTGACCAGGAATTGAACCCAGGCCTCCTGCACTGGGAGCACAGAATCTTAGCCCTTGGACCACTAGGGGAATCCCTCATTATTCTTTTTTTAAACTGGAGTATAATTGCTTTACAATGTTGTATTAGTTTCTGCTGCACAATAACATGAATCAGCTCTCAGTTTCCTATTTCCTTAACCTTGGTGATGGCCACAGGAAGGTCCCTAGACTCCCAGCTTGACTCCCAGTCACCTGGGAACTGTAATGTGACTTTGTGGGACCCATTGAAAAATGAGGCAGCATCCCACTCTGATTTACAATAGCTGAGCAGATGCTAAATTCACCCTCTACGTCCACCCACCTGCTTCCTTCGCAGAACTCTAGAGGACAGGCACCAACCCGGAGAAACACTGAGAAACATTCTTGGGTAGCAGAGAAGTCTGTGGAATCACCGAGGGTGCAGCGGGTTGACATTCTGCTATTCATGACTCAACCAAAGTGTTTTTTAGAAAAACCTTTCCTTTGGGCTCAACTGAGACTGGCTGAAAAACTACCACATATCCTTGGTGAGCACCCATGAGCTCTTGGTGGGTGGAGGCCTCGGGGGCTGCCATCTAGACCTATGGACTCTGCCATACATAACACATGGTTTTCCTGATGCTTGGGACCCTGATGTTCTTACTGGATTTCAGGTCTGGCTTCCTCGGTAGACTGTGAATTCTAGGAGAGCATGGACTCCCCAGGAAACTGCTCGGGGTCTGACACATAGAAGGAGCCCCTGAAATATCAGCAGAGTGGATGCATGAGATATAGGGGTCATTTGCTTAAACAGACTGAACCATGGAATGCTTTACCCTGGGGCAGCAGAAGAGGACGGAAATCCTGCATGCATCACTTAGCACTAAACGGCATCAAGTGTGCTGGGGATGTTCACTTTGTTCAGAGAAGCATTGGCAGGAGGAGAGAAGTGTATTTTTTCCAGGGTGGAGGCAAACCAGACTTCATCTATGCAGAAGGGTCCAATCACTGAGTAGGGGGCTGAACACAAGGAAATAAAAGCCCGCTGTCTGAATCCACCTATCTTGGTAATGGGATCCGCGTTGACCCATCTATGTTGGAGTCACCCTGGACATCAAGGTCAGATATGTAGACCACTGTTAGAGCTGGAGAGGGACTCTTACAATGGATAAGACCAGGTCACCATCAGTTATGTGATGGTGAATTTAAGGGGTGACAGCAAGCACGCTCTGCAATCTGATTGCCTGAGTTCACTTCCAGGGTCTGCTCCTTAATGAGCTCTGTGGTCTTAGCTAAGTGACTGCTCCTTTCCTCTCAGTGAGATGTGCCTCCCGCCTCATGGTGTTGTGGCTGAGGACCAAATGAATCAGGACACACAGAGAGCTCAGAAGATTGTCGAGCACAGCATGAGTGCTATAGAGGCATTAATTTATTAGGATGGGAAAGGGGTAAGTTTCTTTTTAGGGGCTGGTTAAGCTTCCAGTATTATCAGGAAGAAGTGGCGGAAAGTATTATAGACACAGGAGGTTTGGGGAGACAACGAGTCTGGCAGGTTGGTACCTTTGTATGTTTAGGATGAAGACTGGCTCTGGGACTCATTAGCTGTGAGGCTTGTTGCTGTTCAGTTGCTCAGTCATGTCTGACCCTTTGCGACCCCAAGGACTGCAGCACGCCAGGCCTCTCTGTCCTTCACCATCTCCCGGAGTTTGCTCAAACTCATGTCCACTGAGTCAGTGATGCCATCCAACCACCTTATCCTCTGTTGTCCCCTTCTCCTCCTGCCTCCAGTCTTTCCTGGCATCAAGGTCTTTTCCAGTGAGTCAGTTCTTCGCATTAGGTGGCCAAAGTATTGGAGCTTCAGCTTCAGCATCAGTCCTTTCAATGAATATTCAGGACTGGTTTTCTTTAGGATTGACTGGTTAGATCTCCTTGCAGTCCAAGGGACCCTCAAGAGTCTTCTCTTTTGAACCACAGTTAAAAAGCATCAATTCTTTGGTGCTCAGCTTTCATTATAAGTCCAACTCCCACATCCATACGTGACTACTGGAAAAACCATAGCTTTGACTGGATGGAGGTTTGTTGGCAAAGTAATGTCTCTGCTTTTTAATATAATGTCCAGATTGGTCATAGCTTTTCTTTCAAGGATCAAGTGTCTTTTAGTTTCATGGCTGCAGTCACCATCTGCAATGATTTTGGAGCTCAAGAAAATAGTCTGTCACTGTTTCTATGGGGCTAGCAAAGACGAAAAGGGCCTTGGTGCAGTGGCCCTGCCAGCAGAGGGCGCTACTGAGTATATGATGTAATCCAGGCTGGGGCTGGATAACATCAGCCTCAGATGTTACTCCGGGGAAGGCAATGGCACACCACCCCAGTACTCTTGCCTGGAAAATCCCATGGACGGAGTAGCCTGGTGGGCTGCAGTCCATGGGGTCGCTAACAGTCGGACAGACTGAGCGACTTCACTTTCACTTTTCTCTTTCATGCATTGGAGAAGGAAATGGCAACCCACTCCAGTATTCTTGCCTGGAGAATCCCAGGGATGGGGGAGCCTGGTGGGCTGCCGTCTATGGGGTCACACAGAGTCAAACACGACTGAAGTGACTTAGCAGCAGCAGATGTTACTCAGCTGAGGTCGCCAGAGTGCCCACCCAGCTGCCCTGGCTTTCTAAGAGGCAATCTGCTAGGCATGGACTCCCACGTATGGAAGGTGGCTGGCAGGGATCTCTGATTCCCTGTATACTGCTTATTAAAAATGCAGACTATTGGGGCTCATCACAGACCAGAGAATCAGAGTTTGGGGAGCAAGAGCCTGGGAAACTGCATTTTGAATCCACTCCCAAGGGGGTCTGATGCATTATACTGTTTGAGAACTTACTCTAGCAGGTCATTCTTAACCAACAGTGCACCTCAAAATTGCCTCAGGTGTAATCTTAGAGCATTTGACCAAAGTATATGTGCGCTGTGTTTGTGGATGAACATTTGAGAACGTGTGTCTGTGTGTGCTTTTTGCATGCATCAGTGAGACATTCTGATGAGGTCGTGTAATACGTTGAATTATGTGTGTGTGTGTGTGTGTTCTGTCGTGCCCGACTCTTTGCAGCCCCAGGGACTGTAACCCACCAGGCTCCTCAGCCCACGGAATTTTTCAGGCAAGAATACTGAAGTGAGTTGTCATTTCCTCCTCTAGTGGATTGTCCCAGCCCAAGGACTGAACCCAAGTTGAATTGTGTCTCCCCCTAAATGTATATGTTGAAGGCCCAGGACCTCGGAATGTGACTATTCAAAAATGGGCTCCTGACAGAGCCAGTCAAGTTAAACTGAGGTTCTAGGGGTAGGCCCTACTCCAATATGACTGATGTCCTCGTTAAAGAGGACGTTTGAACAAAGAGATACACGGGGTCAGGGGAGAGAGGGAGGGAAAGGACGATGTAAAGAGACACAGGGAGAAGACGGCCATCTCTGAGACATGGAGAGACTGGGAGTGCATCCTTTCCTCATGGCCCCAGGTGGGACCAGCCCTGCTGCCACCTTGGTTTTGTGAGAGAATGAAGCTAAGCCCCCCAGCCTCTGGTACTTGTTTAGCGCAGCCCTAGGAAACCAGTGCAGGAGTGACTACTATTATTATCCCCATTTTACAGGTGAGTAACTGGAATTCAGGAAGCTCATTCTCCCCATGAAAACCATCCAGGTTTCTCCCTCCCCTCCTTCCTTGGCCAGGCGCTGCTGATGAGGGCGGTGATGGTGCTCCCTGGGGAGCACGTCTACCTTTGGAAGAAACAGATGAGGTTGAAGTCTCCTGTTCTTCATCTGGTTAACTGGAGGCATGAGATTGTTTTTTTTTTTTTTTTAGTTAATTTTTTAAAATTGAAGGATAATTGTTTTACAATATCGGTTTCATTTCTGCCATACATCAACGTGATTTAGCCATCAGTTCAGTTCAGTCACTCAGTTGTGTCTGACTCTTTGTTACCCCATGAATCACAGCACACCAGGCCTCGCTTTCCATCACCATCTCCTGGAGTTCACTCAAAGTCATGTCCATTGAGTTGGTCCATCCAGCTATCTCATCCTCTGTTGTCCCATTTCCCTCCTGCCCCCAATCCCTCCCAGCATCAGAGTCATTTCCAATGAGTCAACTCTTCGCATGAGGTGGACAAAGTACTTGAGTTTCAGCTTTAGCATCATTCCTTCCAAAGAACATCCAGGACTGATCTCCTTCAGAATGGACTGGTTGGATCTCCTTGCAGTCCAAGGGACTCCCAAGAATCTTCTCCAACACCACACTTCAAAAGCATCAATTCTTTGGTGCTCAGCTTTCTTCACAGTCCAACTCTCGCATCCATACATGACCACTGAGAAAACCATAGCCTTGACTAGACGGACCTTTGTTGGCAAAGTAATATCTCTGTTTTTCAATATGCTATCTAGGTTGGTCATAACTTTTCTTCCAAGGAGTAAGTGTCTTAATTTCATGGCGGCAGTCACCATCTGCAGTGATTTTGGAGCCCCCCAAAAGATAAAGTCTGACACTGTTTCCACTCTTTCCCCATCTATTTCCCATGAAGTGATGGGACCGGATGCCATGATCTTCATTTTCTGAATGTTGAGCTTTAAGCCAACTTTTNCAGAATGGACTGGTTGGATCTCCTTGCAGTCCAAGGGACTCTCAAGAGTCTTCTCCAACACCACAGTTCAAAAGCATCAATTCTTCGGCACTCAGCTTTCTTCACAGTCCAACTCTCACATCCATACATGACCACAGGAAAAACCATAGCCTTGACTAGACGGACCTTAGTCGGCAAAGTAATGTCTCTGCTTTTGAATATACTATCTAGGTTGGTCATAACTTTTCTTCCAAGGAGTAAGCGTCTTTTAATTTCATGGCTGCAGTCACCATCTGCAGTGATTTTGGAGCCCCCCAAAATAAAGTCTGACACTGTTTCCACTGTTTCCCCATCTATTTCCCATGAAGTGATGGGACCGGATGCCAAGATTTTCGTTTTCTGAATGTTGAGCTTTAAGCCAACTTTTTCGCTCTCCTCCTTCACTTTCATCAAGAGGCTTTTTAGCGCCTCTTCACTTTCTGCCATAAGGGTGGTGTCATCTGCATATCTGAGGTTATTGATATTTCTCCCGGAAATCCTGATTCCAGCTTGTGTTTCTTCCAGCCCAGTGTTTCTCATGATGTACTCTGCATAGAAGTTAAATAAGCAGGGTGACAATATACAGCCTTGAGTACTCTTTTTCCTATTTGGAACCAGTCTGTTGTTCCATGTCCAGTTCTAACTGTTGCTTCCTGTTCTAGATTTGTATTAGATTTCCTTTTTTTTTTTTGCTTAAAATTTCAATATTCTGTCAATTCCTTGAACATATCACTCAGGTTTATTTGCTGTATTGTTCTAATAACTTCATTTTCTTCATTTTCTGTGGATCTGTTTTATCTGTTTTGTCTCTTACTTTTTTGGGAATAGCCTTTGTATGTATAGGTGTGTGTTTGATGCTGCATATTTAAACTTAACAAGTTAGGAATTCCTTGGTGGTACAGGTTATGACACCACACTTTCACTGCTGAGGGCCCAGGATTGATCCCAGTCAGGGAACTAAGATCCCACAAGTCATGTAGAATGACCAGCTTAAAAAAATAATGAGTCTGGATGATGTCATCATAATCAAGACAGGATTGGTTTTGCCTCTGGCAGGCAGGTAGGCTAAAAGAAGGAACAATTCCTCATTGTCTTTCTCAAATAAGGAATAAAAATGTTAAGAGCCTCAGTGCATGAAGACTGGTCTATTTCTGGTACATTCTTACTCATAGGTTAGGACTTTCAGAACTCCAGCTGAAAACATGGGGTGTTTATTAGGGTCCTTTTTTTGTGGGAGGGGTCCTTTAATTTCAGCTTTTATCTCCCTGCCTCATGGCTCTGTCAAGGATCTGCTCATGTTCAGCCTCTCAGTTGCTTCTTTCCAGTCAGTAACGCCAGATCACTTCTTTGAGCCTCTTTTTCTTGCGGTTCAGGCCCTCACAATTCCTCGTATACAACCTTGGTAGCTATGCCATGTATTCAAAACAGTAGCTTTTGTCTAAAAAAAAACTGAACTAGTTCTTTACAGCTAGACAGTTGGTTCCAGCTACTTAATATACCATTGCTGATATTGGACTTCCTGCATGTAAAATACTTTTAAGTTTATATAGTTAACAACTTTCTTCCCTTGATTGCTTCTAAATTCTGACTCATGGTGAGAGAGACCTTCACATTTCACTGTTATTTTGTTATACTCCTTTTATGGTTTCAATTTTTTAATTTATATTTTTATATTCATCTGGAATTTATCTTAATTAGCTGAGGATATATACAACTTACTTTTATTTCTGATGCCCACCTGTTTATCTATTTTCATTTATTGGACAGTCTTATATTTTTGTCACAGACTTGAAACTTTACCTTTTTAAATAGTAAATTGACCTGTGAATTTTGACCTGTGGATTTCAACTCTTCCATTGCATGTCTGTCTGTGACATGTTTTAATGACTTTAAGATTATCATGCAATACTCTGTATACATTTAAGGTATATAATTTGATCAGCTATATGTATACACTAGTGAAATTATCGCTACAATCAAAATTTTCTTGTGCACTTTTTAAATCTATACAAATTCTGATGTCACCTGCTGTGACTAAGCAACAAACTGTCATTTTAATCTGTAGTTTGTAGTTTTTTGATAAATCATATAGTATACTCATTTTATCTTTTATTCACAGTTATTTTGAGATATCTATTTTTTTTGTTCCTTCCTGCTGCTAAGTAATGAAAGCGTTAGTCACTTAGTCATGTCTCTTCTTTGCAACACCTGCCAGGATCCTCTGTCCATGGAGTTTTCCCAGGCAATGAACCTAGTCTCCTGCATTGCAGGTGAATTCTTTACCATTTGAGTAGTTTGAGACTCATCTAGGTTGTTGCCTTTGGCATTGCTTTGTTCCTTATTGCAGTAATAGTATTCTACGTATTTATCCACTTGCCTCTTATTGGACACTTGGGTTGATCCCAATTTGGGGCTATCATAGCCTGAGCTGAGGAATAGAGACTGATCACCTCCACTTGGCAGAGAACTCAAATTCTGGTTCTGGTCTGGTCTGATTTCTGGTAGCGCTGAGTTCCAGTCCTCCCTTCTCTGGAGGCCCAGGAAAAAGTCCCATAACGCCTGGCTATCTGTAGGTGGCAGGAGACGTCTGTAAGGCCACCCCTTTCGCGCCACCCCCCCCACAACTCCTCCCCCTTCTTCTTTCAACCTGGCTTCCTTTCCTCCCTTGAAATCTTTGATGTTAGTAGTTGGAGTCTTATATTTAAGGGCTCCCCTGGTGGCACAGAGGTTAAAGCATCTGCCTGGTGGCACAGAGGTTAAAGCATCTGCCTGGTGGCACAGAGGTTAAAGCATCTGCCTGCAATGTGGGAGACCTGGGTTCAATCCCTGGGTCGGGAAGATCCCCTGGAGAAGGAAATGGCAACCCACTCCAGTATTCTTGCCTGGAGAATCCCATGGACTGTCGCAAAGAGTTGGACACGACTGAGCAACTTCACTTTCACCTTAAGTAAAGCTGCTATAAAATTTTGTGGGACTTTGTGTGGATATAATGCTTTGATTTCTCTTGAATAAAGATGGACTGCCTAGCTTATATGATGTGTGATTTTCCAAAATTGTTCAACTGTTTTATAAAGTGCTTATACCGTTTTACATTTCAGGAAGAAGTGAATGAAGGACCTCCCTCGTGGTTCAGTGGTTATGAATCCACCTTGCAACCCAGGGGATGTGGGTTCAATCCCTGGTCTGGGAACTACGATCCCACATGCTGCAGAGCAACTAAGTTTGCACGTCTCAACTACTGAGCCCTCCCACAACTAGGGAGTCCACGCACCGAAAATGAGAAAATCCTGCCTGAGGAAGCAAAGGTCCCAAGAGCTGCAACTAAGACCGGATGCAGCCAAATAAATATATATTTTTTTTTAATTAATGAGATTTCCAGTTGATCTATCTTCATCAGTTGATACATCTGTCTTCCAGCTGAAACATCTTCTTCAACACTTGATATATCAGTCAAGTATAGTTATTCTTATGGATGTACCTTACTGTGGTTTTAATTAGAATCTCCTTTAAGATGCAATTTAAAGATAATACCTTTCACATAGTTATCTCTTCTCAAGAAATGTCTGATCAAGTATTTTACTCATTAAAAAATTTTTTTTTCCTTCTCATTAGCTTTAATAGTTCTTTTTACTTGGAGGACATATGTTTTTCAAATATATCCTCCTCATCTGCCTTTTGATTTTCTTAAATATGTGTTTAGCTACACTGGGTCTCAGTTGCAGCATGTTTGAACACTGACCAGTGTTCAAACTCCAGCCCCCTGCATTGGGAGCCTAGAGTCTTAGCCAATGGACCAACAAAGCAGTCCCTTAAGATCTTTACAATATGGACTCTAATCTATGAATATGACATATTTCAATTATTTAGGTCTTCTTTAATGTCTCTGAATTATGTTTTAGGGGGAGTGCTCAGGTATTTCAAATATTCCCAGGTATTTTATATTTCTGATGCTGTCAAATAACACCTTTTATGATTAAGCTTATTTAAAATGTTACATGCAGGGTACAGAATAGTTGTCCAATGGATATTCAATGAGTAAATGAAGAAACACGTTTTCATTTTCAGAAACAAATTTGTGAAACAGCCTTTTAAAGAATGTTGAATTAAGACCATGACAGATCAGCAAAAGGAAGCTATAGGGAAGAGGTTCTAAAGAGTGATTTCCTTTCTGTCTTGGCTTTCTGGCTCTGCGCTTTCCTTCACGGCACCAACCCCACTGCTATTTCCTTTGACAACGACTTCTGACACCTTAGGGACATGAATGTTGATGCCACATGATTGAGGAAAATACAAAGGCATTATTTTTCAATTTTATTTTCCTGTTGTTCATTGCCAGTGTACTAGTGATGATTCTCCAGAAAATAGAACTGACAGGATAGATAGAGGATACACTGGTATTCTAAGGAATTGAGTTGCATGGTTGATTCTGGGGGCTAGTAAGTCTGAAATCCATAGGACAGGGCTATGGATAGACGTTTCCATAGGAAACTCAGTTAAGAGTTGATGTTCCGATCTTCACTCCAGAAACTTCACAGCATCAGGCTGAAAACCCAGGTAGAGTTTTCAGGTTGAAGTCCTAAGGAGAACAGCTTCCGCTGGAAAGCTGTCTTTGCTCTAAGACGTTCCACTGATTGGATGAGGACTAACAAAGATTCTCCTTGACCAAATTTTAATCTCTAAACTCCCTTCTCAGTTAGGTTCTGACTTTTGAGCTTCTGTATTTGTCTCTGCATTCCTCAATTATTCTGCTAGGTCAGTTTAGCCGGAATACCCCACCCTCTATATCTGATACCTGGTTCCTTAACCTCTTCCCCAACCCCATCCCACCAGGTGATGTTTGACCAATCCCACCTGCCTCCAACCAGAGTCCAGTTGGGTCAGTTTAGCCAAAATCCCCTGACACCCCGCGTTATCTCTTGGCAGTTTNATCGCTTGGTCGTATCCGACTCTCTGTGGCCCCATGGACTGTAGCCTAACAAGCTCCTCCATCCATGGGATTTTCCAGGCAAGAGTGCTGGAGTGGATTGCCATTTCCTTCTCCAGGGAGTCTTCCCAACCCAGGAATCAAACCTGGGTCTCCCGCATTGCTGGCAGGTGTGTGAGCCACCTGGGAAGCCGAAACTAATAACACTGTTAATCAACTATGGCCCAATACAAAATAAAAAAACTTTTTTAAGATGTGGGGCTCATGCAGAGGGACTGTGGGGGTGGAAGGCAGTGCCCTTCGAACCCAGGGCACTCCCAGTGGGAGGTAAGATGTGTTTTCATGATGACGATGACTCCAGGGGGGACGTGTGAGCACCAGCCGCCATGTGTCCCCACACCTGTGCGTGCTGGGGGATCAGAGAGGTCCAGTGACCAGTTCTTGGCCACATGGCTGCAAGGGGCAGCCAGAACTCCGCTGCAGCTGCCAGATTGGCACAGGAGAAACAAGCAACACATACACACCCTTACTCTCAGATCTCCTCTCGAATGTCTTCTCATCAGAGAGACCACTCTTTACACGGGAGGCCCCTCCTCCAGAAGCCCTCCTCACAGCCACATTTGCCCTGGAACATGGATCCCATAGGTCTCCCCGGGTCTCAAGAAACACATGTCAAATAATGAGTGAATACAAGGGATATTGATATATTCACACTTCTATATTGAAAATGGATAACCAACCAGGACCTACTGTATAGCACAGGGAACTCTACTCAATAATCTGTAACAACCTAAATGGGAAAATAATTTGAAAAAGAATAGATGCATATACATGTATAACTGAATCGCTTTGCTGTACCTGCATGCATGCTAAGTCGTTTCAGTCATGTCTAATAACATCGTTAATCAACTATTCGTTGTTCAGTTGCTAAGTCGTGTCTGACTATTTGTGACCCCATGAACTGCAGCACGCCAGGCTTAATCAGCTACGGCCCAATATAAAATAAAAATTAAAACAAAAAAGATAGGATGGACAGTTGAATCTCCATCTCCTGGTGGAAGCCACACTGACCCTTGGGCCTGGAGGAAAAGCCTGCAGAGTTCTTCAGATCCCAAGGTTGGAGTGTATGGGGTGGAGGTCTTTTGACTTTTTAAGAGAGAAGCATCAAGCCGTGTCCAGTCATTATTGATAAGAAACATACAAGCAGTGTGTTTCCACCCTACTGTAGGGGTGGAGATCTGGGCTCCGGAGAAAAGTCAGGAGTAAATGACATATTCATCATCTATGCCTCAATTTAAAAAACAAAACAAAAACAGTGAATGGCAAAAAGGCATCAGTTCTAATAACAGCTAATTCTATAGAACACTTACTATTTGTGGCACTTTTCTAAGGATTTTTCATGAATCTTTCATCCTCAAAACAATCCTCTGTGGCCATTGCTCCTGTGTTCCCATTTCAAGGATTAAGAAACAGGCCAGGAGGTACAAATGACTTACCAGGCAGTGAGTCACAGATTAAGCAGAATTTCAGCTCCAGTAGCAGCTTCATCACAGTGCTCCCTGCTGACACATGGTCCAAGAAACAAAAGCAAAGGGCCCTGGGCTTGGGGGAACTGCCAGAAGCAAAATGTTGGAATTTGGGGTTGCTTTTGGGGAGGAATGGCAGCCTGTCTCAGCCCACAATCCCACACACAAGCAATGACATCATGTGTGCCTGAGTGAGTATGTACTGTGCTGAAAGCTGCAAGGCCAAAGGGCCAAGGTTTGCTGTCTTCCAAGGTCAGCTCATCTCCCCACTGCTTGTGTGTTCCTTATCAATGATAAGTGGACACAGCTTAATGCTTCTCTCTTAAAGTCAAAAGAGGGACTTCCTTGGCTATCCAGTGGTTAGGACTCAGTACTTTCCACATTGTGGGCTCAAGTTCAACCCTGGTCAGGGACCTAAGGTCCCACAAGTTGCATGGCGGGGGGAAAAAAAGTCAAAAGATGCATTTGGAGAATGTGGAAGAGGCCAGCGACAGGAACACTTGAGATTTCCTTCAGCCAATCTGCTTAGTCTTTGAAATGGCTCTATGCAAACAAAACTAAGGATGCCTGCTAAGAGGAAAATTCATGATCAGATACCACAAACATAGATGGTCAGGCTGTGTGCTCCTCAGCTGGGGCCCCTAAACCTCGAAAAAGCCATCAACACCACTGGCAGAAATGTTCTGGGTGCCAGGCGGAACATTTCCGGTCCCTCACCTGGGGACCTTCAGGCCCTGAGAGTCACTTGGGGGTTTATCCCCTAGAGATGGGGACATTGAGGCTTATGGTCACTGGGGACAAAGGTCCAGGATCTCCATCTGCCTGGCCCACCCTTCCGGTGGAATGTATCTCCACCTGGGAGAGGCGTACACTCTTCTGGGGACCCCAGTAGACAAGGTGTCCCATTGTGAACCTCCACCCCAGGGCCACATCCTTTCTCAGGTTGATGGCCCGACCCTCAACCTGGATTAGGACAACAAGCTCTCCATCTGTGCCGTCCAATAGGATAACCACTAAAAAAAAATATATCTTATATCTTATATTTCAGAATTCTTTTCCATTTATCACAGGACATTGAATACAGTTCCCTGTGTATGCAGTACGACATTGTTTATCCATTCTATATATAACCATTTGCATCCTCTAATAGCAAACTCCCAAACCATCCCTCCCCCACCTACTTCCCCCTTGGCAACCATGAGTCTGTTCTCCGTATCTGGGAGTCTGTTTCTGTTTTGTAGGTAAGTTCATCTGTGTCATATTCTAGATCCCACATGTAAGTGCTGTTGTTTGATATTTACCTTTGTCTGATTTACTTGGCTTATTATGATCATCTCTAGGTCCATCCATGTAGCTCCAAATGGCATCGGTTCCTTCTTTTTTATGACTGAGCAGTGTTCCATCTTGTATATGTACCGCATTTTCTTTAGCCACTCATCACAAGGCAGTTTTTTTTAACCTCTCTCTGAGTTTTCTTCTCTGAGAAGTGTGGAGGGTGAAGCTGATCATAAAGTGTGTGGTGTGTATGTGTGCTCAGATGCTCATTCATGTCTGACTCTTTTGCAACCCCACGGGCTGTAGCTCACCAGGCTCCTCTGTCCATAGGATTCATTTTTTTTAACCTCTCTCTGAGTTTTCTTCTCTGAGAAGTGTGGAGGGTGAAGCTGATCATAAAGTGTGTGGTGTGTATGTGTGCTCAGATGCTCATTCATGTCTGACTCTTTTGCAACCCCACGGGCTGTAGCTCACCAGGCTCCTCTGTCCATAGGATTCTCCAGGCAAAAATACCAGAGTGGATTGCCATTTCCTCCTCCAGGGGATCTTCCCAATCCAGGGATCAAACCCATGTCTCCTGCACTGGCAGGCAGATTCTTTACCACCACACCACCTGAGAAGCCCAAAGCTGATCACAGGGGGTGATGGTAAAGACTGGAAGGAATAATGCCTGGAGACAGTCTAGAGTAGCGCTGGGTGTAACAGCACTCCCAGCCCATGGCACCTGCTGCCTCTTGAATCAGATGGTGTCCGTTCAAGTCAAGGTGCATGGAATGGGGGACAGGAACCTTTGCTTCCCAATGTTCTCATCTCCATTGAGACCAGTGGAACTGGCAGGTAGGAGAAGCAGGGTTTGGTTATTCCCCTGCCACTTGGAAGCTCATCTCCTTAAACATAGTAAACAGCAGGGATGCTCCTTCAGGCCGTCCACATGGGACCTGCTACAGCTACAAGCGAGACGCACTAGAACAGGCTTCCGAAGCCTTTGCATATGCTCTGCGCTCCAGCCAGAGACATAAATATGCCTCACACACAGCGTTAAAAGAATCGTTCTGCTGCCTACACAGATGTCAAAATAATAACAGGATGATGCCAGGCAAGGAAACATTTCTGATGACTCTTCCCCCATCTAGAGTTATATAATACATTTTTGGGGGTTGCTGTTGTTGTTAAGGGAAGTAACCTGAAGGTTGGTGAGGTTCAGGGTCTAAGACTGTCAGATGCAGGCAAAGCCTTTGATCTGGGCGGATTTATGCACTGCCTGTTTTAAGGGGAGCATGAATGTGAGTCACTTTGGACAATTTTCTGGGAACAGATGAGATGCTGCTGGACTGAGAGTGCCTAATGATTTGGTTGTGTTGACTTGGTACATTTATTGAGCACTTAACTATGTGCCGGCCACTGGGCTCAGTGCTGGGGGGAGACTGGAAGGAGCAAGCTGCCCTTTGGAGCTTGCAATCCTTTGGGAAGAGGCAATCTCAAACTAAGTAACAGGCCAAAACATAAACAGTTGCAAGGTGTGATTTCTCCTGTAAAGGAAACAAACGAGGCAGAGAGAGTGAGACATGAGGTTATGGGAAGATTTCTCCAAGAATGGAGCATTTAAGCCAAGACTCAAAGGACAGAAAAGATGGAGCTGTTGAACAGTGGAAAGTTGAAAGTGTTAGTGGCTCAGTCCTCCTGCTCTTTGCCACCCCATGGACTGTAGCCCACCAGGCTCCTCTGTCCATGGGATTCTCCAGGCAGGAATACTGGAGTGGGTAGCCATTCCCTTCTGCAGGGGTGACTCCTGACCCAGGGATTAAACTCACGTCTCCTGCATTACAGGTGGATTCTTTATAGTCTGAGCCACCAGCCCAAACAGAAGGATCCATATAAGGTNGCCCACCAGGCTCCTCTGTCCATGGGATTCTCCAGGCAGGAATACTGGAGTGGGTAGCCATTCCCTTCTGCAGGGGTGACTCCTGACCCAGGGATTAAACTCACGTCTCCTGCATTACAGGTGGATTCTTTACAGTCTGAGCCACCAGCCCAAACAGAAGGATCCATATAAGGTCCTTCAGGCTGGAAAGAGCTCCATACAACTGAGGAAGGAAGAGAAGGAAAATGGGGCCAGAGGCAGAGGGGGAGTGGAAAATGATGGGAGCTAAGTGTCCAGTTAAGTGATTATTTTTAGTATTTGATGATTCTTGTTACCCCAAATCTGTTACGGCTAGGGCGGCTAAATAAAATACAGTGTGCCCAGATAAAGTCGAATTTCAAACAAGCAACAGACAACTCTTAGTGTAAGTAGGTCCCAAATATTGCATGGAATTTATACTAAAACTGATTTATTTAGTTTTGTTTATCTGGATTTCAAATTTAACTGGGCATCTTGTCGTTTTATTTGCTGAATCGGCAGCCCTAACTGGGGTGATCAACTAACTCCGTGCAGACTGGGTAGATAGCGCAGTGTTGAGAGAAATCTTGTGGGCAAAGATGGTGATTTGTTTTGGCCCTGGAAGTTCTGTGGCACAGAGCGAGAACTGTGGCCAGGCACAGTGGCACGTGCAGGTTGCCCAACCTCTCTGTGTCCCAGCTGCCACAGCTTAAAAATAAAGATTCCAATTTAGGTCTGTAGTACCTCAACTGGTTTTACTGAGGCTTCATTTGCAGAACGTTTGCCCAAGTGCTGTGAAAAGTACTAGGATTTTTATTATTTGAGGGTATGAGTTGTCATACCTGAGCCCCTGACATCAATTGGTTGCTTAGGAGTTTCCTGGACAAGGTTGAAGAGGGTATTACTGCTTATTTCTTAACCACAGGCTCTACTTTGGCTTGGCACAACACAGTTACTCACTCTGTCTTTATTTTAAATGTTGACATGGTTTCGTCACAGATTTTTTTGAATTAGCTTTTAAAATTATTGCATTAAAATATATTTATCTTGATGACTCAGTTTTTGGTGCCCGCCTCTTATATTTTACATGCAAGGAGAAGGGCTCACTTGCTTTCACCTTAGTCTTGATCTTTTTTCTTTTGGCTGCACCGTGAGGCCGGTGTGGCCTCAGTTCCCCAACCAGGGATGGAACCAATGCCCCCTGCTTTGGCACTGTGAAGTCTTAACCACTGGGCCACCAGGGAAGTTCCCTAGTCCTGATTTCTTAGGGAGAGACTGACAGTATCACGAGCCAGACACACTTGCTGTGCTTCCAGACCCACGGCTTACTGGCAGGGTGATTCTCAGTGCCTAAGTGTCTCATGGTGCCTTAATTTCTCTATCTGTAAAATGGGTTTCATAAAAGCATGAGTCTCAACGTTGGTTGTAACCTTAACTGAGGGGAAAAAAGTTCATGTCAAGTGCTTAGGACAGTGCCTGGCATTTACAAAGTGTTCAGAACACCTCACCATTCCTGTTAGAGCCTTGGTTTCCTCATCTGTAAAGTGAGGACCACACCAGCTTCTATCTCAGTGATGTCTTATGGTGCATCCATGAGACAATTATGCAGAATGTCTGCGTGCCAGGATCCTTCAGCATCCTCTCCTGTCTTTACACCCGGAGCAGCTTATTTTTATGTATTGGGTGTTTTTATTTACTTCTCACCACTTTCCAGCAGGGATGGGGGTGGTGGCTTCTCATCAGGGGAACAGAGGTGGTAGAGACGATGACAGAGATGTGGACAGTGGGGAGCCTGAAGCCAAGGCCGGTGCAAATGCGCCAACTCGGAGAGCGGGTGTGCTGACCGTGACCCTGAAAAATCAAGCCTGGAGCATTCTGGCACTAGGAAAATGCAGGTGTTTCCCCAGCACCACTTTTTGGACAGCCCCCACCCATTTCTGAGCTTGGCTCGGCCTGTGCCTCTGACCCACCCCACCCCTGC
>SJYX01011897.1:176042-196960 GCA_006410675.1 Oreotragus oreotragus
CTGTGGTGTTGGAGAAGACTCTTGAGAGTCCCTTGGACTGCAAGGAGGTCCAACCAGTCCATTCTAAAGGAGATCAGTCCTGGGTGTTCTTTGGAAGGAATGATGCTAAAGCTGAAACTTCAATACTTTGGCCACCTCATGCAAAGAGTTGACTCATTGGCAAAGTCTCTGATGCTGGGAGGGATTGGGGGCAGGAGGAGAAGGGGACGACCGAGGATGAGATGGCTGGATGACATCACCGACACGATGGACGTGAGTCTGAGTGAACTCCGGGAGTTGGTGATGGACAGGGAGGCCTGGCGTGCTGCGATTCATGGGGTTACAAAGAGTCGGACACGACTGAGTGACTGATCTGATCTGATAAGGCCTTCACAGACAGGGGTAGTGATGCTATATAGAAAATTATACTTTTGATGTCAAAACACCCAGAAGAGGTGGGATGAGGTGGGAGATGGGAGGGAGGTTCAGGAGAGAGGGGACATATGTATACTTATGGCTGATGCATGCTGGTGCATGGCAGAAACCAACACAATATTGTAAAGCAATTATCCTTCACTTAAAAATAGATAAATTAAAAAAAAACACCCAGAAGGGATAGAGTGGGTGCTTACACTTATTTCCCCTTCAATGATGAGTGTAGAATCTAGTCCCAGTGAAGGAGAAGGCCATAGCAGAATCTCTTCCACCCTCTTGGCTGAGAGTAGAGTGAGACTGTAAATGACACCCAGGTGGGCGGGGCTTGTGCAGGTCCCACAGAGCTGGGCTTTGGCCGTGGATGAATTCAAGCTGGAATCTGGACTTTCTAGATGCATGATTCTGGGGCGAATGGCTTCTCTTCTCTGCGTTGGTTTCCTCTTCTGCTGCTCTGGGAAGAATCAGATGAGCTTCTATGCCTCTCCAGCAGGGCTTACCTCCTTCAGTCTGTTGTCTTGGTAGAAACCAGTGTGTTCTCCCTAAGAGGCAAACCTGGTCATGTGATGCCTCTCCTAAAGAAAAAAGTCTTCAGTGACTTGGCCGTGTCTTCCGGGTGGAATCTGAACTCTACTCCAGCTGAGACTCTGCCTTACCTGGCCTTCCTCTGCCTGCCCATCTCCACCTGCACCTGCTGCCACACTAACTGCATCCAGGCTTTGTAGTAGGGCTTCACGCCCTTTCTTACCTGTTCACACTCCCACCTTGCACCCCGCCTTCCTTCCTTTCATTGATTCCTCCTCACCCTTCAGAGCCCACTTTAGATGTTCCTTATCAAGTGCCCAGGTGCTGGCATTAACTATCTATGCACAGTTTCTGTCCATCAGTTCCAGGCTGGGGCCGTTATCCTGGGGGCTGAATAACTGAGTGGTTCAGCTCCCAGCCTCTGAGATCCAGCTCCCTGGGCTTGAATCCTGGGTCCCTGACTGACAGGGGTTAGCCCTTGGATGGTGCTCTTCACCTTCCTGTGCCTCAGGGTCTCCATTCATAGTGTGGATGCTTGGACAGCACTCTTCACCTCCTTGTGACTCAGTTTTCCTCCTCCATGAAATGGGCTAGCAGCCATCACTGTTGTGCTAATGACACTGATGCTATAAGTGGTGCCTGGTCCAGAGGAGATGCTGTATACATGGTGGTGTTTTTTTTTTTCATCACTTTCCTGTTGTTTTGTGGACCTGAAAAGAAAAAAGTTTCTTCAAAGGGGTGTGAATGCATGTGTGCACATGCACACGTGCACACACACACACACACGCTCATTCTCCTTCTCTCTGTCACTAAGGGACCTTGCAGATGGTCCCTTCAAAGTGCCAAACGTTGTGTGACAGGTGGAAGTGTGTTTGCGTTTAGACAGAGAGCAGGAGTGTCTCTTCCCAGGCGCTCCTTCCATCCCATCCCAGGAGCTCCGTAAATAAATTGGTTTTGAGCCAAGGCTTTGATAAGCTTCGCGAATGCCAACAAATACTGCAGCTGGGCCTTTAGGAAGCCCAACTTTCCCTGCAACTTGCGAATGAGAAAGGGTTCTAGGAGTGTGTGTGTGTGTATTTTGTTCACATGTATATTTTGATTTTATGTGTGCAGGTGTGTCTGTGTGTATATACATGTATAGACATGTGAAAACAGCCATAGAAGAGAGGGAATCCTCTTCCTCCTCCCCTTCCACCCTTCTCCGTTTCCTCCCCCTCGGTCTCCATGACTGTCCTTGTCCTCTGTCCTCCTCTGCCACTGACCCTCCTGCTGTCAGGCTGCCACCCCTAGGTCTGTCTCTGTGCCCCTCCTCGGCGCCCCCTCGCCCAGCACCCAGTCTCTCTGGGCTGGCACAGGAGTGCTGGTTACCTAGGCAACCACTGCAGGGTGAGCACACGTGATTGGCCGGGCTGGGGCCTGACTCTGGGTTGGTGGGCAGATTTGGGGGGCGAGTCTTGTCCTTGGTCCCTTTTTGGGGAGGGATATTCTCTGGAACATGAAAGGAATCGAAGTGTGCCATGGTGAGCAGGGCTACCAAGCTGGGGAGGGCATTCTTGTCCTGATGAAGACTGAGTCGCAGAATGAGGCCACTTGAACAGATTAACAAAAAGGCACGCAAGCAGCTTGGAGGGGCAGGGTGGTCCATATTGGTAAAAGTTCTCACCTACTTATCAGCCACTGTTTGGTAAACTCTTAAAAAAATTTTTTTTCAATTGGATTACAGCTGCTTTACACAGTTCTGTTAGTTTCTGCTGTGTAGCGAAGGGAAACAGCCACACATATATCTATATCCTCCCTTTGCTTTTGGATTCCCTTCCCATTTAGGTCACCGCAGAGCACCGAGTAGGGTTGCCTGAGCCGCACAGCAGGTTCTCATCAGCCGTCTATTTTATACACAGTAGCGGGTATACGTCAGCCCCAATCTCCATACACACACATACACACACACACACAGGCATATAAATATAAACTCACCAGCGAACCTATGAAGTAGGTGGTATGTTTCTCCCCGTTCTACGGATTAGGAGAGGGAGAGAGAAGTAACACAGTTAAGACTGTATGGCGGGTACATGCAGAGCTGAGATGTAAACCCAGATGTGTCTTGTCATTAAAAAGTCTGAATCGCCACCTTCCCTGGGGATCCTAGAGATGGGCTAGAAGGATCCGGGATCTGGGTTCATGGAGGCAGGGGAGTGAGGTGCTTTTCAAGAAGCTTCCTGCCCACCCTGCCTCCATCCTTTGATCCAGTTCCTCTCTCTCTGGAGTAAGTAGCCAGCCAGTTTGTGGAGCCCTGTAGGTCTCAGGAACTAGTGTGTGACACCCACTTTGTCATCATTTTTTTTTTTTTTAAATGTTTTGGCCTGTGCCGTCTTAGATGTGGCGTTTGGGATCTTCTTTGCCACGTGTAGGATCTTCAGTTGTGGCATGCAGGATCTAGTTCCCTAACTGGCCCCCTGCACTGGGAGCTTGGAGTCTTAAACCAGGGAAATCCTAACCTTTTTACCTTTTAAGAATGATATGGTATTCTGGAGGTGAATGGTGGTGATGGTTGTACAACAGTGTGAAATACTTAATACTGCAAAGCTGTACACTTAAATGTATGTTTTATGTTATGTGTATTTAAAGAAAAGAGTGACAAGGGTCCTAGGTATTACATCCCACTGGGGTCTTGTGAACCTGTGATTCTGGCCCTATGCTTTTCACGCCACATAAGGGAGAGGAATCAGCCATCAGGGTACTTTTGAGTACTTTATCTATCCTCGGTAAGCACCTTGACAAATACTTAAATGTGAATTATTTCATTGTATCCTCCCAGCACCCTACAAGGCAGCTTCTCCTATTATCTCCACTTTACAGATGGAATACTCAAGGCTCCAGAGGTGGGGGCATTGCTAGAGTGCGCCCAGCTAGCTAGCCAGGCAGCCCTGGTGTGAACCCAGACCTTTCTGACTCCAGCACACCTCCCGAATCCAATCTGCCTCCTCACTGCTTTACCAGCGCAGGGATGCCGATCAGAAAGCCTGACTTCTCTGTAGTCCCGGGAGATTAGATGATGCCTCGTTCCTGGTTCCAGCTCAGTTCCTTCTGAAGGCCTGAGTGCCCATCAGTCTACTAGCAGGCAGCTGGTTGGCCCAGGCTGTCTCCCCAGTGTCCTCAAAGTGTCAAAGCCACTTCAGTGGTGTTGCAAAGCGGTGGCTGGAAAGAGACCTGGGACCAAGGCTGGTAAGCCAGCCACATCAAAGCTAATGAGGCTCATCCTCAGAGGTGGGCAACAACCCAGGTGATTACCAGGGCAATAACCCTCATCGGTGCTGGTTGTGTGGCTTGGGAATAGCTCAGTGGAAGAGGAGGAACTTGGGCCTCTGTGGGTCTAGCAGAGGAAGTGAGGGCCAAAGATACACTTCGTTTGAGTTGTCTTTTGGCAGAATTAGACCTGTGGTCCTTCCCGCTACCCTGTGCCCGTCACACATCAGCAGCCAAGCCACTTATCAGGACTGCTGGCTTGCTGACGTCTTTAGCCGTAGCAATAGCTACATCTACACATATGGCCCACTCAGCCTTTTAAGAATTAGGATCGGACCAGGTAAGAGTCCTTTTTTTATTTTTATTTTTGAGAACTATTTATTTATTTTATGCTCTTGATTGTGCTGAGTCTTCGCTGCTGCACGTGGGCTTGCTCTAGTTGCAGTGAGTGGGAGCTGCTCTTGGTTGTGGAGCACAGGCTCTAGGCAAATGCGTTTCAGTCATCGCAGTGCTTGGGCTCACTAGTTGCAGCTCGTGGGCTCTGTTTCTCCAGGGGGACGTGGGATGTTCCCGGATCAAGGGCTGAACCCATGTTCCCCGAGTTGACAGGCAGATTCTTAGCCTCTAGATGACCAGGGAAGCCCCTGGGCTGGGCAAGGTTCTTATTCCATTTTAGAGCAGAGGCTTCGAGAGAGGAAGTGGTTCGTCCAAACTCACACAGTTTGGCAAGATGAAGTGACAGGTCTGGCCAAGCTCAAAGTTCCTGCCACTCCCACTTTTTTTGTAAGTAGGCCTTGCTGCTTCTTGAAGATTAATTTGGGGTCACTGGGAAAGCAGGACAGGGACTGATGAGGCAGGCAAGGGTGAAAGATGGGGACGAGTCTTTGCCATCTTTCTTCGCTCTTTTCAGTGTAGACGTCTGACACTTGTTAAATATCAGAACAGCGAGTCACGCAGACGTGGAGTTTTTGCCGAAGGCAATGGTCCTCAATGTGTTTCCCAGATCAGAAGCATCAGCATCAACTGGCAACTTGTTAGACATGCAAATTCTGGGGAATGGGCCCGGCAATCTCTATTGATTGATGCCCCCTCCTGCCCAAAGGTGTGTCCAACTGGAACTTGTGAATGTGATCTTATTTGGAAAAAAAGTCGTTGTGGATGTCATGAAAGTAGGAATTGTGAGATGAACTCATTCTGAATTAAGGTGAGCTCTAAATCCAATGAAAGTGTCATTGAAAGAGAAGAAAAGAGGAAACGACACACAGAGGTGCATGCATGTGGAGACAGAGGCAGAGATTGGAATAATGCTCATTTGCATCATTTTTAACATTCCTCATACAAGTGATATCATATATTGGTCTTTCTCAGACTTCACTCAGAATAATAATCTGTAGTCCATCCATGTTCCTCTAAAGGCACTATTTCATTCTTTATGGACGAGTAGTATTCCATTGTATACCCCACATCCTTATCCAGTCATCTGTGGATAGACATTTGGGTTGTTTCCAAATCTTGGCTATTGTAAACAGAGCTGCTGGGAACATTCGATGGGCTGCCCTGGTGTCAGATGGTAAAGAATCTGCCTGCAATGTGGGAGACCTGGGTTTGATCCCTGGGTTGGGAAGATCCCCTGGAGAAGGGCATGGCAACCCACTCCAGTATTCTTGCTTGGAGAATCCCATGGACAGAGGAGCCCAGCGGGCTATGGTCTATGGGGTCACAAAGATTCGGACACGAGTGAGTGACTAAGCACATGAACATTAAGTGCATGTATCTTTTCAAATTAGAGTTTCCATCTTTCCCAGATAATATGCCCAGAAATGAGATCACTGGATCATATGGAAAATCTATTTTTAGTTTTTAAGGAACCTCCAAAAATGGCAGCCCACTCCAGTATTCTTACCTGGAAAATCCCATGGACCCGGAGCCTGGTAAGCTACCATCCATGGTATCACAGAGTCAGACATGACTGAGCAACTTCACTTCACTCACATATAGTTCTCCATTGTGACTGTACCAATTTACATTCCCATCAACAGTGTACATGGGTTTCCTTTCTCCATACCCTTTCCAACATTTATTATTTATAGTTGGGTTTTTTTTTTTTTTTTTAATAATGATGGCCATTCTGATCGGTATGAAGTGGTATCTCGTTGTAGTTTTGATTGGCACTTCTCTAATAATTAGTGATGTTGAGCATCTTTTCATGTGCCTGTTGGCCATCTGTATGATTTCTCTGGACACATTTCTGTTTTAAACCACTCAGTTTGTGGTCATTTTTATGGCAGCCACAGGAAATGAACACAAAACCCTCTAGAGGATTCTGGCGCACATTAAAGTTGAAAGCCTCCTGGCTCAGAGCAGTACTTCTCCAAGTGTGTAGGTACAGAGGCCCATCCCTTGTTCGCCCAAACAAAATCAAACCCAAATCAGATGTTTTTATGTTTTTAAAGCAAGTTTCTATGGTTACTTTTATGCACACTAAAAACTGAGAGTGTTTAGCCTTGAAGAGTGTTACCTTGTGAGTCAAAACTTCTTGTCTCTTCTTCCCTGCTTGGCCATGCCAGTCAAACAAGACACATCCTTCTTTAGCCAGCTTTCTACATTTGCAGGAGAACTTTCTTTTTTTTTTTTTAACTTTTTATTTTATATTGGAGTCTAGCTGATTAACAATGTTGTCATAGTTTCAGGTGGACAGCAAAGGGACTCAGCCATACATATACATGTATCCATGGGAAAGATTGAAGGCAGGAGAAGAAGGGGACGACAGAGGATGAGATGGTTGGATGGCATCACCAACTGGATGGACATGAATTTGAGCAAGCTCTGGGAGTTGGTAATGGACAGGGAAGCATGGCATGCTGCAGTCCATGGGGTTGCAAAGAGTTGAACACGACTGAGTGACTGAACTGAACTGGGTGTGCACATGTCAATCCCAAACTCCCTAGGTATTTCTTCCCCTCATTCTTCCCCCGTGGCAACCATAAGTTCACTAGTACAACTGTTATTTTTTATTATTATCATTCTCACTATTGCTTTTATTGCTAGTTTTATTTATGCTTCTCTGTGTTCAGCAGGGGATGAAAGTGAACCTGGTTAACACTCGTCTGGGACCTTATATCTGTCCTATACTGTAAGTGACTCAGGCTCAGTGCCTGAAGCATCCAGGCCTGGATGAGAAGATGTCAAAGCCAAGAAGCATGAGGCTCGACTCTCTGGTTCACATCTTGGGGGAAGGACCACCAAGGAAGCCGGGTAGGGGGTTGGAAATTCCCTAATCATCTGCTTTTATGGTGTAATGAAGTCAGCATAATTATATACCCAAGAAGTCTCCATTATTCACTGTTCTCTGGTCTCTAGCATCTGGCACCAGCCCCTTAGGAGACAGAGGGCCTGGCTGGCTAGAGATTCCCGCTTGGTCCTCTAGGTCCTAAAGTGAAGGGATCCAGAGCCCATCCTCATGGTTTGAACACTTAGGAAGATCTTTTGAATCCAAGGTGCCCTGTTGTGTCTGC
Organism: Oreotragus oreotragus; assembly: GCA_006410675.1. Taxonomy (NCBI): domain Eukaryota; kingdom Metazoa; phylum Chordata; class Mammalia; order Artiodactyla; family Bovidae; genus Oreotragus; species Oreotragus oreotragus. Next base: position 183,737 of record SJYX01011897.1, read on the forward strand.
TGCCTATAAGAGACAGGAAGATGGGGAGACGAGCCAGGCTGGACTGGGAAAACCATCAGCTAAGTCTCTGGGATCCTCAAGGGATTCTTTTGGTTCTGAAAACTCACCCCGGAGATTTCTAGAACAGCTGAGCTCATTCAGTTCATAGTATCTAATGGTAGCCTTGGTTGTCCTCTCTATGCAGCCTCTTCACGTGTGTTACCTTAATTAACCCTCAGAAAATCACCAATCCAGAGCCCAGAGCCCCTAATGAGCTTATGTGCTCAGTCATGTCCAACTCTTTGCAACCTCATGGACTGTAGCCCGCCAGGCTCCTCTGTCCGTGGAATTCTCCAGGCAAGAATACTGGAGTAGGTTGTCATTTCCTTTTCCAGGGCATCTTTCCGACCCAGGGATTGAACCCATATCTCCTGTGTCTCCTGCATTGCAGGAAGATTCTTTACCTGCTGNCTCATGGACTGTAGCCCGCCAGGCTCCTCTGTCCGTGGAATTCTCCAGGCAAGAATACTGGAGTAGGTTGTCATTTCCTTTTCCAGGGCATCTTTCCGACCCAGGGATTGAACCCATATCTCCTGTGTCTCCTGCATTGCAGGAAGATTCTTTACCTGCTGAGCCATCGGGGAAGCCTATATGAAAGATGTTATAGCTTCCTATTTTGCAGAGGATGAAATAAAACCCAAGGAAAAAGCAGTCTGCCAAAGGTCACACAGCTGGTGAGGCAGAACCAGGATTTATCTAACTCAGCATTTCTCAACCTCAATACAGTTAATATTTGAGGCTGGATAATTTTCTGTTGAGGGGGTTGTCCTGTACAGTGTAGCATATCCTTTCCAGTTATGACAGCCAAAATGTCTTCAGATGTTGTCAATCATCCTTGTGGGGACAAAACCATCTCTTGTTGAGAACTAGGGGTCAAACTATGGATCCTGTGTTTTTCCTAAGATGCTGCTCTGCCTCTGCGAACATCCCAAATCTGAGCATCTCTGTATGAGTTATCAGAGTATAAAGTTATATATGATACAACTCATTCACCTCATCACTGCCTAGTCAATTCCTCTTCCAAACACAACACACACACCTCTGCTATTTTAGTGGTGTGGATCAACACAGAGGTTTGTCCACTTGTTTTAAAGTCAAGGAGTAAGTTGAATGCTAAGCCACTTCAGTCATGTCTGACTCTTTGTGACCCTATGGACTGTAGCCCGCCAGGTTCTTCTGTCCATGGGATTTCCCAGGCAAGAATACTGGAGTGGGTTGCCATGCCCTCCTCCAGGGATCTTCTAGACCTAGGAATTGAACCACCATCACTTACATCTCCTGCACCGGCAGGTGGGTTCATTACCACCAGCACCACCTGGGAAGCCCAATCAGTAAGTTATTGGATGGGCATCTTGAGGCTTCATTATGTGGCCTTAGCAAGAGCATCTTGAGATCACTGATTTCCTTATTTCCCCTCCATTCTTTTACAACATCAGCTTGATCATCATCTCTGTAGATTAATAGTTTTTCTCTAATATGTTTAGCACTGTATCCCCAATGCCGGTTATGGTGCCCGGCTGGTAGTAGCCTTTCAGTAAATACCTGTTGAACTCATGAATAAATCAATTTTAGTGTCCTTTCCATTGCATTCAAATCACAAGAGCCATCTGTATGTCTTCTTTGGAGAAGACTCTGAAGAAGAATGGATATATGTGTATGTATAGGCTTTCCAGGTAGCGTGAGTGGTAAAGAACGCGATCACTTACCTAGAGCAGACATCCTGGAATGTGAAGTCAAGTGGGCCTTAGAAAGCATCACTACGAACAAAGCTAGTGGAGGTGATGGAATTCCAGTTGAGCTGTTTCAAATCCTGAAAGATGATGCTGTGAAAGTGATGCACTCAATATGCCAGCAAATATGGAAAACTCAGCAGTGGCCACAGGACTGGAAAAGGTCATTTTCATTCCAATCCCAAAGAAAGGCAATGCCAAAGAATGCTCAAACTACCACACAATTGCACTCATCTCACACGCAAGTAAAGTAATGCTCAAAATTCTCCAAGCCAGGCTTTAGCAATATGTGAACCATGAACTTCCAGATGTTCAAGCTGGTTTTAGAAAANTATCTCTAATTTTCTTGAAGAGATCTCTAGTCCTTCCCATTCTGTTCTTTTCATCTATTTCTTTGCATTGATCATGGAGGAAGGCTTTCTTACCTCTTCTTGCTATTCTTTGGAACTCTGGATTCAGATGCTTATATCTTTCCTTTTCTCTTTTGCTTTTCACTTAACTTCTTTTCACAGCTATTTGTAAGGTCTCCACAGACAGCCATTTTTCTTTTTTGCATTTTCCATGGGGATAGTCTTGATCCCTGTCTCCTGTATCTAGTCCCTTAAAACTATTTCTCACTTCCACTGTATAATCAAATTGTAATTACATCTAATTGTACAACCCAGTGGTTAGATTAACAACATACACAAACCATCCCATACACAAAATTTTTCATTCCAGAGGGGAAAAACAAACTCCAAAGATAGTTTTGTTTAACCAACAGCTTTTGAATATCTGATATATGTGCTTGACGGTAGGCATGATGCTAAACAGTAGGCATGAACTTGTTTAAAATGCTGTCTCATCATTTTCTTCAAAAGAAAAAGTACATAGGAAGCTGTATGAGAAGAACTTGCATATGTATGAAGGGGAAAAGGATAATCTAATTGAAAAGAGCACATAGTGAGGAGCTGTTTCTAGAAACTGCATTTGCATAGTGAAACTACCATTTATGTGTATATTGTGTGCTTATTTTGGGAGAGGGAACTCTGGAGAGAGTAATGAAGGTTTATAGGGTTAAAGTCATTCTTTGGTGACACCAGTGACTATAATCAAAGCATTTACTTTGAGAAAAAAAGTGAAAAAAAGACCAGGAGCTGACTGTGGTTCAGATCATGAACTCTTATTGCCAAATTCAGACACAATTTGAAGAAAGTAGGGAAAACCACTAGGCCATTCAGGTATGACCTTAATCAAATTCCTTATGATTATACAGTGGAAGTGAGGAATAGATTTAAGGGCCTAGATCTGATAGATGGAGTGCCTGATACGTGAGTCTGAGTGAACTCTGGGAGTTGGTGATGGGCAGGGAGGCCTGGCGTGCTGCAATTCATGGGGTTGCTAGGAGTCCGACACTACTGAGTGACTGAACTGAACTGAACTAAACCAATGCAAGAGACATAAGAGATGCAGTTTCAATCCCTGGGTCAGGAAGATCCCCTGGAAGAGCGCACGGCAACACACTTCTTATTCTTGCCTGGAGAATCCCATGGACAGAGAAACCTGGGGGGCTACAGTCCATGGGATTGCAAAGAGTTGGACACAACTGAGGTGACATAAATAGCACACGTGCACATGTGTATAATTGAATCACTTTGAGATCCACCTGAAGCTAACACGACATTGTAAATCAACTATACTCCAATAGCACTGGGATGACCCAGAGGGATGGTATGAGGAGGGAGGTGGGAGGGGGTTCAGGATGGGGAACACATGTATACCTGTGGTGGATTCATGTTGATGCATGACAAAACGAATACAATATTGTAAAGTAAAAAAAATTTTTTTTAAGTGGGCAAAAGTTTTTTTTTTTTTTTTTTTTTTTTTAATCTTGGGAACATTCATTAGCTCTTAGTGTCAGTGACAGTTTACCTTGGTTACCGCTGGGTTCTGAAGGAAGAAGCAGAAACCCACTCAAACTACATAAAGCAAAGGAGCTATTTGCTGGAAAGATCCACAGATACTCACAGACTCCAAAGGCAGAAGTCCAGCCTAGCTTCCTGAGCAACCAGGACCAGGAATTGGAATTCCTCAGCAGCAAAGCCATTATTCTGCCTTTCTCTGCAGGAATAGCTCCTGACCTCAGGTTTGCTTAGTGATTACCTTCATCTCCCGCTTTTTGCTTGCCCCTCTCCTTTTTATCTTTTTATTCCTTTTCTCCAGACCAGCTTCCTTTGTCTACATGGCAAAAAAAATGATCTCCTCAAAACTGAAATCTTGATCCCCACATTTACTTGACCTCTTACTTCAAACACAAATCGAGACCAAGCAAACTCTCTAACCATCAATTTCAAGTTTTCAGGAGAAAGACTCTGATTGGCTCAATTTGGATCAGATGATCATGTCTGGTCCAATCAGGAGTGTCCAGGAAGTAGGCAGGGTTTGCTTTACATAAAATGACCCCAGAGTCCCATTTCTGTGTGTGGGGAGTAGGTGATGGGGAAACAGCCCCAAAGGCTGCTACTGTTCTTTCTCTGCCCAAATGAGAAGTCATAGGTCCTCCTAGGCTGGCAAAAGACATGTACTCAATAAGAAACTCTTGAAGGTGGGAGAGCTGGGTGTTGACATACCAGCCTTATTACTTGTAAGGACACACAACAAGTTATATTACAGCCATAAAAATGCAGCAAAAACAAGTAAAAAGAAGCCAAAGAAGATGAATAGAAGTCTAAGCAAAAGAAATCTCAGGGGATCTGCTTTTTTGAATACAACCATAACGATGGTAATGAACACAGAAATGGTTGGAATGAAAACAGGTGCTTGTTTGATTCTCTTAAGTAATGATAATGATAAAAAGAGAAATAGCAAATGTGTATATAGCATTTACTGGGTGTCAGGCACTGTTGTAAGTGTTCGATAGATTATCTATCAACCCATTTAATCCTGCAGAAACTTGATGGAGATTCTAAAGGGTGTGAAACCTAGTACTAGACATTAGAGGTTGGGGAGTGGTAGTGCTCAAACTCCTCAAAAATAGCTTTGAAACTAATTAGGAGGATAAAGAGGGAGGGCATGTCTGACTTCCTCTGGAGGAGGCAGGAGAGTAGTTAGAGTTAGGCTCTGCAGCAGCAAGACAGCTGTGGTTTGAATCTAGCTGAATCTTGACGTTGTGCAAAGTTACTTAGTATCTCTGAACCTCAGCTTCCTCTTCTGTAAAAGGGGGATTAAAAAAACCTACCATGGAAGATTGTGGGGAGGATTAAATGTGACATGCATGTGTGCTAAGTTGTTTTAATCAGTCCAACTCTTTGTGAACCTATGAACTGTAGCCCGACAAGCTCCTCTGTCCAGGGGCTTCTCCAGGGAATGGGTTGCCTTGCCCTTCTCCAGGGGGTCTTCCTGACTCAGGGATCGAACCCTCATCTCTTGAGTCTCTTGGCAGGCAGGTTCTTTATGACTAGCACCACCTGGGAAGCCTGTTAAATGTAACATAGGACCTCTGAAATGCTTAGTACTGCCCCTGGCACATAGAAGACCTTAATAAATGCAATGGTATGTTAGTTGGGAATACAGAGTGTGGATTGCAGCCTGTGTACCTTACAATCTTTGCACACTTGGAATTAATTCTCAAAAAACTTTGACTTTCTCATCTAAAAAGCATGTTTGATGATAGATCCTATCTTGTGAGGTCTTATGAAGAAGAATTCAGGTAATTCAAGGTAAAGTCCCTAATGCTATCTATTACACATTGTCAGTTTGTTGTTATTATTGTCAACATTCTAGGATGAGGAACTAAAGTAACACAGAGGAAAAGGCGGGCAGTTAAAAATGACAGCATAAAAAAAGCATGTTTGATGATAGATCCTATCTTGTGAGGTCTTATGAAGAAGAATTCAGGTAATTCAAGGTAAAGTCCCTAATGCTATCTATTACACATTGTCAGTTTGTTGTTATTATTGTCAACATTCTAGGATGAGGAACTAAAGTAACACAGAGGAAAAGGCGGGCAGTTAAAAATGACAGCATAAAACCCATTCCACTGTTAAGTGATTTGCACTGTACAATTAGTAAATTACACTCAAGGTTTGTTTTTTTTTTCTTCAAAACTACTTTAACAAGAGGAGGACACTTATGACAGTCACAACGCCCCCAAAACATTCATTTTTCCAGGAAGATCCATCTTCTTCTGACAATGTTCGTTCATTTTGATGCCATCTGCATTCCCCTTGATTTGCCTAATTTTAATGAGACATTAGGTCAATGTCACAAAACTAATTTCAGACTAGTCTTGTTGCTTGACAAAAATTCTGTTATCATGACGTTATTTGGTTGATACAGAGAAACTCTTTTCCATTGACTTTCAGGCTCAAACTCTTATGCCAGCCCAAGTGTGAAATGGTTGTTTTTTTTAAATATATATAATTAAGGTTTAAAAAATCTGGGAGACACCTTCCTGGAGTGTTAACAGTACACATTAGTATCCGTTGATGCAAGCAATAGAAACCAACCTTGGCTAGCATAAGAGGAAGGAGAACATTAGAACATACTGAGTGGATAAGAGTAAGGGAAGGGTAGGGAGCCAGCAACCAGGGGCTCCAGGTATTAAGGAAGCAGAGCAGTGGAACTGTTTTTTCTAGACTCCAGCACTTGAGCAGCTCCAACCTTTATCTCCCGGAGAAGGCAATGGCCTGGAAAATCCCATGGACGGGGGAGCCTGGTGGGCTGTAAAAGGGAAGGGTAGGGAGCCAGCAACCAGGGGCTCCAGGTATTAAGGAAGCAGAGCAGTGGAACTGTTTTTTCTAGACTCCAGCACTTGAGCAGCTCCAACCTTTATCTCCCGGAGAAGGCAATGGCCTGGAAAATCCCATGGACGGGGGAGCCTGGTGGGCTGTAGTCCATGGGGTCGTGAAGAGTCAGACAGGACTGAGCGACTTCCCTTTCACTTTTCACTTTCATGCATTGGAGAAGGAAATGGCAACCCACTCCAGTGTTCTTGCCTGGAGAATCCCAGGGACGGTGGAGCCTGGTGGGCTGCCATCTGTGTGGTCATGCAGAGTTGGACACGACTGAAGTGACTTAGCAGCAGCAGCAGCAGCAACCTTTATCTTCATCTTGTTTTGCTGTGTTTGAGGGCTGAACTCCAAGTTAGAGTCCCATTCAGCTTGCTTGGCTTGTATGTGTGCTCCTTGGCTAGGAGAAGATGAGGCACAGCGATTTACAATTTCAACGAGACCCTAGACACTGAGGGAAAGGAGATTTCCTAAAAGAAGGACAGGAACAAGGACATGGCGTATTTGCCTGAATCAGACCTCCTTTTCTTTGGTTGTCATTTACTGGAATTGCAATCAATGCTTTGCAGTGGTGGCTGATGGCCAACTTCAGTCATGGATTGACTGTCACTGGAAACATGAAATAGAGACACTGTCAGAGAAGGGAGTCACTAGATTCTGGAGGACTAGGATGAGACTAGATGATCCTGGTCCCATTTGATTTAATTCAGGGAGTCTTCTCTGTACCCAAGGAGGGATATAAAATGTGGTCCCCAGAGATGGAGTCTCTTAGCAATCTGGGCTTTGCAACCATTTTTCTGTGCAGAGTACCTCATCTGGATTTAGACCGGAAGCAGTGGGGTAGGGTCACTTAGCACAGGGAAGAAGAAGAGATGGGAAAGGCAACTTTATAGCACCCTTTATCATGAATGTACGGGGAAGGCAATGGCACCCCACCCCAGTAGTCTTGCCTGGAAAATCCAGTGGACGGAGTAGCCTGGTGGGCTGCAGTCCATGGGGTCGCTAACAGTCGGACAGACTGAGCGACTTCACCTTCACTTTTCTCTTTCATGCATTGGAGAAGGAAATGGCAACCCACTCCAGTATTCTTGCCTGGAGAATCCCAGGGATGGGGAGCCTGGTGGGCTGCCGTCTATGGGGTCACACAGAGTCGGACACGACTGAAGTGACTTAGCAGCATCATGAATGTAATAGGGTCAGATGAGGCTGACAAGCCAGTCCTCACAGCTGCTGTGAAGAAGGAAGGCTGGGCTGAAATTGCAACATGAATTATTTAGGCAGAACATGAGGAAGGGCTTTCTGGCTGCAAGGAAAGTCAGACATTGGAGCAAGCCTTCAAGGTATGGTTTTGTTCCGAGGTGATCAGTTAGTGTCCCTTCTGCCCCTAATTCTGTGACACCCCCAACCCCCCAGGTAACCACAACATTTTGTCTAGGTAGGATTGGGTTTCAGAATATTTCTCAGCCCAGCACTTGAGATGGCCTCCACTGATCAGCTGGACTGGGGAATGGCAGGGGGGTGGCGGGGATAACCCAATTTATTGCCCCAAATGTAGATTCAGAATTGAGATTGTGAGTAGAAACAGTTTGCACTCAATATCTCTTCAGTATTTTGCCACACTTGGGAGTCACGGCCGACTCTTTAGGTAATTGCCAAGGCAACAACAATGACAACAGCAACAGAAAATCCCAAGGGAGAGAAAAAAGGACAGGGAATTTTGTTTGGGTGAATGCTCTGAAGCAGAAGTGCAGTATTAACCGGAAGTGTTTAACTCCCTCGAGAACACACAGAATAGATATGTGTCACTTAAGAGTTTTTGCACTGTATACAGAAAGGAAACACAAGTCACTCTGGCTAAAACGATTTATGCAATTTATTGACTACAGCAACAGGGAAATCCAGACACTGCTCAATTTGGTTGATCAGGTAAGGCTTGATCTAGCAGTTTACAGCCCTCTCCTTTTGCTTCGCCCTCAGGCATCTCTTCATGGGTCATCAGTAGCTCCATGCTCTTTGCTCCTGGTCTAGAAACAGCTGCAGCAGCTGCAGACTTTCCACCTTTCAACCCACACCATTCAGAGAAGACAGAACATCTCTTTACATACCTCTTACTCGAGTCCTTGGAGTCTTTCTTTCTCATTGCTGGGTTCTTTACCACTAGGGCCACCTGGGAAGCCCACAGTGGTCACATACGTGGGTTATCCTGAGGGTTTTTCTAGGCATTACATGGGATGATGACAAGCAATAGTGCCTCCATTTGCATCTTAGTTCAGTCCAGTTCAGTTCAGTCGCTCAGTCCGACTCTTTGCGACCCCATGAATCGCAGCACGCCAGGCCTCCCTGTCCATCACCATCTCCCAGAGTTCACTCAGACTCACGTCCATCGAGTCCGTGATGCCATCCAGCCATCTCATCCTCGATCGTCCCCTTCTCCTCCTGCCCCCAATCCCTCCCAGCATCAGAGTCTTTTCCAATGAGTCAACTCTTCGCATGAGGTGGCCAAAGTACTGGAGTTTCAGCTTTAGCATCATTCCTTCCAAAGAGATCCCAGGGTTGATCTCCTTCAGAATGGACTGGTTGGATCTCCTTGCAGTCCAAGGGACTCTCAAGAGTCTTCTCCAACACCACAGTTCAAAAGCATCGATTCTTCGGCGCTCAGCTTTCTTCACAGTCCAACTTTCACATCCATACATGACCACAGGAAAAACCATAGCCTTGACTAGGCGGACCTTAGTCGGCAAAGTAATGTCTCTGCTTTTGAATATACTATCCAGGTTGGTCATAACTTTTCTTCCAAGGAGTAAGCGTCTTTTAATTTCATGGCTGCAGTCACCATCTGCAGTGATTTTGGAGCCCCAAAAAATAAAGTCTGACACTGTTTCCACTGTTTCCCCATCTATTTCCCATGAAGTGATGGGACCGGATGCCATGATCTTCGTTTTCTGAATGTTGAGCTTTAAGCCAACTTTTTCGCTCTCCTCCTTCACTTTCATCAAGAGGCTTTTTAGCTCCTCCTCACTTTCTGCCATAAGGGTGGTGTCATCAGCATATCTGAGGTTATTGATATTTCTCCCGGCAATCTTGATTCCAGCTTGTGTTTCTTCCAGTCCAGCGTTTCTCATGATGTACTCTGCATATAAGTTAAATAAGCAGGGAGACAATATACAGCCTTGACGTACTCCTTTTCCTATTTGGAACCAGTCTGTTGTTCCATGTCCAGTTCTAACTGTTGCTTCCTGACCTGCATACAGATTTCTCAAGAGGCAGGTTAGGTGGTCTGGTATTCCCATCTCTTTCAGAATTTTCCACAGTTTATTGTGATCCACACAGTCAAAGGCTTTGGCATAGTCAATAAAGCAGAAATAGATGTTTTTCTGGAACTCTCTTGCTTTTTCCATGATCCAGCGGATGTTGGCAATTTGATCTCTGGTTCCTCTGCCTTTTCTAAAACCAGCCTGAACATCAGGGAGTTCACAGTTCACATATTGCTGAAGCCTAGCTTGGAGAATTTTGAGCATTACTTTACTAGCGTGTGACAATGGGATTCAAATAGGGACTCTTGTGCAGGGGACCTATTGAAGACTGCTTTCTAGAGAACAGTGGGCTCCCCTGGTGGCTCAGTGGTGAAGAATCCACTGCCAGTGCAAAAGACTCAGGATCAATCCCTGGGTCGGGAAGATCCCTTGGAGAAGGAAATGGCAAAATCCTGCCATATTCTTGCCTGGAGAATCCCATGGATGGAGGAGCCTGGCAGGCTACAGTCTATGGGACTGCAAAGAGTTAGACTAAATACCAACATGGCAGAGAAGGGTGGCATTGAGGAAATCAAATGGTTCAGGGAGAGGAGCTCAGAAGGGCTGGTCTCAGCTGGCCTATGGGCTGATCCCGTGGAGAACACTGGGCCTCCACCGCATCTCAGAGCTGGTCTCACTCTAAGGCAAGGGGTCTGGCTTTCTGTGCCCCTAGGCCATTCAGGCGGCTCCAAGACCCAGGGGATGGAACCTCATTGGCGAGGCGACTTCCATTCAGTGGCAGCCAAATCTCTAGCGATGAGGGTGGCTGTGAGTCACTAGCAGTCTTTATTCACTAGTGGGGGAGGTGCCCGCCATGGTGAAGGGAATCGATGGCATCACCTCCACCATGCTGGATACAAATTGGTGACCAAGAGGGAGGGAGACTGGGCTTGTGAGTAGCTCTAGCTTATCAACACAGGAGCCGAAGAATAGAGCTGAGGTCCCCAGTGCCAGCAGGTGCTGGAGGAGGATTAGAGATGGAAACTGCTTGCCTCTTACCATGAGCTGATTCCTGCTATCAGTTTTCTCCAAAAAGCCAGACTATCTTTTTCAAAAAGATGATCTGGACTAGCCCCTTTACTTTAAAAACAAGGAAACTGAGCCCCAGAAAAAAATCAAGTAACCCAGATTCACACAGAGAGGGGGACAGACCCAAGACTGAACTTGCCCAAGCATCCTTCAAACCCAGTGAGCCTCTTTCTGCTGCTTCTCTGAAAACAGGCAACTAGGGGAATGGTGGTTGCTTTGTGGAACTATGTCTCCATGAACTCAGTGACCCCCCTCCCACTGCTTAGAAGCAAATTTTGGTCACGCAGTGAATAAGCCTCCTAGACAATGGTGTTCTTGCTTCGGATGAGGCTCGCAGGAAACACGGTGAGCTCAGGTCCGCGATAGCCAGGGAGACAGAGCTGGTGCCTGGGCGCTCACATTTATTCAACAAATATTTATTGTGCTAGGCAGTGGGGGTTGCAGCGCTGCACCATCCAGATGGAATCTTTCTTCTGGAGGCTACAGTCCAGTGGCAAAGACAAAAGTTAAACTACTCTTTATGCAATAAAAATGACAATTTTGGTAACTGCTCTGAAGATGTCTGGGGTACTGTGTGAACCTGTAAGCAAGTGTCCTGACCTGGTTTGGGGCCAGAAAACTTTTCTCTGTGGGAGTGATCAGAAGGAGGTTGAAAGAATGGAGAGAAATTAGGAATCAGGTGGGTGAGGTTTGAGAAAGAGGATGGAAGAACATTCCAGAACGAAGGAACAGCTTGTGTATGATCTCCAAGGTGGGGCCGTCTGCTTGAGACCCTGTTCATTTGAGGAAGGTGAGATGGCTGGAGGGTAGGGTGGGAAGGGTTGTGTTGAGAGATGAGGGTGGAAATTGACTCTTGAGTCAAGAGGAGGACAGGGCAGGAAGGTAAACACAGTAGGTATGAGGGTTGAGGGGGTGTGTGCATGTGTGTATGTGTGTGTGTAGGGTAACAGAATGCAATTTGTGTTTTAGAAGTATCATTCTGGAAGTTATGGCATGAGGGAGTATACTTAGCAATATGGCAGATTCAACTGGCATAGCCCTCTCCCTTCTTCACACAAGGTAGAATTATTGGAGAGAGAAACATATATATATATATATATATATATATATAAAATATGAATATATTATTACGATGTGTGGTTGGATACNGGAGTATACTTAGCAATATGGCAGATTCAACTGGCATAGCCCTCTCCCTTCTTCACACAAGGTAGAATTATTGGAGAGAGAAATATATATATATATATATATATATAAAATATGAATATATTATTACGATGTGTGGTTGGATACCATCACTGACTCAATGGACATGAGCAAACTCTGGGAAATAGTGAAGGATAGGGAATCCTGGTGTGCTGCCGTCCATGGGGCTGCAAAGAGTCGGATAGGACTTAGCAATTGAACAGCAATTATTAATGAGTATAATTTATAGTAACTACTGACATCTCCACTTAAGGCTAGGATGCAGCTTCTTTTATTGAAAGGGTGGAGAAATTCTATCCACACGTTCAGGGAAGGTTGTTGTCCACCCAGGAAAAGGAAATGTTGTTTAGTCGCTACAAAAGTGTCCGACTCTTCCATCCCATGGACTATAGCCCACCAGGTTCCTCTGTACATGGAACTTCCCAGTCAAGAATCCTGGAGTGGGTTGCCATTTCCTTCTCCAGGGGATCTTCCTGAAACAGGGATCAAACCAGCATCTCCTGCACTGGCAGGAGGGTTCTTTATCACTGAACCATCCGGGAAGCCCCTGAGGAAAGAAACTAGCCAGTGAAAAAGTGAAAGGTTAGATCTGTGTTATGTGTGGGTGCACATCTGAAGTAGATTATTATTATTTTTTTTACTTTTTAGCGGCACTGTGTGGCATGTGGGATCTTAGTTTCCCCAGATCACTAGGGAGGTTCCTAGAAATTTTAACATGAGAAATTAAGGTATAAATTCATCTGGGGTCAAGGAAACACCTGGAGAGTAAGACCGCCTTTGTATGGTAACTTCTGCATCCCTTGGCTCACAGAACTTTCACAGAATAAAGAACCTCTGTTGATGAGGAGCTCATCATTAAAAAATTATAATGATATAATAATTTAGATATTTTAGATATTAGATATTTTACATAAAGGAAAGTTAAGAAATAACATCTCAGGAACTTGAAACAGTTGAACCATCTGTAAGAGATTATAAAATCAGTTTGTTGAAAATGATCAAATAAAAGAAGGACGCTTGGGGCTGGTGTATGGGGATGATCTGGAGGGAAGATGTGGAGTGGGAGGTGGGAGGGGGGTTCATGTTTGGGAGTTCGTGTAAAAAAAAAATAAATACACTAAATAAATAAATAAATAAGTAATTAAAACCCACAGATTA
>SJYX01011897.1:197148-234740 GCA_006410675.1 Oreotragus oreotragus
AAAGACAATCATGAAAGCCCAGGATATTGTAAAAAAAAAAAAAAAAAAGAGAGAGAGAGAAAAAAAATTTAAGGCCGACTAAAATAAACAGTAATCAAGAATATCCTCACTGAAATGAAATACTTGTGGGTTTCCCTGGCAGTTCAGTGGTTAAGACTCCCCACTTCCAGTGCAGGTTTGGCGTGGGTTCAGTGCCTGGTCAGGGGACTAAGATCCCACCTGCCATGCATCACAGCCAAAAAAAAACTTTTTTAATACTTGATTTCATAAACAATTAGACATAACTTCAGAGAAAGGTAGTAGTTTGAAAGATAGATTGAAAGAAATTATCCAGAGTGAAAAACTGGTGCTGATGAATCGGAAGGTGTCAAGAACAGAGTCAAAGGATGCTTGAGTTGTGTTGTCCCAGGCAAATGTGGTGCAATTAGAATGAAATTTAGGACTAAGAAAAACGGGCCTGCTAAGGCAGCGCCTGGGCTTCCTGTGTAGCTCAGTTGGTACAGAATCCACCTGCAATGCAGGAGATCCTGGTTCGATTCCTGGGTTGGGAAGTTCCCCTGAAGAAGGGATAGGCTACCCACTCAAGTATTCTTGGGCTTCCCTGGTGGCTCAGATGGTAAAGAATTCACCTGCAATGCAGGAGACCTGGGTTCGATTCCTGGGTTAGGAAGATCCCCTGGAGGTGGGCGTGAAAACCCACTCCAGTGTTCTTGGCTGGAGAATCTCCATGGACAGAGGAGCCTGGCGGGCTACAGTCCACACAGCTGCAAGGAGCTGGACATGACTGAACGACGGAACACACACAAAGAGGTGGGAATATGAACCTAGCTCTTTTGGACACCAAAGCCCATTTGTGGAAATACTGAAGCTGGGATGGTAAGGGGCGTCACCTTGAGATTTTTCTCAGGACATAGAGTCTTGGATCTGCAGCAGAGTTGGAGGGAGAGGGGAAGATGAGGCAGATGGCTTGGGGAGCTGGATCCTTCTTTTTCTGGACTTGGCCTTGGACTTGACTTCAACCTCAGGTAATGAGATGATCAGGAGGAACTTCTACTGTAGATTCTGTCTTTCACTGTAACAAAGGGTTTCAGAAAGCCTGACTCTGCCACTAGCTGTAGGATCTTGGTCCAGTTGCTTTCTGCCTCTGAGCCTCTGTTTGTTCATCTGGAAAGTGGGCATGTTGATAAGGCTCATCTTACAGGACTTTTCACAAGATTTCCTGAATCATACATAAAATGGCAAGTTGGCAATAAAAGTTACAATAAATGCTAGCAGAAAGGTGGTCAGTCATGACTATTTCTGGATACAACAGAGTAATTGGGACGGGAAGGGTCCACTTAGGAGGGAGTCCATATTAGCTATCATCGATTTTTAGGTAAGGATCAAAAAGAGTGAAGAACTATTAAAATCCAAGTTATGAAGTATGCACGTGGGACACAGAGGGAACAGACAGATTATAAATCAGAGAAAGTCAGGCCTCTGGGGAAAACCCTATTCTCCTCTGGGGAGCCGTTGCTCCAATTCAGCCCTGGATTTTTCTTCTGGGTACTCAGGTGGGCTTGGAGAATTTTCTCTGGAGTTGGGTATTTTTCTTCCTTGACTTCCCCTGCCTGCAGCCTTTGTATCTCTTTGCATTTTCACAGTGACAAGCCTCTATATGCAACATGGTACAATGGGATACATATATATATATAGAGAGAGAGAGAGAGAGACACACACACACACAGAGAGACAGAGAGACAGAGAGAGGGGCGGGGGCCTTCCAGGTGGCTCAGCAATTGAGTTCACCATTAATGTAGGAGCCACAGGAGTTGTGGATTTGACCCCTAGGTTGGAAAGGTCCCCTGGAGGAGGGCACGGCAACCCACTCCAGTATTCTTGCCTGGAGAATCCCATGCACGGAGGAACCTGGTGGGCTACAGTCCATAGGATTGCAAAGAGTCGGACATGACTGAAGTTACTTAGCACAGCACAGAGAGAGAGAGAGAGGTGCCAGGACAAACTAGCTCAGATGAAACTGTCGCTGACTCAGATGCTCACTCCTCTGGCAGAGGAGAGGCGCACCAAGGATTTAAATAGGTGTGGCTCACTTTCCCCCTCTGTCTGCCTCCTCCCTCGTCTGCCTTTTCTGTAGCTGGACTCTGCCCAGCTTCAGACCACACCCCATAAAGGAATACCCCATCAGGAGAGGGCCTATTCCTGTGTCTCCCATCTCCCGTTTCAAGGACGCTGCCCAGGTCTCCGCTTCTCAGTACTTTTCCGTTCTCTCTTTGTCCTTTGCCAAAGCACCAGTAGAAGGGATTCTGGGAAAGAAAAGATTGTCATTGTCACAGGAAAGGAGAAAAGGCAAAATGTGATGAATTCCCCAGATGTGGTCCTCTGATTTGGGAGAAGGATAGAAGATATGATTTTCACCCACCCTCGGAACTGCACGAAGCAGTTGACAAAACGTGTAACTGAACTTCACCTCTTTGGAAGATGACTTTGAAATAGGCCATTAGACAAAAGTAAGCAAAGAGCCAGTTGGGTGCTAAATATACCCATTCTTATAAAATCTGCTATTTTTGAGTTAAATGTTGCAGAAATTACCGAATTTGCATTTAATTATTTTAATAGATCTTGTTTACAGATGACTAGGCAAAAATGAAAGAAAAAAAAAAATACCCCAAACTAATTCACTTTGACTGCTCGGGTTGTAACTGTGCCTAAAATAGAAAAACATACTCAGAATGTTTTCTCAAAGTCAGAGGGAAAGCCAGCTTTAATTCCATTTGTCTCAGTGTCAACACCACACATGCTGAATTTCCCATTAAATGAGATTTATGCATTTGATATTGGGGACAAAATATACATTCTCTGAAGATGGACTTTTCTAGACCTCTTTCCTAATTGGCTTATAGACCTTGCTTTGGGTGTGATGAAGAGATAGTGCCTTATGCAATTGACAAGACTCTGGTCTCTGTAGTCAAGTACGACTGGGATTGAATTCAAGTTATGCTCTGTACTAGCTGTGTGTCCTTGGGTAAGTCAGTTAACATCTCTGAGTCCTGATCTCTTTTTCTAAAGTAGAGGTATTAATTTAACTCTGTAAGAGTGTCAGAAAAGTTAATGATAATCTATGTGTAAGGCTGGGGCTTCCCAGGAGGAGCTGATGGTAAAGAACCTGCCTGCCAATGCAGGAGATGTAAGAGCTGCGGGTTTGATTCCCGGGTTGGGGAGATCCCCTGGAGGAGGGCATGGCAGCCCACTCCAGTATTCTGGCCTGGAAAATCCCATGGACAGAGGCACCTGGCGGTCTACAGTCTGTAGGGTCACAAAGAATTGGACACGACTGAAGTGACTTAGCAAGCACACTCATACATAAGGCCAACTNTTTGATTCCCGGGTTGGGGAGATCCCCTGGAGGAGGGCATGGCAGCCCACTCCAGTATTCTGGCCTGGAAAATCCCATGGACAGAGGCACCTGGCGGTCTACAGTCTGTAGGGTCACAAAGAATTGGACACGACTGAAGTGACTTAGCAAGCACACTCATACATAAGGCCAACTAGCACAGTGCCTGGCACAAAATGGGTGCTCAGGAAATATGTATTTTGTCCTTCTCCTCGCAGCTTCCTCTTTTCACAGACATCAGTTTTCTTCCCCTCCTCCTTGAGAGAGCAAACTTGCTGGGTTCAATGTTTCTTAATACGTCTTAGGCCCCAGGGATAACTGGGAGAAAGAAGAGGAGAATTAGCTGAGCAAACACTGTTTGTGACTATACTTGCTGGCACTGTGTGTTTGGAACCTGTTTCTCAGGAGACTGTCAGGCATCTGCTTGAAACATTTTTCATTCCTACCTCTGCTTTGAGGACAATGAGACCCATTAGCCCACAATACACATACATAGTTTGTCTTTGTGCTTTCAAGCTAAGCTAAGGATGCTGGGAAATGGCCTGCCTTGCTGTTTGGTTTCTGGGTTGGTTGACCACCTCCATTCTGCATGTTTTAATTAACTGGGGAAGGCACAATGAGTGACTAGGCAAATTATCATTTCCCAAATGTGAATATGGTGACCTCACTAGGTCAGGGAAGGGACATGAAAACACAAATTGTTGCTTCTGCCATGTATGGAAATAGCAAGAAGACTGCTGGCTTCATCTTTGAACCAAGAGGAATCTCGCCAGACACCTACTTTGCTGCTGTTGCCTTGATCTTGGACTGCCCAGTCTTCCAGAAGGGCTGTGACACTGAACTAATGGAAATACACTTTGCTGTCCTTGACATGATATGAACTTTGCCTTTGTATCAAGATTTTATGTCTTTGGTACCCAAGGGACCCATGTCCAAACACAATGAACGACTACCAATCAGGAGTCAAATATGTTGGAGTTTGAGCTGAAGGCAGTTAATTGTTTGGGAATCTGGAGTTGTCTTCTCTGGGGAGGAAGATTTTTAAGTGTTGAGAGGCTGCCAACTTCCTCTTCAGGACTGTTCTAGCTTGTGTGGACTTCAGGCACAATATTTGGTATTTGTCAAGGAAGAAGATTATGGTCCAGGCAGTCCTTAGTTTACAGACCCCTAGCCTTGCATCCCCTTCATGGATCACAGCCTTGTCATGGTAAAGGGGTTGCATAGCTCAATGAAGCATGAGGCATGCCGTGCAGGGCCACCAAGATGGACGGGTCATAGTGGAGAGAGTATTAAAAGGCAAAGACAAAGACATCGCCTTGCCTATAAAGGTCTATATCGTCAAAGCTATGGTTTATGCAGTAGTCACATATGGAAGTGAGAGTTGGATCATAAAGAAAGCTGAGTGCCTAAGAATTGACGCTTTAGAACTGTGGTGTTGGAGAAGACTCTTGAGAGTCCCTTGGACTGCCAGGAGATCAAACCAGTCAATGCTAAAGTAAATCAACCCTCAATATTCATTGGAAGGACTGATGCTGAAGCTCCAATATTTTGGCCACCTGATGCAAAGAGCCCACTCTTTGGAAAAGACCCTGATGCTGGGAAAGATTGAGGGCAGGAGGGGAAGGGGGTGATAGAGGACAAGATGATTGGATGGCATCACTGACTCAATGGACATGAGTTTGAGCAAGCTTTGGGAGATGGTGAAGGACAGGGAAGCTTGGTGAGCTGCAGCCCATGGGTTGCAAAGTGTCGGACACGACTTAACAATTAAACAACAAGAACAACAACAAGCCTTGTATTGCTAAGGTTGACAGAGTATAACATTCAGTCAACGAACTGTTGACAGTCTACACAGGCAGAAGCAGGTGATAGCGTTTCTCATCTCTGTATCCCTGGCATTGAACCTACTATCTGGCATTTTGTGAATACTCAATAAATAGTGAGCAGGTTTATTCTGCTTGACAATAAACTCTAGCCAGTGGTTCTCAAACTTGAATGTGCCTTGGAGTCACTTGGAAGGCTTGTGATAACACACATTGCTGAGCTTATGGCTACAGTTTACTATTTATTAGGTCTGGGCAGGGGGCCTGAGAATTGACATTTTGAGAACAACAGCTCAGGTGTCAGTTGTGAAAGCTTTCGAGTCAGACTTGAGTTTGAATTCCTACTTCTGCAGGTGTTAGCTGGGTAATTTTGATGCAGATGAGCGAATCCTGTCTGTGACACCTAGCTGTGTGATCTTAGGCAGGGCTTCCCTAGTGGCTCAGTGGTTAAAAAAAAAAAAAAATCTGCCTGCCAGAGCAGGAAACATGAGTTCGATCCCTGATCTGGGAGGGTCCCCTGGAGAAGGAAATGGCAACTCACTCCAGTATTCTTGCCTGAAAATCTCCAAGGACAGAAGAGTCGGACACAACTTAGCGACTGAACAGCAATGATCTCAGGCAAGTGGCAATCTCTTCAAACCTTGGTTTCCTCACTGCCTGTCTTGTAATATTTAGACACAATGTGCAGAAGATGCCAAATGAATCCCGGGTGCGTAATTGGCATCCATAAATGCCAGCTCTGATAATTAATGGCCAACATCCTTTTCCTTAACTAATTCAGAATTAGCTGTTCTCTGCTGCCATAAACCCACTGGAGCCCCAGCAAACCAGGGAGTCTCTGTTTCTCTCTCACTTGCTGGCCCTGCATTGACTTTCTGAATTTCTTTTTTTTAAGGCACTATTCTAGACAACGATTTATCCACCAAAGAACTTAAACTTTGAAATATACATTTTTTTTGGATGTATTAAGCATTTATGACAGGTTTGAAGTGGCCCCCTCCTTTCCTCAAGGAATATAAAATATATAGATAATCGGGCTTGTGTATAAACACATTGGGGTTTCCCAGGTGGCGCTAGTGGTAAAGAACCCATCTGCAAAGCAGGAGATACAAGAAATGATGGTTCAGTCCCTGGGTTGGAAAGATCCTCTGGAGGAGGGCATTGCAGCCCACTCCAGTATTCTTGCTTGGAGAATCCCATGGACAGAGGAACCTGGTAGGCAGCAGTCTGTGGGGTCCCAAGTTCAACACGATTGAGCACAATAGCAACATTAATGTACAAAGGATTTTAAATCCTAACAGAATTTCGTTTGTTCTTTTATTAAATTTTTGCTTTCCTTGATTTACTTGTAAATGCTACATTTTGTATCTCTAATAAATCAGGTCCATTTTTCTTATTCTCATAACTGAAAAATCACCATTCCACCCAGTGTTACTGTATTCGTTTGTCAGTGCTGCCATAATAATGTGCTACAGACTGGGGACTTTAAACAACAGAAATTAATTTTCTTCCAAGTCTGGAAGCTGGAAGTCCAAGATCAAGGTGAGCGCAGTGTTAGTCTCCTATGAGGCCTTTCTCCTTGGCTTGCAAATAGCCCCTTCTTACTGTGCCCTCTTGAGGTCTTTTCTCTGTTTGCTGACATCCCGTGTATATGCGTGAGCATACACGTGTGTTTTAATCACTCAGTCGTATCCAACTCTTTGCATCCCCATGGACTGTAGCCCACCAAGCTCCTCTGTCCATGGGATTCTCCAGGCAAGAATACTGGAGTGGGTTACCATGTCCTCCACCAGGGGCTGACCCATCCCTAGAATTTCCCTGAAGTTCTGAATCCTGTTCTCTGCAAGTGANGGACTGTAGCCCACCAAGCTCCTCTGTCCATGGGATTCTCCAGGCAAGAATACTGGAGTGGGTTACCATGTCCTCCACCAGGGGCTGACCCATCCCTAGAATTTCCCTGAAGTTCTGAATCCTGTTCTCTGCAAGTGAAAGGGGAGCCTTTTCCCTGTGTAGCGCATGGGGACCACTTTTAGGCCACCAAGAGGAAGAAAGGAGGCTCAGAGAATGAGACATCCATAATTAACCTATAGGTCTTGACAGGTTTCTGCAGGATGCCCAGGGCAGAATGTCCAGATTCTCCTCGAGGACCACTTCTGGGCTCCCATCCACTCTGTACAGGGGGCAGTTGCTGCCTTGGGAGTGGAGCTCAGTGCTGAGCTGGATAACATTCCCAGTGGGGTTCTGGAGTCGGTGGCCCAGCTCCGATAGGCCTGGCTCTGCCCCTTGAGGCTCTGTGATGTTGGACAGCTCCCTTCGCCTCTCTAAGCTTTGGTTTCTTCACCTGCAAAGGGGGTCGGCTATGAAGAGTAAGTGAACAGTAGTTAGCTAAAAGGAAATGGCATATATATATATAGGAGTCGGTGGCCCAGCTCCGATAGGCCTGGCTCTGCCCCTTGAGGCTCTGTGATGTTGGACAGCTCCCTTCGCCTCTCTAAGCTTTGGTTTCTTCACCTGCAAAGGGGGTCGGCTATGAAGAGTAAGTGAACAGTAGTTAGCTAAAAGGAAATGGCATATATATATATGTGTGTGTGTGTGTGTTTGTGTGTGTGTAAGGGACTGACATTAAAAGCTGCTGAAATTTAAAAAAGTCTAATTTTATTTATTTCATGGCCCCTGGTCGTAGTTGTAGAGCGGGATCTTTGATCATCCTGTGGCATGTGGGTTCTTTTAGTTGTGGCATGCAGGATCTAGTTCTCTGGAACCAAATCCAGCCCCTTGCACTGGGAGCATGGTCTTTGCGACCCCCTGGACTGAAGCATGGCAGGCTTCCCTGTCCTTCACTTTACCAGAGTTTGCTCAAATTCATGCCCATTGACTCGGAAATGCCATCCAGCCATCTCATCCTCTGCTGCCCCCTTCTCCTTTTGCCTTCAGTCTTTCCCAGCATGGGAAGGATGGAGTCTTAGTCTTTTCTTGAGTGTATAAGGCATTGTTCTAAGATCCAGGGTTGGCAAACCATGACCTGCAGGCCGAATCCAGCTGCTGCCTATCAAAGCGTGATTGGAACACATCTACATCTATTCATTTACGTATTGTCCACGGCTGATTTGATGCTACAATGGCAGAACTGAGTAGTTGTGACAGAGACCATATGGCCCGTAAAGCCTAACATATTTACTATTAGGCCCTTCACAGATAAAGTGTGTCGACCTCTGATCTGGGTAATGACACATAGAAAATCTCTTGACACACACACACACACCGCTTCCCTAGTGTAGTGGGACACTCTAGAAGAGGGGAGATGGGTAATAAACCTAATATATAGCTAAATTTTAGTTATAGGGACTTCCCTGGTGGTGCAGTGGTTAAGAATCTGCCTTGCAATATGTGGGACATGGATTTGAACTCTGGTGGGAGAGCTAAGATTCTACATCCCATGGGGCAACTAAGCCCTCATGTCACAGCTATGGAGTCCATGAGCCACAGCTAGAAAAAGCCTGTGGCTGCAAAGAAGAGCCCACGTGCTGCAATAAAGACTCACAGCCAAAATGAAATCAATAGGTAAGATAACCTATTACGTTAGGCGGTGGTAAGAACAATGGAGAAAGATTAAAACAGGATGGGTGACAGGGCGTGCTGGTAGGGAATAGAGTTGTGACTTCAAACCGAGTAGCCAGAGCCAGCAGCTTTGAGAAGGTGACATTTCAGAAGGAGGTGAGGGAATGAGCAGTGAGGTATCCGGGAGGAGAATGCCCAGGGACAGGAGGTTACAAGTGCAAAGGCCCCGAGGCAGAAGAGTGCTCAGTGCATCCTGAAAGCAGTGAGGAGTCTGCGTTGCTGGAGCAGAATGTACAGGGAAGAGAAATGGGAAGTCCATCCTAAAGGAGATCAACCCTGAATATTCACTGGAAGGACTGATGCTGAAGCTGAAGCTCCAATACTTTGGCCACCTGATGCGAAGAGCTGACCCATTGGAAAAGACCCTGGTGCTGGGAAAGATCGAGGGCAGGAGGAGACGGGGACAACAGAGGACGAGATGGTTGGATGGCATCACCGACTCATGAGTCTGATCAGACTCCGGGAGATAGTGAAAGACAGGGAAGCCTGGCGTGCTGCAGTCCATGGGGTCGCAAGGAGTTAGACACGACTGAGCAACTGAACCACAGCATTTCACTGGGGGACGGGGGACAGTTGTCTCTGGCCTTGTGGTTTCTTCAGAGAATTCTGCCTTTTGCCCTGTGTGAGCTGGAACACGGGGTGATGTTGAGCCGAGAAGGGCCATGATCGGACTTGCACTTTATAACTCCCTCCTTAGCTGCAATATTTGAGCCAGGGAAAATTCAGGAGTTTGGAGAGCCTGGGGTCTCCACGTGGACCTCTGAGCCTCCCATCCTGGACCATTTCCCTTGACACCTGCAGGCAGTGATGAGAACCCAGGAGTTGACAGGGGTCAGCCTATGATGCAACAGCAAGCGGGACTGATGTGAAGGAACAGTGGTCTTTAAGGGGTGGGTGCTAATCCTCACCAGCCGGTTGTTGGGAATACGGGAAAGGGAGTTCAGTGCCCCAGAGATGATTTCTCAGGAGAACAGATTTTAATGTCAGGTCTTCCAGCTTTTGTAAGTTTGCTAGTAATTCACCTTGTCCTTTTAAAATACCATGCAAAACAGAGTATCAGCAGAAAGTTTCCAGCACAAATACAGATGAATGCCCCCTTTTTACTTCTCATACCTTGCAGGAGGGCTTCCCAGGTGGCACCAGTGGTAAAGAACCCACTGGCCAATGCAGGAAATGTAAGCAACCAGGTTCAATCCCTGAGCTGGGAAGATACCTTGGAGAAAGGTATGGCAGCTCAGTCCAGTATTCTTGCCTGGAAAGTTCTATGATAACCTGTTACGTTAGGCGGTGGTAAGAACAATGGAGAAAGATTAAAACAGGATGGGTGACAGGGCGTGCTGGTAGGGAATATAGTTGTGACTTCAAACCGAGTAGCCAGAGCCAGCAGCTTTGAGAAGGTGACATTTCAGAAGGAGGTGAGGGAATGAGCAGTGAGGTATCCGGGAGGAGAATGCCCAGGGACAGGAGGTTACAAGTGCAAAGGCCCCGAGGCAGAAGAGTGCTCAGTGCATCCTGAAAGCAGTGAGGAGTCTGCGTTGCTGGAGCAGAATGTACAGGGAAGAGAAATGGGAAGTCCATCCTAAAGGAGATCAACCCTGAATATTCACTGGAAGGACTGATGCTGAAGCTGAAGCTCCAATACTTTGGCCACCTGATGCGAAGAGCTGACCCATTGGAAAAGACCCTGGTGCTGGGAAAGATCGAGGGCAGGAGGAGACGGGGACAACAGAGGACGAGATGGTTGGATGGCATCACCGACTCATGAGTCTGATCAGACTCCGGGAGATAGTGAAAGACAGGGAAGCCTGGCGTGCTGCAGTCCATGGGGTCGCAAAGAGTTAGACACGACTGAGCAACTGAACCACAGCATTTCACTGGGGGACGGGGGACAGTTGTCTCTGGCCTTGTGGTTTCTTCAGAGAATTCTGCCTTTTGCCCTGTGTGAGCTGGAACACGGGGTGATGTTGAGCCGAGAAGGGCCATGATCGGACTTGCACTTTATAACTCCCTCCTTAGCTGCAATATTTGAGCCAGGGAAAATTCAGGAGTTTGGAGAGCCTGGGGTCTCCACGTGGACCTCTGAGCCTCCCATCCTGGACCATTTCCCTTGACACCTGCAGGCAGTGGTGAGAACCCAGGAGTTGACAGGGGTCAGCCTATGATGCAACAGCAAACGGGACTGATGTGAAGGAACAGTGGTCTTTAAGGGGTGGGTGCTAATCCTCACCAGCCGGTTGTTGGGAATACGGGAAAGGGAGTTCAGTGCCCCAGAGATGATTTCTCAGGAGAACAGATTTTAATGTCAGGTCTTCCAGCTTTTGTAAGTTTGCTAGTAATTCACCTTGTCCTTTTAAAATACCATGCAAAACAGAGTATCAGCAGAAAGTTTCCAGCAAAAATACAGATGAATGCCCCCTTTTTGCTTCTCATACCTTGCAGGAGGGCTTCCCAGGTGGCACCAGTGGTAAAGAACCCACTGGCCAATGCAGGAAATGTAAGCAACCAGGTTCAATCCCTGAGCTGGGAAGATACCTTGGAGAAAGGTATGGCAGCTCAGTCCAGTATTCTTGCCTGGAAAGTTCTATGGACAGAGGAGCCTGATGGGCTGTAGTCCATGGGGTCGCAGAGTCGGACATGACTGAAATGACTTAGCGCACTTGCAACTTGCAGGTGTAGCTTGAGAGCAATGATGGGTCCTCACTTGGCTCACTGCTACCCAGGTCTAACTCTGTCTTCAGGCTACTCTGGAGACTGAGAGACTACAAGCTTATGCTTGCCCTCCTGAAGTTTCCACTCTAGGAAAAAGAGTAGCAAAGAAATCCTTAAAAACAGAGAAATAACTGGGTTAAAGTTAGGGTTAGGGTTATTATTATAGACTGGAGTCTGGCCAGCAATTACGTTTTGTTTGAGAAACATAATTGCATATAGAATAAAAAATGTCTTCAGTTAACTGCTGGCTTTGGACAAGTGAACGATTTCAGAGTAAATTCCAGATTTGGGCTTCTCATGAAAACATTGGGAGAATCTGGCCACACCAGACCCAAATTCCTGCATGGGTGACGGTGATGCTGAGAATGGCTTCCTCTTGCAGGTGGGCTGTGTGCTCCCCACTCACTCTGGGCCGGGTCTACCTGGCTAATTTATATACCCCGCCTGTTCTCCTCCTCCCTGAAGTTCTGGGTTTGCATCTCCTGAAGTTGAGGCTGCACGTCTGAGTAGCACACTTGGGGCTGAGTCTTGTGTGTGTGAACTCCCATGCTTGGCCCTGGAACTCAGAACCTCATGTGTCCACCGTGACCAGTTACAATTCCTCCAGTGTGTTGTTGCATCTCCGTGCACCTGGCTCAATCTCTAGGCCAGAGCAACCTTCAGAGGAAATTACAATTACTGCTATTTTGGGAGAATTATGACCTGCCCTGTGTGTCTCAGAGGTATCCTTTCTCTATCTCTTCCAGGTCCCTCTGTTCTCAGGTGTTTCTCAGGGCCAGAAAGTCTATTGTAGCCATTGTTGCCCCTCTGGAATATTAGGGGCAAGAGAGAGAGGAGAGATTTTCCTTCCATCCCATCTGATGCCCCAGTTCAGCCTTCTTGGTCGAGTTGATCACACCTTAAAGTCAGGGTCACAGCTGGGACTTGGGATACATTTCATCCATGAGGTCGTAACTGGCTTTCCCCTTTCTGTCCTCTCTCCCGACTCCCCATCCCCCAGCCCTTTCTCCATTTCTCTGTCACTGTGATGCTCCACTGATTCCCCTTGACTTTTGGGGAGAATTCACTCTCCATGACTTGTTTTGTCCCTGCTAATCCCCAATCAATATGGCATCTGATGCAGTCACTGTTCAGGGAAAAATAATTATTATTCTCCCTGGGCCAAAAGTCATCTTAATTTAAAGGATAAATCGTTAAGTCAACTTCCAGACTTCATTCTTAAGGGAAACAGGTCATGGGTTGGCAGATGGAACAGACAGTTTATGATAGTCTATTCATATAGCAATGCCCTTAAAAAATTTTTTTTAAGTATCCAGAAATTAATTTGTGTGTGTGTGTTTGTGTGTGGCTGCACCATGTGGCATGTGGGATCTTAATTCCCCAACCAGGGATTGAACCTGTGCCCCTTGCATTGGAAGCGCAGAGTCTTAACCACTGGACTGCCAGGGAAGTCCCTATCTTTTCTTATTTCTACTTTTTTTGAAGGCCTACTATGTGTGACTCTCTGACTACATTATCTCTAGTTCTCCCAATAGCCTGCAAGGTAGTTTTCTCAGTTAAAACATGAAGAAATTGAGGCAAGAAGATGGCACAAGTTACCCAAGGTCATATGACTAGTTGGTGGCAGAACTGGGATTGAAACACAGATGTGTCAGACTTCAAAGCTCATGCCATACCTTGAGGAATACACCCACCAAGGCCCCCATCCCCCTGCTTTTCATCCTTAAGCTTCTCTGGGATAGGATGAAATCTCCCTCCTTAAAGATTTCTCCTGTGTGAGTTTGATGATTTATTTCCTTTGAGAGTGATTTATAGAATTTCCGTGATGTCTAGGGGGACGTGATTATCTTTCTTGGATGACTTATTGCACGTCTGGGTCCACGGAGTATCTTTAATGTCTCATGAGCGTATGAGTGTGAGAAGCCTAGGCTGATGGGAAGGAAGCTTATTGCTCTCACATCTGCAAAGCAAGAAGTCTCCAGTGGGAATCAGCTCCCCTCTCGTACATCATGTGTGACCCAGTCTTCCCGGGATTCTCAGCCTTGAGGAATGATGGAGTCACAGGCGCATAGATTGCTCACATTTCCTGACTGTTATCATCATTCACACACACAGACTTCTGCCCGTGCAAACATTCTGTCGAGATTTCTCATAGCGGGTTCACTGTGTACATGCATTTGTCTAGCTACGTTCCTTTCATTGTATCCACCATGATTTTTTCCTTCTGCTTTGGCCTCATTGTCATTACTTGTGATTTAAGAAGCTCTTGAGGATGCTTCATGGTGCTGGTGCCCTTGAATCACCACCCATTGACTCTGTGTCCTGATGTTCACAAAGTTTCCAACTCTGAATTTTCCAGAGTCATGAGAAGTAGTCTCTCCCCAATTCTGAGATGGAATCTACTACCTGAGTTCCAAAGCCATCCTGCTTGGCTTTACACTAAAACATCTCATGAAACCAGAGCCTTCAGTTTCTCCATTCATTCCCTCTCTAGAATGCTCCAAGGGTCATACACCTGGTTCTTGCACCATCCCCACATCTCTCTCTCTCTGGTCGTCCAAGTCTCTTGGTTTCATCTTTATCCCCAACCAGTGCTCTACTGCAAGGGACTCATGTGAAAGCATTGTCTCATTGTCTCAAGGGGCTTAGCTCACCAGTTCTCCACACTCTCAGACATATCTTCAGTCAAGGTAGGGCATGTTAATAGTGAACAGTATGCTTATGGATGGGGATGTAAAATGGTGTAGTGGCTTTGGAAAATGTTTGACAGTTACTTAAAGTATAAACTTCCCATACAACCTAGCAACTTCATTGCTAGGAATCTACCCAAGAGAAATGAAAGCATATGTTTACACAAAGACAAATCCATGAATATTTATGCAAGCATTATTCATAATAGCTTCAAAGTGGAATCAAACCAAATGTCCATCAGTCAATGGATGGATATATAAGATGTGGTATATCCAAGCAGTGGGATACAATTCACCAATATAAAGGAATGAAATACTAGAACTATTATGACATGAGTGATCCTCAGAAACTTTATGCTAAATGGGATAAACCAGGTATAAGCTAATTGTGGTATGATTCTATTATGAAATATCCAGAGAAGGCAACTCTAAAGAGACAATAACTAGATCAGGTTGCCTGAGGCTGGAAGTGGGAGCAAGAATTAAGAGGTGGACTGCCGTCTATGGGGTCGCACAGAGTCGGACACGACTGAAGCGACGCAGCAGCAGCAGCAGCAGCAGGCATGAGGAATCTTCTTGGGTGCTGGAAATGTCTAAAGTTAGAGGGTGGTAATGACTGGAATATTATAGATTTACTAAAAGCCCCCCATAGAACTGTATACTTACAATGGCTGAATTTTATGGTATGTAAATTACATCTCAGTGGAACTGATTTTTAATATATGGGCTCTAATTCAGACAGACCTTAATTTGAGTTCCTACTGCATTGCTCACTAGTTATGCCATTGTGGACTGCTGAATTTAATTGAGCTTCAGTTTCCTTTTCCATAAAATGGGCATAAGCACTGCCTCCTTGGGCTTTTGTGAAGATAGATATTGGTTAGAACATGAGAAATGCTTAACATCAGGAAAACATAGCAACCACAATTAGAATTTGTAAAAAAAGAACAATTTATATGCTGTGCTCAGCAAGTTATTTTTAATTGTTGTCTTTCCTTGATGCTGATGTTTTTAATATTATTAACCTTTTAAAAATATACTGTAAGAGTGTACAGCTAGCAGAGTAATTATGTTTCTTTATTGTCAATGGTTCTTTTTTCTATTCCACATTTTAAAATGATGAAGTATATTCATGAAAGTACAAATGCAATGACCTTGAATACAAGTATTTAAAAATGTTATTGGAGTATGGTTGCTGTACAGTGTTGTGTTAGTTTCTGCTGAACACCAGTGTGAATCAGCTGTGTGTATAGGCATTTGTGTGTTCATGCTCTGTCATGTCCAGCTCTTTGCGACCCCATGGACTGTAGCCCACCAGACCCCTCTGTCCATGAGAGTTCACGACGATCATACTGGAGTGGGTTGCCATTTCCTCCTCCAGGGGATCTTCCTGACCCAGGGATTGAACCTGTGTCTCCTGTGTCCCTTGCATTGACAAGTGGATTCTTTACCACTAGAGCCACCTGGGAAGCCCCATATGTATACATACATTCCCTTTTTTTTTGGATTTCCTTCCCATTTAGTTCACTGCAAAGCATTGAGTAGAGTTTCTTGTGCTTTATAGTAGGTTCTCATTAGTAATCTATTTTATACATAGTGTCAGTAGTGGTGATTAGATTTCTATTATCTTGAAAAGTGTTTCTGAACCTTCCATGCATCTGCAGATCCATCTGGGGATCAAAGGTGTCTTAGACTGGAGGAGACGCACTATTAGCATTATTGCTTGCTGCATTCAGTCCCAAGTGGGTCCTATCCGAGCTGCATTTCAGGCCACCAGCTTCCTTGCTCCTCGCTTACCACAACAGGTCTTCCGGTCTTCCTGGCTCCTGCTTCCTATTTTTGCAAAGCATCTTGTAAGGAAGCTTAGAGGGAGGATGGGCAGGCTGTCCCCATGGGGCTTCCCGCAGCATCCCAATTAGGCTCGTGGGGAGATTCTGGAGGAGGAAGGTCTGGGCTTGTGCCAGCAGAATGGCTGCAAGTCTGGGGAGAGAGAAAATAGAGCACAGAAAGGGAGCTGAACTTTCTAAGCAGTCAGTTTCATTTTGGGCATGGCAAGTGCTTGTGCTGTCAGGAGGAATCAAGCTCAGCTGCTGAAGAGAGCTGCCAGCGGCTGAGAAACCTCATCCTTACAAGTTACCCAGCTCCTCCTGGGTTTACTGAAAACTTGGCACTGCCTGGTGCGGAATACAGAGCTTGGAGGCTGGGAAATGTGGAGCTGAACTTGAGCGCACCATCTTGGATATTGGCATGGAAATTCTTCATCTTTTGGCTTCTGGGTGCACACACTTCACTGTTGCATCTCACCAGAGTTTGCTTCCTCTGTATACCCTGATCTCCCTATTTCCACAGGTACGGCTCTGCCTCTTCCTCTTTGCCTTCATCCCTGCAGCCCTCCCCGCCTTCTCTTTTGGCAGATGTGGAAATCGGCGGCAGAGCTGGAATTAGAACCCAGTTTTCAATGACTCAAGAGCCTGATCTTTTGGCTATGAAGTTCTATTACCTCCCAGATTTTGGTGTGAATCATACCACATGTTATCACATCATATCATAATTGTATACTAGTGTATATGCTTCTCGTGTGCACAGATTGTGTATATTTCATCACTGTATCTTCTGGGCCCAGCCCAGAGCCTGAGGACAGAAGTGAGTTTGGTGTGTGTTAAGTTCCTGAGTCAGACCTCATTTCTTCCACTTACTAGCTCTGTGGCTTTGGGTGACTTGTTTAACCTTTCTGAGTCTCACTTTCTTCACTAGAGTATGTGATTCATGTTGTTTAGTCACTAGGTCATGCCTGACTCTTGCAACCCCATGGATTGTAGCCTACCAGGCCCTTCTGTCCATGGGCTTTCCCAGGCAGGCATACTAGGGTGGGTAGCCGTTCCCTTCTCAGGGGATCTTCCTGACCCAGGGATTGAACCCACATCTCCTGCACTGGTAGACAGATTCTTTACCACTGAGCCACCTGGGAAGTCCCTCACTTTCTTTACCCAGAGAGTTTGTGATTTAGTGAGGTGATGTATATATGGTGCCTGATAGGAACTAAGTGTGGTGGGCAGCTTTGTCTTCCTTTGAGCACCCAAGCCTTATCTATCCTCAGTCAGCTCAGTTTTGATGAGATTTACTGTAATCTCCAGCTCCAGGGACAGTGTTGCGACTCTGGTCACAAGGATTGGTTCACAGGAAGTCATGTGACCTCAATGGACCAATCCATGCCTGCGTTGGGACTTTGGCTAGAAATATCATGAAGAGGCACTTTTCAGCCTTCCAAGTTGATGGGTGCCAAGGGACATATAAACACTGAGCTGTTGCCACCTTGTGGGAAAGCATTTCCTGAGAATGATGCCAAACCAGAGGAAACAGAACCAAGAGAAGGAAAGTGAAAGAGAGAACTTTGGTCATAATGAGTTTCTGGGTCCTGTCATATCTCCACATTTCTAGTTTCATAAACCAAAAAAAAAAAAAAATTCTCCCTCTCTTCTTGCTCTGGCTTGAGCTAGCTTAAATATGTTTTGTTACTTGCAAGAGAAATTTGTGCTTCACATAGTACGCATTTTTAAATGGCCAGTCTTTTTTTTTTTAATTGAAATATTGCTGACTTACAATACTGTATTAGTCTCAGATGTACACCATAGTGATTCAATATTTTATAGATTAGACCACATTTAAAGTTTTTATAAAATATTGACTGTATTCTCTGTGTCCTGTGTCCTTGTAGCTTATTTATTTTATACATGGTAGTATGTACCTTTAATCCCCATTCTTTTCTTGCCCCTCCTCCCATCCATCTCCCCATTGGTAACTGCTGGTTGTTCTCTGTACCTGTGAGTCTGTTTCTACTTTGTAATATTCATTTGTTTTATGGCAAATCTTGCTTTCATTTAAATGTTCAGTAAGTGATGGAGTGAATAGAAATAAAAAATGCTTATAAAATGATCAGAGTTGAACTTTAGATTTAGCAAAGATCAAATAATTAGATGGGAAACCAAGGTACAGACAGGTAATAGGGTCCAGAATTCACAAGGTGAAAGATTGTTCAGTTGGATGCAGTTACTGTGGCTGCATTATTTTCTTGTATGGGAGTTACACTGGGGTCAAGGAATAATTCTGGCAGATGATGCTGACCAGGTAGGTTAGGGTCAGGTCATCAGAACCTTCAATGGCATGACATTGCATTGGAGGGTAAATGGTGGCAGGTGAAACCAAAGGCAGGTAGATCAGTTTGGGAGACTGAGTGGGGACAAATAAGAACAATGGCAGTCTTTTGAGGCACATAAATAGTCTTTAATCTCGAGTCATCATAAATCAGCTTGGAAAGTAGGGATATGAATAAGAGTCTAATATGGCATAGCACAAGCCTTACCTGTAGTAGGTTCTACAGATATGAGTTGGTTTGATTTGATTTTTTTTCAAGGAATTGAGGTTTTCAGCTATAGTTTGATAGTATCCTAACACTTCACAGACCAGGCATTGTACAAGGTACTTGGATTCAGCTGGTAGAAAAGAGGAAGAGTCCTGGACTTCTCAGAGTGTCGAATGGGACAATAGTCTATAATATGCTAAAGAAGTGAAAGTGTTAGTTGCTCAGTGGTGTCCAGCTCTTGGCTACATCAAGAATTCTCCAGGTAAGAATACTGCCTGGAGTCCAAAATACTGCTCTATACATCTGTGTCTCTTTTGCTGTCTCGCATACAGCATTGTGGGAGAGGGACAGGGTGGGATGATTTGGGAGAATGGCATTGAAACATGTATAATATCACATATGAAACAAATCGCCAGCCCAGGTTCAATGCATGATACAGGATGCTTGGGGCTGGTGCACTGGGATGACCCAGAGGGATGGTACGGGGAAGGAGGTGGGAGGGGGGTTCAGGATGGGGAACATGTGTACACCCGTGGTGGATTCATGTTGATGTATGGCAAAACCAATACAATATTGTAAAGTAATTAGCCTCCAATTAAAATAAATAAATTTATATTTAAAAATAAAAACTAAAAATAAAAAATGAAAGAGACTTATAAAACCAAAAAAAAGAATACTGCCTGGAGTTGTAGCCATTCCCTTCTCCAGGAGATTTTCCTGACCCAGGAATTGAGCCCAGGTCTCCTGCAGTGCAGGCAGATTCTTTACTATTTGAGCCACCAGGGAATGTATCAGGCGGTAATCAAAGCTAAGAAGAAAAGAAATTTGGATGAGCAGATGAGAGTTGGGGGAGGAAGTGCTATTTAAGAAGGTGGGCAAGGAAAGCTGACAAGGAAGTCTACCTTAAGAGCAAGACGCATAGGAAGGTATGCTTATTAATTTCCGGGGAAATGTTCATAATGTAACACAAAATGGAGTGAACATCAGCCAAAGGAGCTAGAAAGCTGATGGAGAGATTGACTGCTTTCTTTTACCACTGGAGAAATCTTGACTCTGATCAAAACTTTTTTTTTTTTAAAGCAAGTCACTTATAAATTTTTTTTTTTCATGATTTGAAACAACTTACAGCACAACTGATGATATCCAGGAGGCTCATGAACCTGGGCTGGAGAACAGATTTCCCGGGAAGAGTCAACTTTTCCATATGCTTTCCAAACCATCATGTACAGAATGGACTAGGACCTCCCTGGGTGCACTAAGCAGCAAGTGTTGGGTGACATGGAACAGATGAGGCTGTGACATGTACTCCATGATTCAGGTGGCCATTTTGACCTGGCGCTCCTGATTCCAAAGTCATGTGATATTTATGAGCTTTTCAGGATTCTAAAAATCAATCCACTGAAAAAACGTACCCAGTGTTTTGGGCATCAGCCCCCCATATTTCATTTTGAGACTTCAAGAGTAGCCCCATATTGGCATCATTCCTTTCCCTGACTCCTGCTTAGGGATGGGCTGACAGCAGCAAACTCCCAGAGTGTCTCATACACACATCATTAGATTTTGTAAAAACTGGGTGCACTAAGCAGCAAGTGTTGGGTGACATGGAACAGATGAGGCTGTGACATGTACTCCATGATTCAGGTGGCCATTTTGACCTGGCGCTCCTGATTCCAAAGTCATGTGATATTTATGAGCTTTTCAGGATTCTAAAAATCAATCCACTGAAAAAACGTACCCAGTGTTTTGGGCATCAGCCCCCCATATTTCATTTTGAGACTTCAAGAGTAGCCCCATATTGGCATCATTCCTTTCCCTGACTCCTGCTTAGGGATGGGCTGACAGCAGCAAACTCCCAGAGTGTCTCATACACACATCATTAGATTTTGTAAAAAAAAAAACAAAAAACAAAAAACAAAAAACAAACACAACTGAATGTTTGGTGACTTTTAAAAAAATCCAAGCTTATGGAGGTGCAATTCACCATAGCATAACATTCACTTATTTTAAATGTACGATTTGGATTTTTTAAAATAGCTTTATTTATTTATTTAGGGCTATGCTAAGTCTTTGCTGCTTCTCGGGCATTTTTCTAGTTGTCATGCACGGGCTTCTTATTGCAGGGGCTTTTCTTGTTTCCGAGGATGGGCTCTAGGGTGTGCCGGGGGCCTTAGTAGTTGTGGCACGCGGGCTCAGTAGCTGTGGTTCCTGTGAGATAGAGCACAGGCTCAGTGGTGTGCCGCATGGACTTAGTTGCTCCATGGCACGTGGGATCTTCCTAGATAGGGGATCAGGGAACTCAAGTTCCCTGCATTGGCAGGTGGATTCTTTACCACCGAGCCACTAAGGAAGCCCCTGGTTGTTCCGCTCCCCCCAAGTAAACTTGACAACTATCACCACCATACATCTTTAGAACATTTTCATTGCCCCAGTAAAATGCTATTCTTGTTCCCATTCCTAGCCCCAGGCAGCTACTCACCTATTTTCTGTTTCTATAACTTAGCCTCTTCTGGCAAATTTAATATCAAATGGAATCATACACTATGTAGT
Organism: Oreotragus oreotragus; assembly: GCA_006410675.1. NCBI lineage: Eukaryota > Metazoa > Chordata > Mammalia > Artiodactyla > Bovidae > Oreotragus > Oreotragus oreotragus. The sequence goes on from SJYX01011897.1 coordinate 218,287, forward strand.
CTTGTGTATCCGGCTGTTTTTGAGGTTCACGCAGGTTGTAGCAGGTATCAATACTTCCTTTTTTCACTGGTGAATCATGTTCCATGAGGTGGTTAGAGAGCATCACCAGTTCCGTGGACGTCAGCTTGGGCAGACTCCGGGAGGTGGCGAGGGACAGGGACAGAAGGTCCAGATGGCATGCTATAGCCCAAGGGGCCGCAGAGAGCCAGACACGACCGAGTGACTGGGCCACCACAGCAGCATGTGGAGAGAGCGCCCCATTCACCTGCTAGTGGACACCTGAGTGTTTCCCACTGTGGCAAGAGCATGAATATGCTGCTCTGAATGTTCTCATACAAGTCTTTCTGCGGAGAGAAGTTTTCTCTTGTCTTGGGTAGCTATATATAGGAGGGGAATTGTGGACGCCTATAGTAAGCTTATGGGCTTTTCAAGCGGTGCAGTGGTAAAGAACCCACCTGCCAATGCAGGAAACATGAGAGACACAGATTTACTTCCTGGGTCAGACCAAAGAGTCATGTCCAAGGAGTCGAACGTCGATGCATGAAGCAGGGCACTCAGAGCCGGTGCACTGGGACAACCCTGAGGGATGGGATGGGGAGGGAGGTGGGAGGGGAGTTCAGGATGGGGGACACACGTACACCCATGGCTGATTCATGTGAATGTGTGGCAAAACCACCACAATATTGTAAAGTAATTAGCCTTCAATTAAAATAAGTAAATTAAAAAACAAAAGGAGTCGAACATGACTGAGCAACTCAGCACCCAGCACATAGTAAGATCATATTTAAGAATCTGCCTTCCAATGCAGGGGATGTGGGTTCGATCCCTGGTCAGGGAACTAAGATCCCACATATTGTGCAGCAAGTAAACCCATCATCACAACCAGAAAGCCCATGGACAGCAACTAGAGAAGTCCACGTGCTGCAATGAAGACAAGGGCAGCCAAAAGTAAATAAATAAATGAAATATTGAAAAAAAGAGAAACTGATGGCTTGGTGTTTCCATCATCCAACACCTGCTCAGTCGTGTCCGACTCTTTGCGACCCCAAGGACTGTAGCCCACCAGGCTCCTCTGTCCATGGAATTCTCCAGGCAAGAATACTGGAGTGGGTTGCCATTCCCTTCGCCAGGGGATCTTCCCAACCTAGAAATCGAACCTGCACCTTTCAAATCTCCTGCATTGGCAGGTGGACTCTTTACTACTTGAGCCATTGGGCAACCCAACTTAGCTTTTAAGCCTTGTTAAAATGTCCTTTTAGCCCACCAAAAGGGCAGTGCCTGAGCCTTCCTTGTGGCCCTGGGTACTCTCTACATGACTGCTGCCCAGCCTGCAGTGGGATTTTCAGGACCTGCCACGTGCTGGGGCAGTTCCACCTGCCAGTCGCTCCTCCAAGCTTCCCCTTCCTGCCCCAGCCCACCCCAAGGAAGAGGAAACACAAAGACAGCTACAGCTGTCTGAACTCGCCTTTTTCTCCAGAGGAGACGGGTGCAGTCCTGTAAAAGCAGCAGCAATGTTTCCCGCCTGAAAAGGGCTTTTCATGAAAGAGACAAAAAAGATGAATGTTGTGCTAAAAGGTGAACCTTGGTAGCGGGTATGAATAGTATGCGGTGTCTGCTCTTCGTTTCTCTGGGAGGAGACATGGTCCCTTTTCAGTTTCTGCTTTTGCCTGGTCTGTTTCAGCATCCAAAAGCACAGAGGGGAGAGACCGGAAACTTTAGTGAGAATCAAAGGTTGCTGGAGACTTGGAGCTAGTCCCCTGATGATGTGACAGGTCAATGAGGCTAGTCAGCCAGCCGAGGAGCTGTGATGGAGAGAGAGCTCGTGATCAGAGCCTCCTGGCTCATCCTGTGGGCACCTGAGGAATTCAGTCTCAGACAGTCCTGAATTGAACCTGTGTCTGTCCAAGGGACAAGAAAGAGAAAGTGTTAGTCACTCAGTTGTGTCCAACTCTTTGCGACTCTATGGACTGTAGCCTGCCAGGCTCCTCTGTCCATGGGATTCTCCAGGCAAGAATGCTGGAGTGGATTGTCATTTCACAGCTGATATCCATGGAGGTCGATTTTATCTTGTATTTACAGATGTAGGAATTAAAGTCCAGAGACATTAGGAAACTTGCCTAAAGACTCCCAGCTAAGAAACAGAGTTGAGATTCAAGACCAGGTCTCCTTCTAATTTCAGTGCTCTGGTCCTTTACCCTCTGTCTTCTAAAAATGACCTAAAAGGTCTTGCTACCTTTAGTCCAGGTGCTCACACCATTAGAAAGAAAGGACTTCCAAGGATCAAACCCACATCCCCTGCGTTAGCAGCCAGGTTCTTTACCCCTGAGCCACCAGGGAAGCCTAACAATATATATTCAATACCTATTTGCCTAATTGAAGGGAGAAGAGAAGGAAGAAGGATAGAAGAGGTTTGGGTTTTCATTTGCAAGATGCACTTTTATAATATATTAATTTTATGGGACTTTACGAGGGTTATGTCTTAGAATTTCCATAAAAATGTGTTTTTTTAGGACCATACCCACACCTACTGAATTGGAATCCCTGAGGTCCGTTGTGGGCAAATGAAATTTGATTCTAAATTGTATGTCTCATTGAGAATCATGTTTGTAAGGTTTTTAGTTGTAGTTGTTTTAAGCAAAAGTAGGATTTGTTGCTGGTGGCTCAGGTGGTAAAGAATCCACCTGCAATGCAGGAGACCTGAGTTCAATCCCTAGGTCGGGAAAATCCCCTGGAGAAAGGAATGGCAAACCATTCAGTACTCTTGCCTGGGAAATCCCATTGATAGAGGAGCCTGGAGGACTACAGTGCATGGGATTACAAAGTCAGACACGACCGAAGTGACTTAACACATACACGTGTTTATATAACATGGCTCTCACAGTCTTTTAGGGTTAGGGGTAGGGGTTTGGATTAGGTATAGGGTTAGGGATAGGTTAAGGATAGAGAGAGATGTTTTTCCAGACAGTATCCATCCTGACCTAGCCTGGAGGTTGCCTAGTCTGAATTTCCCACCACCCACAGTGGAGTGTGGTCATCCTTGTTTAGAAAGACATCTCTGAGTTAACTGACTGCCTTCAGGACTTGTGGGTATCACCCACTGGACAAGAATAGACAGTTAAGCCTTGGGAAAATTGTCTTGCTTGAGAAGTTCATTATTGCAGCCAATACAAAGAAATTTGTGCATGGAGGTCAGAGTTAATATGCTTAATATTCAGTTGCTGCAGGGACCCAGCCAAGAAATTGAGAATGTCCTGAAAATTAGTGGCTCATTTGTTTGCATTCTCAGGCTGTGTTGTTGGAACCCAGGGAGGAGGGAGGGCTGAACATATTAGAACCTGAAAAAAGGCACAGGCCACTATCTTATGGAGGAAAAGGGTTTTGTGACCATAGTCAAGTGGTCACTTAATCTGATTCCCAGTCATTGCAGGCCTCTGATCTAAACTACCTAGCAAGCATCCCTCCCTTCCTCCTTCTCTGCTTCCTTCCTTCCTTCCTCCCTCCCTCCCTTCCTTCATCCAACATTTGCCTCATACCTATTGTAAGCCTGAAATTGTACCAGGAAAATTGATAGAGATTACCTGTATTGGTTTAAATAGTCCTAGAAATAAATGACTGTTGTTCCCAGAGCACAGACATTTGACTATTAGCAAAGTCATAATACTGAAGTCTCCCCCAACTCCCAATTTTTGCTTCTTCATTCTAATTTTTAGTTTGAGAAAAAGGATGAAGAATTAAGTAGCAATTACCCAGCTTTCCACCACCCAGAATGAATAATTGTTGACTTTTGGTCATATTTCTTCCGATAGATATATATATTTGGCATCAGAACCAATATGTTACTGGTCATGTTGAAACTGGTCTTTCCGTAATCTCTTTTCTGTACAGCAGAAATTTACACGACATTGTAGACTGATTGTATTTCAATTTTTAAAAAAGTTAGAAGCACAAGAAAATAAAGAAAAAGTACCAAAAATCAAAAAAGAGGAAAAAAAAAAAAGTCTTTCCCTAATGCCATCTCCCAGTGTTATATCCCACCCTCTTCCAATCAGGGAGTTAGAGTCCTTTTTTTTTTTTTTGCTGCACCATGTGACATGCAGGATCTTAGTTCCCTGACCAGGGATTGAACCGGTGCCACTTGCAGTGGAAGCATTGGGACCACTGGCCCACCAGGCAAGTCCCTTTATAGTCATGAATTTTGTGTGTTTTCTTTTTATACCTAATTTTAATACCTTTTAACTTTTTTTTAAAGTTTATTGTATTGAAGTATAGTTGATGACAATGTGTTACCTTTTAACAGTAAATAGTTAAAATTATTTATTTTTAATTGTAAAATTTACATACCAAGATTTACCAGTTTGGCATTAATTGTACAATCACCACTGCCACTCATCTCCAGAACTCTTTACATCTAGCAAAACTTAAACTCTGTACCTATTACATTCTAACTCCCCATTCCCTCCCTCTAACCCCTGGCAACCACCATTTTAATTTCCATCTCTATATATTCACTACTCTAGGTACCTCAGATAAGTGGAATCATATAGTATTTGTCCTTTGAGACTGACTTATTACAGTTTGCATAATGTCCTCAGGGTTCATTCCATGCATCAGAATTTCCTTTCTTTTCAAGGTTGGTTATTCCATCATAAATAAATATTGCACCGGTGTTTATCCATCCATATGTTGATGGACACTTTGTTACTTCCACCTTTCGGTCCTTGTGAATAATGCATCTAGGACCATGAGTGTGCAAACAACTCTTTTAGTCCTTGTTTTCAGTCTTATGTTTGTTTGTTTGTTTTTTTTTTTGGCAGGGTGGGAGGTAGGGGTGGGTAGCATATACCCAGAAGTGGAATTGCTGGATCACATGATAATTCTTTGTTGAATTTTTTTGAGAAACCATCATACTGTAGTAGCTGCATCATTTACATTCCCATCAGCCATGCACAAGAGTTCCAATTTCCTTGCTAACACTTGTTATTTTTCTGGGGTTTTCCCCCCTATTTTTTTGGGATAGTATCCATCTTCATGGGGATGAGAATGTGGGGTCATTTAAAAATTATTTATTTATTTATTTATTTTGGAGCTATGCTGGGTCTTCCTTGCTGCCCAGGCTTTTGTCTAGTCATTGTGATTGGGGGCTAGCTTTTCTCTAGTTGCTGTGGGTGAGGACTGCTCTTCATTGCAGTGTGTGGGCTTCTCATTGCAGTGGCTTTTCTTAATGAGGAGCATGGGTTCTAGGGTGAGCAGGCTTTGCTGCTGCTGCTAAGTCACATCAGTCGTGTCTGGTTCTGTGCCACCCCATAGACGGCAGCCCACCAGGCTCTTCTGTCCATGAGAGTTTCCAGGCAAGAGTACTGGAGTGGGTCGCCAGTGCCTTCTCCGAGGGTGAGCAGGCTTTAATAACTGGTAAATTTAGTAAGGGAGTGGGCTCAATTAGTAAAGGAGTGGGCTCAATAGATGCAACTCCCAGGCACTAGAGCACGGGTTCAGTAGTTGTGGTACAAGGACTTCGTTTCACTGCAGCATGTGGAATCTTCCTGGACTAGAGATCGAACCCATGTCTCCTGCATTGGCAGGCAGATTCTTTACCGCTGAGCCACCAGGATGCCCAAAGATGGAGTCTTAATTTGCATTTTGCTGATGACTAGTGATGTTGAACATCTTTTCATGTGCTTATTAGTAATTTGTATATCTTCTTTGGAGAAATGTGTGTACAAATCCTTTGCCCATTTTTTAATTTTCTTGCCTTTTTTTTTTTTTTTTTTTTTAGTGTTGAGTTTTTCAGAGTCCTTTATAGATTTTGGACATTGACACCTTATCAAATGTATGATCTGCAAATAGTTTCTCCCATTTCATGGGTTACTTTTTCACTCTGTTGCTTATCTCATTTGATGCACAGAAGTTTTTGATTTTGGCATCATCTATTTATGTAGTTTCTTTTGTTGCCTTTGCTTTTGCTGTCATTTCTAGGAGATCATTGACAAGTCCAGTGCTGTGAAGTTTTTCTCTTATGTTGTTTTCTAAGATTTTTATAGCTTTCTCTTACAAGTAGGTTTACTTTTAACTTTTACATATAGGTCTATGTTTCAGTAAATAATGTATAATATTTTTATGTTTTTATTTATGTACATTGTCTCATATTTTTCACTTCACTCTGCACTTACATTTCCCCTCACTTGATGTTATGCTTTGTGGCTTTCCATGGGTTGCTTTGTAACTAGGTATTATGCCTAGCTCCATGTATCTATCCATCCATCCAGCTAACTGTTCTTTTCTTTTTTCTTTCCTTCTTTCTTTCTTTCCTTTCTCCCTTCTTCCCCTCTCCTTCTTCTTCTCTTTTTCTTTCTTTCTTTTTTTCTCCTCCATCATTATCACCAATATCATCATCATAGTCATTATCATCATCAATGTGTCTGTCTACTTATTCATATTATTTTTTTTTTTTTTCTTTTTTTTTTTTTTTTTTTTTTAGTGTTGAGTTTTTCAGAGTCCTTTATAGATTTTGGACATTGACACCTTATCAAATGTATGATCTGCAAATAGTTTCTCCCATTTCATGGGTTACTTTTTCACTCTGTTGCTTATCTCATTTGATGCACAGAAGTTTTTGATTTTGGCATCATCTATTTATGTAGTTTCTTTTGTTGCCTTTGCTTTTGCTGTCATTTCTAGGAGATCATTGACAAGTCCAGTGCTGTGAAGTTTTTCTCTTATGTTGTTTTCTAAGATTTTTATAGCTTTCTCTTACAAGTAGGTTTACTTTTAACTTTTACATATAGGTCTATGTTTCAGTAAATAATGTATAATATTTTTATGTTTTTATTTATGTACATTGTCTCATATTTTTCACTTCACTCTGCACTTACATTTCCCCTCACTTGATGTTATGCTTTGTGGCTTTCCATGGGTTGCTTTGTAACTAGGTATTATGCCTAGCTCCATGTATCTATCCATCCATCCAGCTAACTGTTCTTTTCTTTTTTCTTTCCTTCTTTCTTTCTTTCCTTTCTCCCTTCTTCCCCTCTCCTTCTTCTTCTCTTTTTCTTTCTTTCTTTTTTTCTCCTCCATCATTATCACCAATATCATCATCATAGTCATTATCATCATCAATGTGTCTGTCTACTTATTCATATTTCTGGCTGCTGTCTTGCTATTTTACACCTGTCCTATTTCACTCACTCATTTTTCTTTCCTAATTCATGTATCAAGGGTGATACTCAATATATTTAACAACCTTCATGCCCCCAGGCACCAAAAAATAAAAGCTTGTAATAGCCTGGTGAGGCTAAATTTGACCTTGAATAATTGGTAAATCTATCATACTGGTTCATACCAGCTGTCCAATAACCCTGCCTGTAGACACTTGGGTTTGCAAACCATATTCTAGCAAATTCCTTCCAGTGCTGACATTCTCATGAGCAAAATCCTCTCATTTTCTTCCTCAAGAATACCCTTCCCTTCTACTACCTAAACACTTCCTTCATCATCTCCGCTTGTAGAAATCTAAGCAGTCTTCCAGGCCAAGTTCAAATTGCACTTCCTGCATGGATAACTCTAGGGTCTCTAAGACTAATTTTTATTTTGACACCACTCTGCTTTGTAATCAGGGTTATGCCTGTAGCATTGTCCATGGCTGGAATGGTCCAGTGGGCTGTAACTTCCTTGAACCTGGGACTGTACCTTACTAATCTATCTGACCTTCTTTTGTATCTGCCTCTCACTTAAACATTGGAAGAACTGATGCTGAAGCTGAACCTCCAATACTTTGGCCATCTGATACAAAGAGCCAACTCATTAGAAAAGACCCTGATGCTGGGAAAGATGAGGGCAGGAAGAGGAGGGGGTGACAGAGGATGAGGTGGTTGGATGGCATCACTGACTAAATGGACATGAGTTTGGGTAAACTCTGGGAGACAGTGAAGGACAGGGAAGCCTGGTGTGCTGCAGTCCATGGGGTCACAAAGAGTCATACATGACTGAGCAACTGAAGAGCAACTCACTTAAACATGCATGCCGTCTGGTGCCTAGGGGACTCAGCAAATCCTTGTTAGGTGGGCTGGGAGTCAACCATGGAGTCAACACGGCATGAGGTGTAGGTGTGCAAGGAGGCATCATGATAATATCACATCCTTGCGTTCTCATTCATAAGAACTTATCAAGGTGTCCCTGACTCAAGGTCCTCAGCTCTGAGAGAGCTCATCAGAACAAAGTGGTTTACGGGATGGCAGAATGATGTTGCTGATAGTCTCGGGAAGGAGCTGAAGTTTTAGGGGTAAAACGTGCTTTGAGAAGGTGAAAAAGAAGGTGAAACCAAGATACTGTGAGAGCCAGGCAGTGTGGAACAGGGAGCAGAGCTAGACACTAACTTCTCTGAACCTGTGCTTAGAATAAAGTCTAGAAAAGTGTGCATCTTGAACCTGGTCACTCCTGGCACGTGCTGGGCATTTAGTAAATATTTGCTGAGTGTGTGAATGGAGCCAGAGAGCCACATGTTCAAATCCTGGCTCTCATGTTTGAATCCACCTCTGAGATTTTGGACCTCATTTTTTGGGCTTCTCAGCAGGTGCAGCAGTTAAGAGTCCATCTGCAACCCACTCCAGTAGTCTTGCCTAGAAAATTCCATGGACAGAAGAGCCTGGCAGGCTACAGTCCAAAGGTTTGCAGAGTTGGACATGATTGGGCAACTGAGCACACTTATGTGAACCGAAGCTCAGTTTCCCTGTCCGAAAAATGATAACGAAGAGTCTACCCTTTGGGGCTGTTGGACAAAGGAGATTTCACAGATGGATAAGGCCTAACACTATGATTGGCACATGGTGTGTATGCAGTAAACACCTTTCACTTAATGTGGGTGGGAGCTCTTGTGTACATTAGGGACAAACATCCAGGAGACAGACATATGTGTGTGTCCCAATGCTAGGGAAGGTTTTGCAATTGTTGTTGTTGATTTGTTTTTAAACACTCTTGGCCTCAGTTTCTGCATCTGTAAAATGGGTCTTCATTAACACAACAGACACTTCTGGGGATACCTACTATGAGACTGTGCAGTAGGCTCCACGGTGGTCTTCAAGAAGACAGAGTCAAGCCCTGATCCCCCAAAGCTGTGAATTTGAACTTATTTGGGAAAAGAGGTTGTAACAAAGTTAAGCTTCTTGAGATGAGATGATATTGGATTACCTGCCTGAGCCCCCAATCCAGTGGTATGTCCTTATAAGAGACACACAGAGGATGCAGTGTGACCACAGAGCAGAGATCCTGGAGCCACCAGAAGCTGGAAGAAGCAAGGAACAGATCCTCCCATACAGCAGCCCTGCCTGGACCTTGGTTTCAAATTTCTGGCCTTCAGGACTGTGAGAGAATGAAGTTCTGTTGTTTAAGCCACCAAGTTTGTGATAATTCATTACAGCAAACATAGGAAACTAATACAGGTGGTTTCTGTGCTAAGTTTTGGTTATGCAATAATCTTTTGCATGCTGTAGGCATTTCCTGAAATGCCCTTCAAAAGTTAAGAGTAAATATCATTGAAAAGTCTATAAATAATAAATGCTGGAGTGACTGTGGAGAAAAGGGGACCTTCCTACACCATTGGTGGGAATGTAAGTTGCTGCAGTCACTATGGAGAACAGTAGGGAGGTTCCTCAAGAAGCTAAAAACAGAATTATCATATGATCCAGCCATCCCACTTTTGGACTTATATCTGGAAAAGAGGAAAACTCCAATTTGAAAAGATACATGCATCCCAATGTTCATAGCAGCACTCACGGGGGCAGCCTAAGTGTCCATCAACAGCTGAATGGATAAAGAAGTGTGGTATATATACACAATGGAATATTACTCAACCATAAAAAGAATGATATATTGCCACTTGCAGCAACATGGATGGATCTAGAAGTTGTCATTCTAAGTGAAGTCAGTCAGACAGAGAAAGACAAATATCATATATCACTTATATAGAGAGTCTAAAAAGTGTACAAGTGAACTTATTTACAAAACAGAAATTGACTCACAGACATAGAAAACAAACCAGTGGTTACCAAAGTGCAAGACAGGGAGGGATAAATTGGAAATTTAGGGTCAACAGAAGCATACTAGTATATATAAAGAGGATAAGCAATAGGAAACTACTGTAAAGTACAGGGACCTGTAGCCAATATCTCATATTAACCCAAAATGGAAAAATCTGAAAAAGAACATATATATATATATATAATGGGGGGGGGGGGGGGGGGTGGGGCGGGGGGGGGGGGGGGGGGGTGGGGGGGGGGGGGTGGGGGGGGGGGTGGTTCATGTTTGGGAGTTCAAATAAAAGAAATTTTAAAAAAAGTTTATGGGGGATGCCATATAAACCAAAAATTATGCATTATAGGAGGTGAAGATTTTGATAGAGAAGCACAGGAAAGGTAGGTAACCCAGCAGGGAGGTATATATGTGGGTGTTTTCAGAAATATTTCTTGAAGCTTAATCTAAACTGTGCCTCAAAGATCAAGGAGGGGTTAGCTAGAAAAGGGTAGAGGGAGGGCCTTTGAGAGGAGGGAGCCAAGAAAGAGGCAATGAGATGGCAAGAACAGGCCATCTCTGTCTTTGTAACATCTTGTCTTTGTAACTCTGGAAAGGTTACAGTTAATCATAGTTAACTCAGGGAAGGTCACATAGCCATCTAGAGCAGTGCTTCCAAACATTAAGATATACACAGATTGGACTTCCCTGGCCTTCTAGTGGTTAAGACTCCATGCTTTCAATTCAGGGAGCATCAGTTCTATTTCTGGTTTGGGAACTAAGATCCCACATGCCACGTGGCAAAAAAAACCAATATGTACACAGATCACTAGGGGGCTCTTGTTACAATATAGATTCTGATTCCATGAGTCTGGAGTGGGTAGAGAATCTGCATTTCTCACAAGCTCTTCGAAGATGCCAATGTAGCCAATCTGTAGACCACACTGAGATGCAAGGCCCCGGTATTCTGAAGTTTAGAGCACTTTTGCCCATTTCTTAATTCACTGCAGTCTCTCCTGAAGAATGCCAGGTCCTTGGTTTGCAGCTGTTCATGCCAATGTATGGCAAAACCAATACAATATTGTAAAGTAATTAGCCTCCAATTAAAATAAATAAATTTATATTAAAAAATAATAAAAGTGTAAAGAAACTGTAGAAAAACACAATAAACTTATAACAGCTAAAAAAAAAAAAAAAAAGTGGAAGCTTAAAGAGAGGAGGTACCTTGCATGACATCACATAACCTCAAGTGAGATCTTCAATTTTAGATTTCAGATATTCCGACTGAGAATACAATTGCTCTTTTATTTGTTTTTTAAAACTTTTTATTTTGTATTGGAGTGTAATTGCTTGAGTGACTGATCACACACGCATGCATGCATGCATGGCTAAGTGTTGTGATAGTTTCTGGTGAACAGCAAAGGTACTCAGCCGTACATATATATGTATCCATTCTCCCTCAAACTCCCCTCCCATCCAGGCTGCCACATAACATTGAGCAGAGTTCCATGCGCTATACAGTAGGTCCTTTTTGGTTATCATTTTAAATACAGCAGTGTGTACAATACTCTTTTAAATAACTCATTGTGCAACTTATTTGTGACTTGCAAATAAATGCTAGGCTTTGATTTTTCAATTTTGTTTTATATTGGAGAATGTTGTTAGCTGCTCAGTTGTGTCCAACTCTTTGTGACCCCATGGACTGCAGCACACCAGGCTTCCCATTTCCCAGAGTTTCCTCAAACTCATGACCACTGAGTGAGCGATGCCATCTAACCATCTCATCCTCTGTTGTGCTGTTTTCCTCTTGCCTTCAATCTTTCCCTGCATCAGGGCCTTTTCCAATGAGTCAGCTCTTTGTATCAGGTGGCCAAGGTATTGGAGCTTCAGCATCAGTCCTTCCAATGAATATTCAGGGTCGATTTTCTTTAAGATTGACTAGTTTGATCTCTTTGCTATCCAAGGGACTTGCAGGAGTCTTTTCCAACACCGCCGTTTGAAAGCATCCATTCTTTAGCACTCAGCAAATAGTCTAGGCTTTGGTTTTTCAGTTTTATTTTATATTGGAGTATAGTAGATTTACAATATTGTGTTAGTTTCAGCTATACAGCAGAATGATTCAGTTATATATATACATATATCTATTCTTTTTCAAATTTTTTTCTCATTTAGTTTATTACAGAATATTGAATATAATTCTCCATGCTATCTAGTAGGTCCTTGGGCTTTGATTTTTTTTTTTGATCCAGCCTGTGAATCTTTTTCTTTTAATATATTATTTGATCATATTTCTACTAAACTTGTTTATGATTAATTCTGTTTTCACTTTTGGGTGATATTCTTGTTCTTCATACCTCCTTGCTGTTTTCTTTCCTTCCCATCTTGTATCTTTTGCTCTAAATTGGTGCTTCCCACTTTAGCCACATGCTGGAATCCCATCCAGAGCTTTAACAAATTCTGATGTCTGGCTCCCGTCCAAGAGTTGGATTTATTTGCTCTGGCATGTGGTATAAGCATCCGAGTTTAAAAACCTTCCCCAGGTATTCTAATGAGCAACCAGAATTGAGAATCATTTATCTAGATCTTTTTTTAGTCTTCTTTCCCCTCGTTTCCCTCTATTTCCATGATTTCTACAGTCATTTTTAAAGTTCTTCTGCTGGTTGCCTTTATGAGCTTAATGGGTACATTTAATTCTTTTTCTTCATTTTTGTTTTGTCTTTTAATCGTTTTGTATTGTTTTGTTTCTTGGCCATGCCATGTTGCTTGTGGGATCTCAGCTCTTCAACCAGAGATTGAACCTTGGCCACTGTTCATTTGTTAACAGTAAAATTGGAGCAGAACCTTTTCATTCATTATTATGAAAAAGTTTGAAAAAAACGTGGATATTGACTCATGCTTTTCCCATCCTCCCTCTTACTTCAGAGAGTCTCTCAGTTTAATTAGTAAGCTCTAGGTGGTGGGCGTATGTCTGGGGTGGGGTGGGGACTGTACATTTCACTTTTGTTCATGTTATTTTGTGTCATTTGACTTTTCTTTCAACTTGTAAGGCTTACATCCTCATCCCAAGTTTGCTTAGTTTACTTTCATATTTCAGTAGACTCCGTTGCACTTCAAAGAAGTTGAAAGTGCTACAACGATGGAGACAAAATTCAGATGACTATTATATGTACACTGCTGGCAAGAATCCCTTAGAAGAAATGGAGTACCCTTCATAGTCAACAAAGAGTCAAAAATGCAGTGCTTAGATGCAATCTCAAAAACGACAGAATGATCTCTGTTCGTTTCCAAGGCAAACCATTCAACATCAGAGTAATCCAAGTCTATACCCCAATCACTAATGCCAAAGAAGCTGAAGTCGAATGGTTCTATGAAGACCTACAAGACCTTCTAGAACTAACACCAAAAAAACGATGTCCTTTTCATCATAGGGGACTGGAATGCAAAAGTAGGAAGTCAAGATATACCTGGAATAACAGGCAAATTTGGCCTTGGAGTACAAAATGAAGCAGGGCAAAGGCTAACAGAGTTATGCCAAGGGAACACACTGGTCATAGCAAACACCCTCTTCCAACAACACAAGAGACCACTCTACACATAGACATCACCAGATGGTCAATACTGAAATCAGATTGATTTTATTCTTTGCAGCCAAAGATGGAGAAGCTCTATACAGTCAGCAAGGACAAGACAGGGAGCTGACTGTGGCTCAGATCATGAGCTCCTTATTGCCAAATTCAGACTTAAATTGAAGAAAGTAGGGAAAACCACTAGACCATTCAGGTATGACCTAAACAAAATCCCTTATGACTATACAGTAAAAGTGATAAATGGATTCAAGGGATTAGATCTGATAGACAGTGCGTGAAGAATTATGGACGGAGGTTCATGGCATTGTACAGGAAGCAGTTATCAAGACCATCCCAATGATAAATAAATGTAAAAAGGCAAAATGGTTCTCTGAGGAGGCCTTACAAATAGCTGAGAGAAGAAGAGAAGCCAAAGGCAAAAGAGAAAAGGAAAGCTATACTCATTTGAATGCAAGTTCCAAAGAATAGCAAGGAGAGATAAGAAAGGCTTCCTCAGTGATCAATGCAAAGAAATAGAGGAAAACAATAGAATGGGAAAGACTGGAGATTGCTTCAAGAAATTAGTGATACCAAGATGGGGGCCACAATAAAGGACAGAAACAGTATGGACCTAATAGAAGCAGAAGATATTAAGAAGAGGTGGCAAGAATACACAGAAGAGCTATACAAAGAAGATCTTCATGACCCAGATAACCACGATGGTGTGATCACTCACCTAGAGCCAGACATCCTGGAATGTTAAGTCAAATGGGCCTTAGGAAGCATCACTACGAAGAAAGCTAATGGAGGTGATGGAATTCCAGTTGAACTATNCATACGTTCGATCCATGGGTTGGAAAGATCTCCTGGAGGAGGGTATGGCAACCCCTCCAGTATTCTTACATTAAGAATCCCATGGACAGAGGAGCCTAGTAAGTTACAGTCCATGGGGTTGCAAAGAGCCAAATATGACTGAAGTGACTTAGCACACATGCTCCCTTGGAGATAGTCATGTCCTTGGTTTGCAGCTGGGAAACCAGAAGCTTGTTGAGAGGAGGTCTGCAAGCCTGAGGTTACACAGGCTCAAATGATATTTTTGATGTCAGAACTCTGCTTTTCTGATTTTTTCTTAATGGTGTCCTTTTGAATAATTCATCATGCAATTTCACTATGTTCTACAAAGAAGGGCTAGATTTTAATGTTTCTGACTCAGTCTGAGAGACTGCTTTTGCTAATAGATTGTTAATGTCATATTTCTACTTATTGATGTGATGTAAGTGCTCATTAATAATCAAGCAATAACTAATCAATAATAGATATTATTACTTATGTTCTATATTATTGAATAATTATATCAACTAGTAGCTAGTAGCTTGTCGCTCAGTCGTGTCCAACTCTTTGCGACCCCATGGACTGTAGCCCACTAGGCTCCTCCCTCCATGGGATTCTCCAGGCAAGAGTACTGGAGTGGGTTGCCATTTCCTTCTCCAGGGGATCTTCCCAACCCAGGGATCAAACCTGGGNACTCACTCCTTGAGGAAACCTCTGCAATTGTAGTTATCCTCCTGTTTGAGGGTCGCCCACCTGGGAATCTTGACTTTCCTGTGACTCCACCCCTCCTAGCTATCTTGTTGTCTGTCTCTTATACACATCTAGATGTGTATAAGAGACAGTATCTTCCCAACCCAGGGATCAAACCTGGGTCTCCTGCATTGCAGGCAGACGCTTTAACTTCTGAGCCACCAGGGAAGCCCAATTATATCAACTAGTGACTATTAATTATCCTCATCAGTCACTAATAATTTTATGAATTGTAAGTAAATTACATCTTTTCATAGCCTCCTAAAAGGTGTAGGCAGCAGTGTCTCTATTTGCTGTTTCCTTCAGGGAAAATGGGGGCTTCCCTGGTGGCTCAGATGGTAAAGAATCCACCTGCAATTCAGGAGACCCAGGTTTGATCCCTGGGTTGGGAAGATACCCTGGAGAAGGGACTGGCAACCCACTCCAGTACTCCACCCAACCCACTCCAACCCAGTACTCCTGCCTGGAGAATCCCATGGACAGTGAAGCCTGACTGGCTACAGTCTGTGGGATCACAAAGAGTCAGACAAGATTGAATGACTAACACTTTCACTGTTAGAGAAATTGACCTAGGGGGAGTTGAGGGTGAACTGGGCTGCACCCGATAGCTTATGATGAATAGTGTCGGATTCTTGTTCTCCAAAGAAGATTTAGCTTCAGGATAGGGACCAGGCTTGATCACTCAAGAACTTTTGCATAGCAGTTTTATTAAAGTATGAAAGGGACAGAGAAAGCTTCTGATCTAGACATCAGAAGGGGAATGGAGAGTGCCCCCCCTCACTAGTCTAAGGAAGGCCTTATATACTTTTATCAGACCCACTCCCACAACATACATCTTAAGATAACAGGATTAGAAGTAGATAGAAAGATCTTATCAGACACTCCCACAATATACAACTTTTAAGATAACAAGATTAGTCAGAAAGTTCTTGTTAAGGAGAAACATATCCTCAAGCAAGATACATTGTTATATTGACTAAGACAAAGAAATGTAGAAAAAAATGTTTGTCCTTTTCTCCTCTCCGAGAGCCTTGGACCCCTTTCTCATTCTCAAGGGCTCCAGACCCTTTTCTCCTCATAGGAGTCCCTGGACTTCTTATCAACCTACCTAGTAATTGACTCTCTCACACCCAAAACCACATTTTGCCTGATCAGAGCCTCAGAGGGCTGTCAGTCAGTCAGTCAGTTCAGTCACTCAGTCGTGTCTGACTCTTTGCGACCCCATGAATCGCAGCACGCCAGGCCTCCCTGTCCATCACCATCTCCCGGAGTTCACTCAGACTCACGTCCATTGAGTCCATGATGCCA
>SJYX01011897.1:256721-283837 GCA_006410675.1 Oreotragus oreotragus
ATCATCATCATTATTTTTCCCAATGTAGAACTTAAGACTTCATATATTAATTGCTTCTAAGCACCAGTGCCTTAATGCAGAGTATCTTACCCTCAGCACCACTGGCATTTGGGACTGGATAATTCTTTGCTGCTGCTGCTGCTGCTGCTGCTCCTAAGTCGCTTCAGTCATGTCTGACTCTGTGCGATCCCATAGATGGAAGCCCACCAGGCTCCTCCATCCCTGGGATTCTCCAGGCAAGAACACTGGAGTGGGTTGCCATTTCCTTCTCCAATGCATGAAAGTGGAAAGTGAAAAGTGAAAGTGAAGTCGCTCAGTCATGTCTGACTCTTAGCGACCCCATGGACTGCAGCCCACCAGTCTCCTCCATCCATGGGATTTTCCAGGCAAGAGTACTGGAGTGGGGTGCCATTGCTAACATCCTAAAATTCATAGGGGACTGTCCTGTGAATTTTAGGGTATTAGCAGCATCCATGGCCTCTCCCCCCTAGTTGCAGTAGCATCTCCTCCCCTAGTTGGGAAAACCAAAAAGGTGTCTAGACATTGCCTAATATCCCATTTGGTCCTGGGGGCAAAAATCTCTCCCCTAGTTGAGAACCCCTGCTCTGATGTCATCACTTCTTCCTTGTGGCTGTTTGGCAAATCCTGACGCATGCCTTCCTCTTGAAGAGAAAAATTAATGAATTAAAAAATATCAAAAGCAATTAGCTGCTAGTCAAGACCCTTTCACTGATATGATCCATTGAAGGTCTTTGGAGAAAACTTTGGGGGAAAAGTGAGCAGCTTGTGGAAAGCATTTCTGAAGGAAAGTAGACATTTTAGGATCTGACCCCAACCCAACTCTCTAGGTTCTCTTCATGGATGGGAAAGATGTTCTGAATGTCCTAGTCAATCACTTGGGGAAGGTGTACTAAGAGAAAGTCACCAAGTCAGACCATGATGGAAAGAGGGAAGGTCATCATTTAGTCACTCAACAAACCAAGGAATACTTTTATAGCTCAGGAAGCAATGAAAAGGGAGATACCTTCTCCACATTCCAGGAACTCACAATCTAGTCAAAGAGACAGACAAGCAGACAAATAAGTGAGCAGTCTCCCAGATGGGGGCTACAGAGCTGGCTTGGATCTTAGATGGACTTTGGCTTAACCAAATATTAGGGAATTTTGTATTGATGTGGAAATGTGCAAATACTGAAACTCACATACTCTATTATGATAAAATGCCTATAGAAATGATCATTGAAGACATGAGACACAGAACTTACTCATAAGGAATGTCCATGATTCTCATTTCTTTTTCCTAATGGAATAATAGTGTGATGAGTACTGTGGAAACCTGGGTCATTGCCTAATGGAGCCCGTTCAAATTCAGGTTGAGATTCTTCCCTGAATCCTGCTTGCATCTCTGCAGTTCCGATCACTGACATAGCTGGCATAGGAATACCAAGGTGAGATATTTCTCTGTCCCCACCCTTCAGGTTACTGGGTGATGCGAGACCCTTTGGATTTGCATATGGATTTTCTTTTAATCCTGTTTTTGGAATGCCAGGACCATCCAGCCGAATTGGCTGGTTTCTGCCCAGTTTTACTTACATTCTGCAAGGTAGGCAACGTGTCAAACTAGGCTATGGGCTTTGCTTTCATTCAAAGACATGGAAGTAATTGACTCGTTCTGTATCACTGCTGCCTCTTCATCATTCATATTCTCTTCAATTCTATCAACTAGTTTGTTTATTCATTCAGCAACCATTCAGTGTTGTATCAGTTGATGGGGGAGTGGAAATGATCCATCTTGGCATGGAAGAGTATTTTATTACTGACATTTAGAATTGCTAGTGCATGGTGATATTACAAAGAAGATCAACTGTTGGTTGGTTTTACCACTGTTGTTTTTAAATTTCCTACAGTCAACATACTTCTATACTTGCAATTGGAACAGACCCCTCCAAACACCTGGCTTGAAATATTGCTGCTATCATTTATTGAATATCTACTATGTGTAAGAAACTTGGTTGAATCTCAGTTCAGTTCAGTTCAGTCACTCAGTCGTGTCCTACTCTTTGCGATCCCATGGACCGCAGCACGCCAGGCCTCCCTGTNTTGTTTTCCTCTATTTCTTTGCATTGATCACTGAGGAAAGCTTTCTTATCTTTCCTTGCTATTCTTTGGAACTCTGCATTCGGTGGGTATACCTTTCCCTTCTTCCTTTGCCTTTCGCCTCTCTTCTTTTCTCAGCTATTTGTAAGGCCTCCTCAGAGAACCATTTTGCCATTTTACATTTGTTTTTCTTGGGGATGGTCTTGATTGGGGCTTCCCAATTGGCTCAGCTGGTAACGAATCTGCCTGCAGTGTGAGAGACCTGGGTTTGATCCCTGGGTTTGCAAGATCCCTGGAGAAGGGAACAGCTACCCACTCCAGTATTCTGGCCTGGAGAATTCCACGGGCTGTGTAGTCCATGATGTCAAAAAGAGTCGGACATGACTGAATGACTTTTACCACCCTCCACTGGCAACCATTATTATCATCCTTGCGTTTTTCTTTCAGTCTTTTTTTTCTACATAGAGTTTTATACAGGGGAGATGATAACAAAAGAGAGTTTTAAACAGGAAAGCATTTATGGAACCCTACTCAACTTCTCGATAAACTAGAAATTGTTGTTAAGTCGCTAAGTCATGTTCGACTCTTTGCAATCCCATGGACTGCATCACACCAGGCTGCTCTGTCCTCCGCTGTCTCTCAGTTTGCTCAAATTCTTGTCCATTGAGTCGGGAATTATGTAATGGATTTTTGTTTGTTTGAAATGTTTTATTTTAGAACAATTTAGATTTACAGAAAAGTTGCAAAGATAGCTCCTGTATACTCATTTATTAGTCCTTTAATCAATTGAAGTTTATTGCCACTACTTGTTGTCAGTCAGATAAAAAAAATAGCCAAGTCCTGGGGCTTTGTCTAAAAACATGATGGCAGTCTCTGCCTCCCATATTTTCTGTAGCTGTAATGCTGGACCCTGAGGATGAGGGTTCACATCGATGACCCTGGAGGGACAAATCTGTAGATCTTCCTCGCTGAGGCAGGAAATTAACTCAGATGATAGAAAGATTCCCCATCACACAANTGATGGCAGTCTCTGCCTCCCATATTTTCTGTAGCTGTAATGCTGGACCCTGAGGATGAGGGTTCACATCGATGACCCTGGAGGGACAAATCTGTAGATCTTCCTCGCTGAGGCAGGAAATTAACTCAGATGATAGAAAGATTCCCCATCACACAAGCCAAAATAAACCTAGCTTTCCATTCTACCTGAGATAAAATTGCAGGACCCTCATTCTAGGAATATTCCTGAAGCCATAGCCAGTTGGAGATGGTCCTGTGGGGTCTGACTCTAGGTCTTTCATGTCTGAGTGTGGACTGGGTGAAGTAAGATTCCAGGAATCATTATAATTATGTTAGAAATGGGGTGTCTAGCATGACCAGACTGAATGGTGCAGCCGTAACTACTTATTAGGTCTTCCTTAACTCCAGATGAGTGACAGCTCACATGTTCCCTTCCACATATATATATATATTTATATTTATATTGTCGAGTCCCCCAACAATACTGCTTCTGAGTTCCTCTAGGATCCACTTGATTTTCACACTTTGGCTAAATGCAGGTTATCAGCACTTAATTTATTGTACACTTTCTGGCTAGCTACAATGGGACTTTTGCAAGTAGAAACCAGTAGACTACAATACTCAAACTCCAAGTCTTCATATTAGACTTGTACATCATTAACTTCTCCCCACCATTAAGTCTGCAGACAATGTATTACCAAATAATCTCTTAATTGGTCATCATCTGGATTGAAATATTTCTGCCTCTTGTTTACCCCAAGTTCATTATTTTATTATCATCTCATAATTTCAAGGGAGTATGGTTGGGGTTGGGGCGGGGGATATTTCCATCATCACTTTGAACCAAATTAAAGCACGTGAGCACACTGTTCAGGAGTTTTTAAAGAGTGTTACAGTGTCTGTGACAAGGGTTAGAAGCCTCTTCCTAATTCTTCTTTTCTCTCTTTTTTTATTTGGCTGCATCAGGTCTTAGTTGTGGCATGCAGGATCTTGTCTGCATCATGCAGGGTCTTCACTGTGGCACACGGACCCTCCAGTTGTGACACATGGGCTCCAGAGTGTGCAGGCTTCAATAATTGCAGCACGTAGGCCTAGCTGCTCTGTGGCATGCTGGATCTTAGTTCCCCAACCAGGGATTGAACCTGCATTCCCTGTATTGCAAGGCAGATTCTTAACCACTGGACCTTGAGGGAAGTTCCCTGTAATTTCTGTTTTAAGTGTTTTATGGGAGAAGATATAGTCAAGGTTTTGAGGATGAACTTAGCAGCATGTAGCCATAGATGAAGGTCCTCAGTAGATATTTCCTTTATTCTAATTAGCCTGCTTGTTTATATTAATGAAGGTTTTCAGCCTAAAACCTCAGTGTTTCAAGAATGAATATGTCCCCAAACCTATCCTTCTAGAATTCAGAGCCTACCTAAAGAGACTGATAAGGAAGAAAGCAAACAGCTACAAAGGAGGGTGATAAGGAGGTGAAGGAAGGCCCCTGGGCAACTGCATTGGTCCAGGGGGGGAAGTCATACTGTGATTTGTTCACCATACTCCTTGCTGGCTATTCCTCTTAATGTGAACTGGTTCCGGAGACTGACTCACAGTAAACTGATGTAGAAACCATTATGTTGTTGTTCAGCCACTAAGTCATGTCCAACTCTCTGCAACCCCATGGATTGCAGCACGCTGTGTTTCCCTATCCTTCCCTTTTTTCCGGACTTTGCTCAAATTCATGTCCACTGGGTTGGTGATGCTATCTAACCGTCTCATCCTCTGCCACCCTCTTCTTTTACCTTCAATCTTTCCTGGCATCTTTAGGCCTTTTCCAAATGCGTCAGCTCTTCACATCAGGTAGCCAAAGTATTGGAGCTTCAGCATCCGTCATCCCAATGAATATTCAAGGTTGAATTCTTTTAGGATTGACTGGTTTGATCTCCTTGAAGTCCAAGGGACTCTCAAGAGTCTTCTCCAGCACCACAGTTTGAAAGCATCAGTTCTTTGGTGCTCAGCCTTCTATATGATCCAACTATTACATCTGTACCTGACTACTGGAAAACCATAGCTTTGACAATAGGACCTTTATCAGCAAAGTGATGTCTCTGCTTTTTAATACACTGCCCAGGTTTGTCATAGCTTTTCTTCCAAGGAGCAAGCATCTTTTAATTTCATGGCTGCTGTCACCATCCACAGTGATTTTGGAGGCCAAGAAAAAAGAGCCATTAACTTCCCTGATGGCTCAGATGGTAAAGCGTCTGTCTACAATGCAGGAGACCCGGGTTCAATCCCTGGGTTGGGAAGATCCCTGGGTTGGGAAGATCCCCTGGAGAAGGAAATGGCAATCCACTCTAGGACTATTGCCTGGAAAATCTCATGGACAGAAGAGCCTAGTAGGCTACAGTCCATGGGGTCGCAAAGAGTCGGACACGACTGAGCGACTTCAAAAAAAAAAAAAAAAGGCAGATAAGTGAATTTCCTCTCAAGGACCAAACCATACAGGAAGCTCAGTTACAATCAAAGGATTCCTAAGGCAAAGGCAACCACTGGGAATGCCAGAGTCTGCTGGTTTTGATGCATAAGAGCCAGTTGTATATATCTCTTACTAAATCCACAGTCAATGGATTGTACAATCTGTATACAGAGAATTGTACACATCTCTTTCCAATCCAACATTTATGTTGCTTGCTTGCAATGAACCATAGTGGGAATATGAACACTATCATACTCTGCAAATGTTACAAATTAGAGCTCCTTCCCCCAAAACCTGGTTGTTAAACATTTACCAGCATTTGAACCATTATTTGAACTATCATACGTGCTATAAGACATATTTAAGCTGATAGGATTTCCCTAAACATCTGCTAGACAGTCCTGGGAAGGCCATGTCCTGTGTCTTCTTCCGTAACACTCCTTGTTGCATGTGTGGCTGGGCAAGCACCCTTCTGATGAGTGAATCTACTGTTATGTATTAGCCTAGATTTTTTTTCCTGCTAGTTCTTTAAGGTAGTATTATTTATTTCTCCTCTAGTGTCTATCTAAGGGAGAGAATTGTACACATCTGTAGTATTCCATGATAATCCGGTTTCTAGATTCCAAATTCTCTGTGGCCATCTCACAGTTGTTCTTGCATACACTATTGAGGAGAGAGCGAAGAGATAAAAAAAAAGAACAGTGAAGAAATGGCTGTGGTCATTTTTAGTGACTGTTTCTATCTATCATTAAATATCTTCCCTAAAACAATAGATATAAATTTCATGGAAGCTTAAATTTCATGCTAAAACTGGCCTTCCGCTGATTCTGGGTCTTTGTTTGGACAAATGGAAGGCAGCAAAAGCCACCACTAAATGGATTTTGCTCTTCTTAATGAGGGATATAGTGCCCCCCAAATTAAGTTTCTTTCATTAGTGAAGATGAGGCTCCTTCATCAACCTTCACATTATAAAAAGAAAGAAGGAAAAAAATACAGGCAGAAGGGAAGGAGCCTAGACAAAGTAAACAATTAGTTTTGATTTATTGATCTCTGCAAGAAGATAGAGCTTTTGGCAGAACAAGGAGCATCGTTCTTAATTAGTGTCATGATTTTTCAAGAGTTATTGACAATGCAGTTTCTTCAGCCCTATTGTTTTCTTAATGCCAGCCTCTTTTCCTGTGTCCCTTACCATCTAGTTTGGGGGCTCCGTCAGAGGAATAGGGGTGGAGAGAAAATTTTCTGCTTCTTTTCAGCAAGTCATGAGAGTTCCTGGATTGTATCATAGGAGAGTGTGGAAACGAACCTTGGATTCAAATCCCAATTCTGTCACTTAGCAGTTACGTGGCCTTAGGCTAGTTGTTAACCTCGCTGGGTCTTAGGTCACTTAGCTTGGTCACCTATAGAAAAGAATATTCAGACTTACCTTGTGATTTTGTGGCGAGAATTAGAGATGAACTGTGGAAGGCTTTTCACAGTTCATGGGGAAAGTGGCAGCTGTTAATAATAGCAATGATTAGACAGATTAATTTCTGCAACCTACTGATGGGTATAGTATTTGTTATCCTACACTGAGAACCTACTCTGTGCTGAAAACTGTTCTAGGCACTGAATTGTATCAGTGGATAAAACAGAGGGAAAAAAAATCCTTGACTTCACAGAGGTCATCATGATGTACTATCCTAGTACCTTATTAATAATTCACAGCTAAAATTAGCGTCTGAGTTGAGAAGACATGGGAAGCCTCAGCCTGATGGACAAGACTCTTAATTGAAACTCAAATTCCAGCGTTCAGGAAATGAAAGGGGCATGATCTGTGTCTGTTGGGAAGAAGCTAGGTGTATATTTCCTATAGCAACATTTATTGAGCCCTTACGATAATACAGCATCTCATTCAACTTTTTGAGGTAGATTTGTTCCCTGAAGCAGTTGTGACACAGAGAGTTTAGCAAACCTGCCCATGACCACCCACCTTAACATTGGTGGAGTCAGGTTTCACACCCAGATGTACCTGATCCTGAACTCATGCTCTTAGCCAGGACTAATGAGACGCCAGCCTGATGCATGAAGTCTTTCCTTCAAATTCTCCTTAATTCCAGATTCAGGCACAGGTTATGGCACTAGGTTTCTGGAGAAAAGACTTATTTCAGTTAATTTTAATATGTTAGCTTTACAAGGACATGGGGCATGTCTTTCTGGCTGGCTTCTGTATTCTAGTGGTAAAGAATCTGCCTGCCAGTGCAAGAGATGCAGGAAACTCTGGTTCAATCCCTGTGTCAGGAAGATCCCCTGGGGTAGGAAATGGCAACCCACTCCCATGTTCTTGCCTGGAGAATTCCATGGACAGAGGAGCCTGGCAGGCTACAGTCCATGGGGTTGCAAAGGATCAGACATGACTGAGCAACTGAACACGCACACACACTGTATTCTTGAAGGTAATTGAGCTTCTGAAACTTACTAATTACCAGAAACTATTTAGAATGGATGAATGAATCAGTCATGAGTGACTATGGTAGCATATGCCCTTCCCGGTTCTTGGTCTTTTTGCTGAAAGGAAAACAGAGGAAGTATGCTTATTCAGCACAAAGGACAGCAACGTGTGTTTCTTTGCTAAGTTTGCCTTTGAGGAAGGATCAGTGCATAGATGAGCCTAAAAGATATGGTGGCATGGAAGGATGGCCAGAAATGAGAAACTAGTAGAATCAGGTCATGAAGAGTCTTGAATGGTGCATTAAGGAGATTGGACTCTATTTGAGGACTGTAGGGAGACAACTATGGAATGGCTGGAATGGGTGGGAGTTAAGACAAAGATTAAGACAAAGGAGTGATTTACCCAAGGTCAGACTGCAGAATAATAACCACAGAAACTAGAAACCCTAAAGCTGGAGAATTTCTTCTAAGCCACACTATGTTTTCTTAATTCTTATGGGGAAATGTGAAGTGAGCTTTAACTCTAGGCTATTTCTGTCCAGGATAAGTTTTATTTTACAGTTTGATTTTTTGATTTTGACCATCTCCATCAAGTTGGGACAACTCTGCCTCTAGACCAGAGTTTGAGAGAAGCCTATGCTGCTGCTGCTAAGTCACTTCAGTCGTATCTGACTCAGTGCGACCCCAGAGACAGCAGCCCACCAGGCTCCCCCGTCCCTGGGATTCTCCAGGCAAGAACACTGGAGTGGGTTGCCATTTCCTTCTCCAATGCATGAAAGTGAAAAGTGAAAGTGAAGTCACTCGGTCGTATCTGACTCCTAGCGACCCCACGGACTACAGCCTACCAGGCTCCTCTGTCCATGGGATTTGCCAGGCAAGAGTACTGGAGTGGGGTGCCATTGCCTTCTCTGAGAGAAGCCTATATGTACCAAGAAATGTCGACTGCCCCAGAAACTTTGTGCCTGGTCCAAGGAATAATTAGAGACTAGAGTCCCAGAGTGGCAAAGGAGAGCAGGATGTCAGTATTCAGAACACCTTCAAACAGGTCTCTGGAAATAAGCTGGAGGAAGATCTAGGATGCTGTAAACATTGGGCAGGGTTGTTCAAGGCTCTGGGACTATCTTTCTTGGTGTCCTCAGCCTTGACATGTGCGTGCACCCACAGACACAAACAGGCACACACCCCTTCCAGCACACACCTGCATACTCACCACATCCTTGTGACCCACACATATTGTCAACATATGTTTCCCACATAATCCGAATGCACACAAACACACATTCCCCGTCCTGACTGAAATAATCCACCACATGCTCACATAAGCAAAAGCAGATGCAATGCCTTGGGTTCACATATCTTATGCATCCCTGCAGACACACCAGCACTACACACAGAATGCCCAGTTTCCACCACACACGCATATAGCTCATGCTTTAGCCACAGAAATATACTACACACTAGTATCAAAACTGTGCCACGCATGAAATTTACACACCTTACGCTCCCAACCCAACCCAGTCACATGAAACACATTCTGGGCCACCTTATTGCAGCAAAACACAGCCGACATTCTCTATATCTACATCCATATCCTTACTCATATCTGTATCTATCCACACATGCAAACCTTCATTCCTACATGTACATACACACAAATATGCTATGCCTATGCCATGTATATGGGGCTTCCCCGGTTGCTCAACTGATAAAGAATCCACCTGCAATGTGGGAGACCCTGCTTCAATTCCTGGATTGGGAAGATCCCCTGGAGAAAAGATAGGCTACCCGCTCCAGTATTCTTAGGCTTTCCTGGTGGTTCAGATGGTAAAGAATCTGCCTGCAATGCAGAAAACCTGGGTTCGATCCCTGAGTTGGGAAGATCCCCTGGAGGAGGGCATGGCAACCCACTCCAGTGTTCTTGCCTGGAGAATCCCCATGGATGGAGGAGCCTGGTGGGCTACAGTCCACAGGGTCACAAAGAGTCGGACACAACTGAGCAGCTAAGCAGAGCACAGCATGCCATGTATATATCCTATATTTATTTCCTGGGGAACATAATTCAACAGTGAAAAAAACTTCCTGGGGCCAAACACAATTCTTGCCTACAATCACTAAAAAAATATTATTTAAAGCTTAAAAATTTTATGGGGAAATAAGATTCTATTTGCCTATTTTTATCTTCCTTAAGGTTAAACGTGGCCTTATTCCATGCTCAAGCAGCCTCTGGAATTATGTAACTTCAGCAGCTCTGACTTCTGACGTCAGCATCTGCTCTACTGTTGGTGATGGGTGTACAAGTTCCTTTTAACCACCACCAGCAGCAGCAGGTGTTCTAGGCAAAAGGATATTTACTGCTCTGTTGAAGGGATGGAATATTTGGGCAGGGGGAGAGTGATGCTCTCAGCTAGTTAGATGAGCTTCCTGCCACAGCTAGCCCTGCTTGGTGAAGGCTGAGGCTGACACCAATGTATGAAAAATGGTCTGTTCTTGGCACAGATCCCTTCCCAAGATCTCTTGATGTGAGACAAATATCTGGAAAAGTGGGGACTCAGCTGACCAGGCTCAAATTCTGGGCCCAGTTGGCCAACTGGGAATGGAAATGAGGGGCCCATGTGAAGAGACTATGGCTCAGTAACTTGGATTTTGGTGCTCATGTTCTGCAGGCACAGGGTCACGGGTTTCCAGGAACCACCTACGGGCAAGGATGGAGTGGCCACTGTATCACCAGTAGGGGGCAGTAGCACGTGTATGTGCTGTACTCAGCTGTGTCTGACTCTTTGCAACCCCGTGGGCTTGTAGCCCGCCAGACTCCTCTGTCTGCGGGATTATCTGGGCAAGAATACTGGAGTGGGTTGCCATTTTCTCCTCCAGGGGAATCTTCCTGATCCAGGGATTGAACCCACATCCCCTGTGTCTCCTGCATTGACAGGCAGATTCTTTATCACTGAGCCACCTGGGAAGCCCTGGGAAGGGAGTAGTAGAGCATAGGGCAAATTCATGGTGCCTGGAGCTGGTAGCTCTCCATCAAATTCCATCTCCTTTGTCTATTAGCTCCTGGATCTGGGGCAAGCCTCACTTTTCCCAGCTCTAAAATGGGGGTCGTTGTGATGTCCAAAGAGATAATGGTGAGATGAGCGCAGCTCAATGCCCACCACACAGGAACCACTCAGTAGACATTATCGTCATCATTTTTTTTTTTTTTTAAGCTAAGCTTATTTTTCTGTATTGACTCTGGCCAAGATTGAATTCTAAGGAAACCCTGATCTTTTATTTCACCTTTGAAGGATGCACTTTGCTCTTCACCCATGCTGACCTTTCAATAGTTCCCCAAATGAGCTTCGCAGGTGGCTCAGTGGTAGAGAATCCACCTGCCAGTTCAGGAGACACAGGTTCATTCCCTAGGTTGGGAAGATTCCCTGGAGAAGGAAATGGCAACCTACCCCTGTATTCTTGCCTGGGACACAGCGTGGACAGAGGAGACTGGCGGGCTACGGTCCGCCGAAAGAGTAGAAGCAAAGAGTAAGACACACCTACTGGGCTGTGCGAAAGAGCAGAACACGGCTCAGTGAGCAAAACAACGGTTCCCCGGATACGTTAGCTCATCCCTCTGTGTCTTTTCTTGTGCCGTCTGATCTCCCTGTGCTGCCCTCCTCTCTCTTGTGGGCTTGGCAAACCTTTACTCGCCTTTCAAGGGTGGACTCCAATGTCACTTGTTCTGAAGAGCATCCTGGATTCCCCAAGGCAGACTTAGACTTCCTCTGCTCCTACGGATCCTTGTGCATGGTGATCCCCTGACCCACACCCTTCACCAATGTGGCAGACCTGGCCCTCTTGGGCAGCAGCAAGAGACAGGCAGAGTAGTTAAGAAGGAGGACTCACCACTGTCTACAATATCATAAGATCAGTCTACTCCTAGCCTTGCTACTCAACCTGTGTTTTGGGGTTATCCTTGTCACCTGGGGGCTTGTTTTAGATGCAGAAGTTCAACCTTACCCCTGAGCTTCTGAGTCAGAATCTAAATGTTAATAATGGGGTGATTCATTTGAATAATGAGGTTTGGGAAACACTGTCTAGGGCTTCCCCCTGCAATGATGGTGATAAGCTGGACAGGTGAAATAAAGTGTATCTGTGAACACTTGTCTGATTTCTACCATGTCCATGGAAGAAACCCCAGATAGATATCATATGTATATATGATGCAATCAAGAATACAGTCTTAGTCTTTCATTGAATCCTCTAATTTTTCTCCATATTATCTTTCTCCTGCCTTCATCTCAAACCTCCCCCAAACTCTGTTCCCATATTTCCCGATGGAAACAGCAAACTATGGGTTACTGTGTCTCTAATTATTGCATATTTCTTTGCATATGGACTTTTGTTTTTTGCATTATCATCAACGTGAGGAGGAATATCCACATATGGAACAACAAAGAGTGGTACCCAATCTCTTTGATTTTTCAGCGTATTGTATCCTGCCTCCATTTGGCTGAACAGCAGAGAATTCAGCTTCCTCTTACGGTCACAAGAATATAAATACTCTGCAGCTCTATCCTCTTTATATATCTCATCCACCAAGATGTGTTCCCTCAATTCTCCTCCATCAGTATCTAACACTCCTGCTCTTATGAAAAGAATATTTCTAAATTTACATGACTGCATAATTAAACCTTTACAAATCTTGAACTAAATATGTTTTGTATGCTTATTAATTAGCCAAATGCACTTTCTCTCATTCAGAAAAAAAAAAAAAACATTTCCTTGCTGATCATTCTACATCAGCACGTGTCTCGTTCATAAGTTTATCTCTAGACTCTAATCTCCATGAGAACAGGATGATGGATTAGCTGGCACTTAGTGGGTATGCTCAGGGAATTCTTTTCAATGAATGACTCAGTAACTCTCTTGGGTCCAGGGTGTCTGACTTTTTAAATTTCCACATCTCTAAGGTTCCCAGCACAGAGTAGGTGTTATAATTTATTTTTGAATGAATGAATGGACAGACGTGGCAGTCAGTTCTGCAGGCTTTGCCAGTAGGAATTAGTATGGCTCCTTAGATTAAATTTTGTGAGAAAAAGATCAGAGAAGAAAGCAAAGTAGAAACCTTATTTCACGCATATTATCATACTCCTTTTATCGTTCAGTGTAAATAAATAAAAGGGGCTAGTTCCAACAATGGAACTGTGAAAATACCCAGAGATGCATATAACAAGTCTACCACTCCCTAGAAATAAATTCATCTGGCCGAGCTATTTATTTCAGACTCACTTTTTTTTTTTTTTCTTTCAAAATAAGTCTGTTGTCCTCAATACAAGTCAGGAAAGTTTGTCTATGTGCCTGCTTTATTTTCATGTTCTGTGGGTTTCTCTGCTTATCTCTGTGTGTGTCTCTGTGTCTGAATATCTCAAGGCTTATGGGTTGCAAGCAACAGAAACTATATCTGGATGACTTAAGCCAATAAACGATCTTTTGGAAGAAACATGGGACAGCTCACAGAATCAGAAGAAATGCTTAGAGAACCTCATTTTAAGAAGGAAAAAGACCAGGGAAGTTTCCGAGAACTGGAACTATTATGCTCCTTTCAGCGAATCCCAGGGACGGGGGAGCCTGGTGGGCTGCCGTCTATGGGGTCGCACAGAGTCGGACATGACTGAAGCAACTTAGCAGCAGCAGCAGCAGCAGCAGCAGCACAATCTATGATGAAAGTGATTGAACACCAACAAGTTTCCATTATGGGATCATTCGATTCAAGATTCAAATCCCAGGGACAGGATATCTGACTGGCCTACCTCACATGTGTAGTCTTTAAACAGGAAATAATATGGCACCCAGTTTGATGAACTGATCAAAACTGAGTCAGGAGACTTCCCTTGTGTTCCAGTGTTAAGAATCTGCCTGCCAGTGCAGGGGACATGGGAACTAAGACCCCACCTGCCATGGGGCAAGTAAGCTGGCATGCTACAACTACTGACACCCATGTGCCCTAGAGCCTGGGCACTGCGAAGAAGCCACCACAATGTGAAAATAACTGAATTACTTTGGGGCACACTGGAAACTAACACAACGTTGTAAATCAGCTGTATTTCCATTTTAAAAAATGGTTTCACAGACTATAATTTAATTATGCCCTCTTTTTATAAATAAAAACCTTGTTGTTGTTATTCGGTTGCTAAGTCATGTCTGACTCCTTGCGACTCCATGGACTGCTGCACACCAGACTCCTGTGTCCTCCACTGTCTCCCAGAGTTTGCTCAGGTTCATGTCAGTGATGCCATCCAACCATCTCATCCTCTGTCGTCCCCTTCTCCTCTTGCCTTCAATCTTTCCCAGCATCGGGGTCTCTTCCAGTGTCAGTTCTTCACATCAGGTGCCCAAAGTATTGTAGCTTCAGCTTCAGCATCAGGCCTTCCAATGAACATTCAGGGTGGATTTCCTGGTTTGATCTTATTGCTGTCCAAGGGACTCTCAGGAGCCTTCTCCAGTGCCACAGTCCGAAAGCATCAATTCTTTGGTGCTCAGCCTTCTCATGTAGGAAAGGGAGTTGCTGATGCATGTTGGATTCATCCATTGATAGACGATGGAACTTTCTTGCTCCTAGTCCTCCCAGTCGTGGTGTTCAGTGGACTGTGGAGTTATCCCGTGCCCACTGTTCTGGAACCTGACAGTGGAACTCCTATGGGTGACTTCCCACAAGAGGAGGGTGTCTGCAGGTTCTGCCTCCCACAGAGCCATTAGAAAAAGCCAAAGCGTGTCCCAGAGGACCGGTTCCAGCCATCACAAGCTCCAGCTGGCAGGGGGATGTGGGCCTCTGGAGAGGTCCACACCTGCTGTTCCAGGATGTCTGTCAGTCTTCTCTGGAGCGTGAGACAATATTGTGTGTGAAGATCACTCATTTTGATTACACTTCTGCTCCAGGGAAGTATGGTACCTTTTTTTTTCCTGCAATGTTTGGGAACAAAGCAGCTTTGGGTATTGGTCTCTGCCCATCAGAAATCAGTGTTGTGATATAATTACATTTGCAAAGCAGATGGATCATCATTGAGCACGTGGTTAAAGCTGCTGCGGGGAGAGGCAACAGATCTGAGGGCTGGAAGGGAGGTGGGAGTGGGACTGAAGAGCACCTCTCTATTCCCAGATAGGAGCTGTCTAGTTTGTGTCTCTGATGTGGGTTTTTTTGGTGTGTGTGTAAGGAGGTTAGCAGAGAGATAAATGCAGAGATTTGGGGAAGGGAATTCATGTTTATTAAGCACCTGCTCTGTGCTGGGTTCTTTCTTTTCCTATCTCATCATTTACAATATACCTGAGAAGTAGGTTCTAATTATCCCCATTTTACAGGTGAGAAAATGGAGGCTCGAGAAAATGAAATTAGGGGCTTATGGAAACCCAGCTGATGTGATCGTCATCAGTGTTGCCCATCAGATATTTCCCATTCTCCTCCCAAGAACATAAACACTTCTGTGGTCTTTGTCCTTCTCTGTGCTGTGTGTGTGAGCTCAGTTGTGTCCGACTCTTTGTGACCCCATGGACTGTAGCCTACCACGCTCCTCTGTACATGGAACTTTCCAGGCAAGAATACTGGAGTGAGTTGCCATTTCCTCCTGCAGGGAATCTTCCCAACTCATGATCGATCCCACATCTCCTGCGGCCAGTGTGTGATTTCTCTTCCCTGACCTTTGAACATGAGTGGGAGCAAGTGACTTTTTTAGGACAGTGAAATGTGAGCAGCAATGAAGTGCATCTCTTCTGGGCGGAAGCTTTAAGTGCTAATACATAAACTGCCGTGTGCTCTCCCTGCCCCCCACCATGGTGATGGTCAATGTCCCAGACACAGGCTGCTCTCCGTCTTGACAGCGAGGCTGCCATGGAGCAGAGCCCCCATCCAGTGTGTGAGAGCTGTGAGTCATGAGTGAGAGAGAAAACTTTATTTTTAGCCACTGACTTTTTAAAAGCTTCATTTATTTTTGGCTGTGCTGGGTCTTCACTGCTGCACGCGGGCCTTCTCTAGTTGCGGTGAGCGAGGGGCTACTCTCTCGCTGCAGAGCACAAGCTCTGGGGCACAGGGGCTCAGCAGTTGTGGCGCATCAGCTTTGTTGCCCCAGGGTATGTGGCATCTTCCCGGACCAGGGATTGAACTCATGTCTGCTGCATCGGTGGGCGGATTCTTAACCACTGGACCACCAGGGAAGTCCAGCCACTGACATTTTTTAAGCCTGTTAGGTACATAACCTTGTCTATTACAGCTTCTAAGAAGATCTGGAATTTGACCATTTATTAGTGTGACTTCAAAATTTATGCTGTTACCTCTATTCCTCATGGCACCAAAGCATGGAGATTTGTGTAGCGAGTTGGACGTTCAGATGTCTTGCCTGTGATCCTTTTTATTTATTTGGCTGTGCTAGGTCATAGTTGTGGCATGTGAGATCTAGGTCCCAACCAGGGATCGAACCTGAGGCCCCCTGCACTGGGAGCGCAGAGTCTTAGCCACTGGGCCACCAGGGAAGCCCTTGCCCATGGTTCTTGTTCAGCTGGGTCTGTGAAGACCACAGTGTGATATGGTCCTCATTTTGTTTCATAAGGACGGCTTCTGATGCTGTGCTAGACAGAGTGCACAACTTCCGTGGTGGTAGAGTGGGCAAGGATTCTCCTGCCAATGCAGGGCACTCGGGTTTGGTCCCTGGTCTGAGAAGGTTCCGCATGCCACAGGGTAACCAAAGCCTGTGAGCCACAACTCCTGAAGCCCATGCCGTAGAGCCTGCGCTCCACACCCAGGGAAGCCGCCACAGTGAGAAGCCCACGCACCGCAGTGAAGACTAGCCCCTGCTCACTGTAACTAGAGAAAGCCTGGCACAGCAGTGAAGTCCCAGCACCACCAAAAATATAAATAAACTAAATAAAATTTTAAACAGAGAGAGAGCAAAGATGGGGGCTCAGGCCATCTCTCCAGACCCCTTCTGGCACCTATGACTGCTCGTGTCGCTGATCCTGCTGGAATATCTCTGGCAGGAGTTATGGGAACAGATTAAAATGGTTAAGAAGATGCTGCAGTGATGAAATGGGATGAAATGGAATGATTTTGGACACTGGGGCTTGAAATGGAAGAGCTTGACTTTCAATGGAATGAGATGACCTGGAAGTAGATTAGGAGAGAATGGACAGAGATGAGGTCGAATGGCAGGAGTGGGAATTTCAGTGGGATGGAAGGTCTGAGAAGGGAGTAGCGTGGCGTGGAAGCTAGGGAGTGATACAGAGTAAGATATTCGGATCAGATGGAATAGAACGAATTGGGTGGAACAGAATTAGTCACTGAATGAAAGGCATAGACTGGGACAGACGGAGTTCTTTTCTTCTGATCTCTTATCCTTGCCCTACCCCCATGCCCTGCCCTGGGGACTATTTTTGTTGCTGACAGTAGTCCGCATACTGTGGAGAAAATGTCGTTGTTCAAAAGATGTCCCCTCTTTGAGGGAGATAAGAACAGAATTAGTCACTGAATGAAAGGCATAGACTGGGACAGACGGAGTTCTTTTCTTCTGATCTCTTATCCTTGCCCTACCCCCATGCCCTGCCCTGGGGACTATTTTTGTTGCTGACAGTAGTCCGCATACTGTGGAGAAAATGTCGTTGTTCAAAAGATGTCCCCTCTTTGAGGGAGATAGTTTTGGCTGATTCTAGGATGGTTTCTGACCTTTAGTAGCATGCACGTGTGCATGTGTACACACACACATGCACGCATGCATGCACATACAGTGCAGAAGAATTGGGGTATCTTAGTTGGGGTACCCAGACCATAACCTTTAAAAGAACTCACAATTACTGGGTCCTGGGGATACATCGCTGGGTCAGGGGAGCACTTGGCCAATTTCATTTGGGGGAAATACATCTTCCTGTCCCATTAGCTTCTCAGCCTGTTCCCCACGTCTCTCTCCCTGCCCCTGTTCTATGTTCCCTGTATAGTAACAAGAGGCTTTCTCTTGCTTTTTCCTTCCCTCTCCCAGAATGAGGGAATGTGCTTGGAAACAGTTGCCGAGGGAGCAATCTTGTTTTTGAAAAAGAAACTGTAAAAAAAAAAAAAAAATGTGTTTGCGGGGTTGCCAAAGTGGAGTGAGCCTTATTTAAGTGAGTGGGGTGGTAGGAATGTGTTTACACAGCAAGAAAACGCAGGCTGGGTGTCTGCTGTTTCTTAAGTGGATGGTATTTTGAAAGGACTTTATGATCTAGCTTTTAATTCATTGTTACTCCTTCCAGCCCAGGAAAGTGTGCCTTCCTGGCGTTATTCATAGAGCTTGGGTTAAGCAGCTGAAAATTGACAGCCAGTCTGAACCTGTGCTTCCCCAGGGAAAAATCTGTGTATGTGCAGCTCACAAACAGCTATGCACACATCCACGTGCATCCCTGGGTGGCACTGTATCCACTGCGAAGATTAAATGTGATGATGTTTGCAACATGCTTAAGACAGAGCCTGGCACATAGGAAGTTCAAATTAGTGTTAGCCCATTATTAACTGTCTGCACATGGGCGTATGTGCCCAATCCTGCAGACATTCACTGAGAGGTCTGATTGCATACAGTGTGAAATTATGGTCCTTGCACAACCGTGCACACCAAAAGCTGGGCACATCTCTGGGATGCTGTTTATCCACAGAACCCTGTGCACACCTCTGGTTGCGCATTACTCCATACAGTGTTCCCCAGTGAAGTATGAAGTCATGAAGAAATGGAACATTTATGGAGTGTTGTGGGCTTTTTTTGATACAACAGATATATGGAATCGATTTGCAAGTTTCCTTTGGAAACTTGGCTGAGGGCTTTTCAAGCCTGCCTCAGAGGATACCCACTTAGAGCGACGTTTCTATATTCTACTCTTTCTTGGTTCCACGTGGCTCTTTCCTTCCCATCTCCTCTCTACCATCTGAATCTTCATTTTATGTTCATTCATTCACTCATTCATTCATTCCAGCAACATGATTTCGATGTCTGTGGTAAGGCTAACCATGTGCCAGGTACAGGGCTACAAGAGAGATATATATCCCCTTACTCAGAGACTCGACTCTATGCTGGCATCAAGTACTGTTTTTTTGTGTTTTTGGTTTTTTTTTGCTAATCTGTGTGAAGCAATTTATAGTCATAAACCTCTATTGCATCCATGATAAAACTTGATTAGCACAATCCTGACGGTCTCTGATTTTGAAACTAGGATCTCTGGGTTCAAATCCCATCTGTCCCCATTATTTGCTGTAATTAGACAACTCGCTTAAACTTTCTGTACCCCATTTTCTCTTTAGGAAACCAGAGATCACAATAGTACTCAATTCATGTTTTGGTGAGGACTGTAAGAATTCATATAGGAAAAACCCTTCAAACAGTGTGTGGTTTATTTTAAGTGCTATAGGTTGTTGCTAAAATTCCTGAGCTGATGTTCTCAGGCAGACCTGTGCAGGAAGTGATGTTATTCCTATTTTGCACATATGAAAACAGGGTCAGAGCAGATCAGTGTCGCTGCCTCTCAGCTGTCTCCCCTGCTTGCTCCCAGGAAGGAGACCTCCCCCACACCCCTGTTAATCATTCATTCCTGTTCCCAGTTTCCCAGGAACTGGCCATGATCACAGGCTTTAATCTTGTTTTGAAAAGAGAACCCCTATCTCTCTGTCTGGGAAGTTCCTGCTTCTATTCATGTTTGGGGTCTCATTCCCTCTATTGTGGGCTCCTTAGTTTGAAACAAGATTTTTATGTCAAGAAGCTGTGGTGAAGAGTGGTGGAACAGAACGTGAGTCGTGGTACATTATGGAGAACCAGGAGCTTACAGTCAATTCCAGGCTGGGTGGTTACCTCTCCTCTCTATGCTTCATCTGTGAAATGGGATCAGTGTTTTCCCAGAGCAGTGTAGATATAGTGGAGACATCATGGGCCCTGCCTTCAGACTGACCAGTGTCCAAATCCTTGAATGATCTTGCTGTCTTCTCCAAGGCTGAATCAGTCTGAGTTCTTAGTTGCAAGGGAAAGGGACCTGCCTCTGAATGATTCTACTGGAGACAAATTTGTTGAAGGGATATTAAGAAGCTCATAGAATTTCCAGGGTGTCTGGGAAGCTAAGGGCTTCCCTGGTGGCTCAGCAGTAAAAAATCTGCCTGCAATGCAGGAGACACGGGAGACACAGGTTCAATTCCTGAGTCAGGAAGATCCCCTGAAGGAGGGCATGGTAACCCATGTCAGTATTCCCTCCTGGAGAATCCCATGGACAGAGGAGCCTGGCGGGCTACCGTCCATAGTGTCACAAATAGTTGGACCTGACTGAGCAACTGAGCACACACACATGCACTGGGAAACTAGCTCGTGAAACAAGCAGAGACTGAGAGAGACACAATACCAGAACCACCATCAAATCCTGCCTCAGAAGCTGTCCTCTGAGGACCCTCTATTGCCCTCCCAGGACCCCGCCTGTTGCCATGGTGTTTTGCTCCCAACTCAAGGTTGCTGGCTGGTGCATCTGATTGGCCAAGTCTAGTCACATGCGCCTTCCTGAGCAGCAAGGGAGGCTTGGAAATCACCTGGTCTTTTCAATTTCTGGGAAGTAAATTCCATCTCTTTTCAAGATTCTTAAGATGGGCACCTCCCCAAACACCTCTAAATGAAGGAAGAGATGATTAAGATTATTGAAATAACAACAAACTCAACTAGCTCTGTCAGCAACAATATTGATTCCTTCTCTGTAAAATTGGGAAAACAAGACCCATCTCTAAGAACTGTGGTGGAAGTTACCTGTTAGCCCTCGTGAACTCCTGGAGCATGGTACCTAGCACATTATATGCCCTCCACAAATCCTTCTTTCTTGTCCCTGTTTCTAGAAAGTACTTCAGGGATTGGGTTTCAGGGGATGGTTCCCAGAAGGCTGTTCCTTCCTAGCTACATAAGTGGTATAGGCTGCCTTGGTCTTCAGACTCCCAGTGGTTCATGGAAGGTCCTCAGAATGACTTCCTGAGATATGAGAGAAGGCGCCTGATACTGTTCAGTTCTGAGAAGGAGTTCAGGATTGGCAAAGGCCTTGTCCCCTTGTTGTCGTTCAGTCGCTAAGTGGTGTCAGACTCTTTGTGACCCCATTGACTGTAGCCTGCTGTACCGCTGATCCTGTTCGTGACACCAGTTGTCTCACTGTTCATACCATCTGCCCTGTTCGCTGAACCCAGGATAGGCAAGGCGTGAGCCAAGAGGCTGGAAGGAGCAGCCGTAGCAGCAGCCACAACATAACCATGAGAAAGGTCCATCTAGTCAAGGCTATGGTTTTTCCTGTGGTCATGTATGGATGCGAGAGTTGGACTGTGAAGAAGGCTGAGCGCCCAAGAATGGATGCTTTTGAACTGTGGTGTTGGAGAAGACTCTTGTGAGTCCCTTGGACTGCAAGGAGATCCAACCAGTCCATTCTGAAGGAGATCAGCCCTGGGATTTCTTTGGAAGGAATGACGCTAAAGCTGAAACTCCAGTACTTTGGCCACCTCATGCGAAGAGTTGACTCATTGGAAAAGACTCTGATGCTGGGAGGGATGGGAGGCAGGAGGAGAAGGGGACGACAGAGGATGAGATGGCTGGATGGCATCACGGACTCGATGGACATGAGTATGGGTGAACTCCGGGAGTTGGTGATGGACAGGGAGGCCTGGCGTGTTGCAATTCATGGGGTCACAAAGAGTCAGACATGACTGAGCAACTGAACTGAACTGAACATGACATAACTTCATATAGCATAACCATGATGCCACTCCAATGTAGCCCATATGCTGTAGCTGCTAGGGCTTTCATGGTGAAGCTCTTACAGGCCTACTGCATAAAGCAGCTTGTGACCAAGTGAGTGCCTTGTGATGCGCATGCGCAGTGCTACAAGCGATCTCAGCTCTTACATAAACATTATTTACAAAACGCAGGGCAAGACCAAGGAGCTGCGGGGCGAGAGAGCCTGACCACGCCATCTTGGTTAATTTGGTCTCTCCCCACACCCTCCAGGCTCTTCTGTCCGTGGGATTTCCCAGGCAAGAATACTGGAGTGGGTTGCCATTTCCTTCTCAAGGAACTGAACCCAAGTCTCCTTCTTCGGCAGGCAGTTCTTCACCACAGAGCCAGCTGGGAAACCCGTTCCCTTGCCTAAGATGAGTTAACTGTTTTATTTGACTGCGCCGAGTCTTAGTTGTGGCATGCAGGAGTTGGAGCTGCAGCATACAAACTCTTAGCTGTGGCCTGTGGGACCTAGTTCCCTGGAATCAAACCCGGGGATTGATCCTGGGCCCCCTGCTTTGGGAATGTGCAGTCTTAGCCCGTGGACCACCAGGGAAGTCCCTAGAATGAGTTGAATATCACTTAGGGGTCTGACAGAAGTGGACATGAGCAGCTCTTGGTTCACTCATCAGAGCATCCTCGAGCATATGCTTTTTTCTGTATAAACCTTTGTGACATTTCTGTGCCACCATAGCATTCCCTGCCGGGGAAGACAATGGCACCCCACCCCAGTACTCTTGCCTGGAAAATCCAATGGACGGAGTAGCCTGGTGGGCTGCAGTCCATGGGGTCGCTAACAGTCAGACAGACTGAGTGACTTCCCTTTCACTTTTCTCTTTCATGCATTGGAGAAGGAAATGGCAACCCACTCCAGTATTCTTGCCTGGAGAATCCCAGGGATAGGGGAGCCTGGTGGGCTGCCGTCTATGGGGTCACACAGAGTCGGACATGACTGAAGCGACTTAGCAGCAGCATAGCATTCCCTGCATCTGACACCTAGAGGTGGCCGCTTTTGGGAGGAGAATAGCTCATAGAGGTGCCACATCCTCTGCCCATCCTCCAAGACCCAGATTCCAGTCTGTCCCCTGGGTGAAGCTCACAAGGACCACTCAGTGCCCATCCCTGCTCCTGGAGCTCGCAAGGTTCCCTCTTTTTTTTTCAGTCTTGGTTTTCTTTTCACCATTTTCACTGAGGGCCTAACTATGTTCTAGGCACAGGAGATAAAGTGGGTGATAAGACAAGCAAGCTACTCCCAGAGAAATTTTATTCTAGTGTGGAAAGGGGAAAATTGACAAGTAAAGAAATAAACTAATTTTCTATTGTTGTGGGTGAGGGCCAGAAAGACTCTGGGACAGTGACATTAGCTGAGGTGGAGAGACTTGATGCCTAGATGGTAGTGAGGTCCCTTCTAAGGAAGACCGAAGACCCAAGACCCAAGGAAGAGAGTTCCAGGTAGAGGAAACCGAGGAGCACAGGCCCTGAGATCAGAGTGAGCTGATGTGCTCCAGGCATAGACAGAGGGTTCGCATGGCTGGTGAGCAGTGCGGGAAGGAGAGAGGTTTAGCAAGGCAACCAAACCAGTCAATTCTAAAGGAAATCAACCCTGAATATTCATTGGAAGGACTGACACTGAAGCTAAAGTTCTATTACTTTGGCTACCTGATGTGAAGAGCTCATTGGCAAGACCTTGGTGCTGGGAAAGATTGAAGGCAGGAGGAGGAGGGGAGGACAGAGGACGAGGTGGTTGGATGGCATCACTGACTCAATGGACGTGAGTTTGAGCAAGCTCTGGGAGATGGTGAAGGACAGGGAAGCCTGGCGTGCTGCAGTCCATGGGGTCGGAAGGAGTCAGACACAACTGAACAAGAACAACAATGGCATTTTGTGTGTTAGGTTATTAAGATGTGTTGTCTACTTCTTGACATCTGCCCGTTTTGTAAAATTTACTTATCGTCTTGGTCTTCCTTGGTGCCCATGGGCTTTCTCTAGTTGTGGTGAGCAGGGGCTGCTCTCTAGTGGTGATGCTCAGGCTTCTCATTGCAGTGGCTTCTCTTGTGGAGCATGGACTCCTGAGCACAGGATCAGCAGTTGTGACACAGGGGCTTAGTGCTTTTCGGCATGTGGGATCTTCCTGGGCCAGGGATTGAACCCATGTCCCCTGCGTTGGCAGGTGGATTCTCAACCACTAGACCACCAGGGGCTTCCTATCTGCCTGATATTTGTTTTGCTTAGAGTGTTCGCTGACACATGTTGATTGAAATTGTCCCTCCCCTTGTTGTATTTTACACTGCATAAGTGGTCCTGGTCCCTTCAAGTTATTATTTCCACCAAATACTGCAGCCCAAAGCAGAAGGCTACAAGGCCCCACGTGGTTTGCGTGCATGCCAAGTTACTTCAGTCGTGTCTGACTCTTTGTGACCCTATGGACCGTAGCCCACCAGGCTGCTCTGTTCATGGGATTCTTCAGGCAAGAATACTGGAGTTGGTTGCCATGCCCTCCTCCAAAGAATCTTCCCAACCCAGGGATCGAATCCCTCTCTTGCCGTCTCTTGCATTGACAGGCAGGTTCTTTACCACTATTGCCATCAGGGAGACCCCCCACATAGAGGCAGAGCTAATGAACATTGGGTCACATTTCACCAGTACAGTCAAATCAGGAGGACCACATCTGAGCATCAAATATGGCAACCAAAATCTGATGAGGAAATTCTAGTATGTGCTCTTTGGGAACTGTTTTTTTATACCTCCTTGGGCTCAGTTGAAAGATACAGCTCCTAGCACTTAACAAGCTCCTTGTCACATATGTCCATAGATCTGTCAGAATATTTCTGCTGGGAACTTTCCGACAGGAAGGAGATGATGTCTCCCTGAAGTCCTCTAAATTCACTGCCTCTGGCTGAGACAAGTTGGGAAGAAATCAGCGCTCTTCTTTTCAGACTGGATGGCTTCAAGGAAACAAGTACATTGTCAGCCTCAGGATGGTGTCAAAATGGCCCTGGTTTCTCTCCCTAGTCTCATTTTCCATGGCAAGAGGAGTTGAAGGTTGGCACTTGAGCCAAAGCTTCATAAATAATTTGTTGGAAAAGGCAAACCTGATGAGAGCCAAAGACCTATATTTCAAAGGAGCCATGACCATTCTCAGCGTCTCTGTCCTGGCAGGTTCCAGGAGGGAGTGAGCAGAGGGAGTGATAGGCTGTGGGGAGCTTCAGGCTCCAGGCTTCCATGGCTTTTGGGAGATGTCTGTGATGCCTACAAAGTTAGGGGAGGGTGGACCTCTGCTACTTCAGTGGGTCACTCTTTGTCACATCACTGAGAACATCTTTCTCAGCTGCCCAGGCCTTTGTGTCATCGGACCCAGCCGCCCACATGGGTAGCCCCACGTCAGAGCTGGTCCCTAACGCTCTCACTATGCAGTCTTACTTCCAAACAACGCTTCACCTATGTGGCCACTTTTTTTTTTTTTTTTTTTCTGATCAGCTTCTGAACTGTTAATCCATCTCTTTCATCTTGATCTTGACTTTTGGCACTTTTCCCATCCCAACCTCGACTGTCCCCCTACAGCTAAGATGCTGTGTCCACACAAACTCAAAGGGATTTTTATACCCAGCCATCCTGATTCCCCTATGATGGCCCAGACCCAAGTCGAGGACCCAGGCAGTGATGAACTTATCTTCCTGTCTCTGTATGTCCCTGTCTTCACTCCCTGAGTCCTATATCTACCAGTCTCTTTTATGGGCATTGCCCCCGTTGCAAATTGCCATATGCAAGATAAAGTTTTGATGGGCCAGGGTTGGAGAGTCTTGATGCTGCCCTACTAGAAAAACCCCTTCCTTGTTATTTTCCCCCAGTGGTGCTAGAAATGTAGAGCTGCTAATGATTTGCTTCCTTGGAGACTTTATCATGGGGGAGGGGGAAACGTGATGGTAGAGAGGGACCTCAGACTGGGCTGTCACAGATGAGTTGACCCATAGAGTCCCCAAGATCCTCAAGTAGATAATATAAGGTTTAGCAAAAGTAGTCAGAAGGGTGGATGTTTGGAAGGAGGTGAGAGAAAGCTTCTTCTTAGAGACAGAGAGTATGCGTATCAGTTTCAGGTTCTTGGAGACCTAGCTGGTGTAGAAGAATAAGGAAAATAAACATGAATTTTTTGAGATTTATGAGTTAGTATAGCTCAGGGATTAAAGAATCTGCCTACCAATGCAGGAGATGAAGGAGACTCAGATTCGATTCCTGTTGTCAGGAAGATCCCCTGGAGTAGGAAATGGCAACCCACTCCAGTATTCTTGTCTGGAAAATCCCACTGATAGAGAGGCCTGGTGGGCTACGGGATGTCAAAGAGTTGGATACAACTGAGCATGCATGCATGCACATAGAATGGTATAATTCTCTTGGGAGGGAAACAGGGACAAGAGATACTTGTGTGGATAGAGGAGTCATTAAGAAATAAATTAAACCAGACTGGCAGGTGATTCTAAGAGGACTGTTGAGGAAAAACACTTAAAGAAGTAAGGATGCTGTTTTTGGTACCTTGCATTAGCATCAATCACTGTGTTAGGTGTGGAGTGCATCTTTAATATTGATACATGGGGCTGATTGCTGGAATGATAAGTCAAATTCCATTAAGATAAATTCAAAGCTTGTCCCAATTTTTTTTTTTTCCCCTGTGATAGAATTGGGGTAGAGTGAGTGGACTTGGAAATAAGTAGGCCACTCCTGGGACTTGACTGTGTGTTACGCACAAGATTTTGTTGTGATGTGACTTAGTGGATAGCTATTATCAGATGGGCATAAGACCATTGTTGTGAGAGATGTCAGACACTCGAAAAAGACTTCAATAGCAAGTGCTTTAGAAAGGAAAGCAAATTAAGTTAATCATTTACATGAGAAAATCGTGATAGAAGAAGAAGAAGTGGTTTTGAGCACATTCTATTTTATTATGTTGTAGTAGTTACCCTGTGTCTGTCAAAAGATGACTCTTCTCAATCCTCAGTCTTACTGTGAGTATTTTATCTAGTGTTTTTTATTTGCCAGAATGAGAGAGAGAGAAATTCTAAGTCAGCCCATATTTTTTTTCTTAAAGACCATGAGTTACTTAGCTTCAGTTCAGTTCAGTTCAGTTCAGTCGCTCAGTCGTGTCCGACTCTTTGCGACCCCATGAATTGCAGCACGCCAGGCCTCCCTGTTCATCACCATCTCCCGGAGTTCACTCAGACTCACGCCCATCGAGTCCGTGATGCCATCCAGCCATCTCATCCTCGGTCGTCCCCTTCTCCTCCTGCCCCCAATCCCTCCCAGCATCAGAGTCTTCTCCAATGAGTCAACTCTTCACATGAGGTGGCCAAAGTACTGGAATTTCAGCTT
>SJYX01011897.1:301223-346883 GCA_006410675.1 Oreotragus oreotragus
GAATTTCAGCTTTAGCATCATTCCTTCCAAAGAACACCCAGGACCAATCTCCTTTAGAATGGGCTGGTTGGATCTCCTTGCAGTCCAAGGGACTCTCAAGAGCCTTCTCCAGCACCACAGTTCAAAAGCATCAATTCTTTGGCACTCAGCTTTCTTCACAGTCCAACTCTCACATCCATACATGACCACAGGAAAAACCATAGCCTTGACTAGACGGACCTTTGTTGGCAAAATAATGTCTCTGCCTTTGAATATGCTATCTAGGTTGGTCATAACTTTCCTTCCAAGGAGTAAGCGTCTTTTAATTTCATGGTTGCAGCCACCATCTGCAGTGATTTTGGAGCCCCCAAAATGAAGTCTGACACTGTTACCACTGTTTCTATTTCCCATGAAGTGATGGGACCAGATGCCATGATCTTAGTTTTCTGAATGTTGAGCTTTAAGCCAATTTTTTCACTTGCCTCTTTCACCTGTAACTGGAAGTTCCAGTTCAAAATCTGGCAGACTTGAGACCCAAGAAGAGTTGATCTTTTGGTCTGAGTCTGAATGTAAGAAAAGACTAATAGCCCAGATGGTCAGGAAGGTGAAGGTCCCTCTTCCTCAGCCTTTTGTTCCCTTCAGATCTTCAGTTGATTAGAAGAGGACCACCAACATTCGGGAGGGTGATCTGCTTTACTCAGTCTGCTGCTTCAGTTGTTCTTGTCCAGAAACACCCTCAGACATACCCAGAAGTTTTGACAAACATCTGGGCATCTCGGGGGCCAATCAAGTTAACACCTAGAATTAACCATTGTAGAGATAGGATCATGTCAGCCTCGATCGCCTTTGTCTCTCTGGATGCAAGAGGTGCTTAATAAAATCTGTCAATTGAATGAAGAATAGAGACTTACAA
Organism: Oreotragus oreotragus; assembly: GCA_006410675.1. Taxonomy (NCBI): domain Eukaryota; kingdom Metazoa; phylum Chordata; class Mammalia; order Artiodactyla; family Bovidae; genus Oreotragus; species Oreotragus oreotragus. Next base: position 302,116 of record SJYX01011897.1, read on the forward strand.
TTATTCTTTGAGAGGGTAGACTAGTTAAGTGAGGCTAGGCTATGCATCAGTGATTGAAAAAGCCTAGAAACTCAGTAGCTTAATACAATAAACCTCTATTTCTTATTTACACAAACTCTGCTGTATATTCAGCAGTATAGCTCTTTTAGCAATGCCCTCCAAGCATATGGCCTCCAGAACTGTCACAGTGGTGGCCTGGGGTCCATCAGTTTTGCCAGTGCTCCATTAGTTAACATTTAACCACATGGTCCAAGCCTACCCACAAAGGAGGCTGGGAAGTGTAGTCTTTCTGTGTGCCTTGGTGAATTGCAAAGCATTGTCTCTCTATACTACATCATGAAAGAGAGGAGGGAGTCTTGGAAGACAGCTGGCCAGGGAGCAATGAGAGCTTAGGAACAGCTAGAGATCTTGGATTTGCTTTAAATCTCATCAGCATCTAGTTTCTCATTTTCCCAGCATCCCTTGAGAGGCTTGCCACCCAGGAGATGTAGTTAGAAGTGTTTGATTTATTTCTACTTCTGACATTGGCCAGCTGTGTGGCTTTAGGCAAGTCATTTGACCTGTCTGAGCCCCACGTTCCTTATTGGTAGGAGTGGATATTATGCATCATTGTACCTGGCATGACCACTTTGCCCCATGAGTAAGTGTCATCATTAGAGTTGCTTTTGTCTTCTTGGTTAGCATTGTGAAGCCCATTGAGGCATGGACCCTACCCAGCAAGGCAGAAGCAGCTTCCAGCTTTTGGACTTCCAACTCCTTGTGTATGACAGCCCTATGGAAAGCATTATGCCTGTTTCAACTAACAGAAAGATATCCTTGCTCTGGATTTGGCCATTCCCTCTGGCTTAAGGTTTCCATTTGCTCCTCGTCCCTCTCTCCTCTAGTCAGAAGGTCAATGGCAGAGCAGCCCTTTTCCAGGGTAATAAGTTTTTAATGTAGACGCAATTAGTGAATAAGCAGTTGATTAGTTCATTATGAAAATACTGAAAACAACACCATTTGTGGTGGCAGAAGCTCCGGGAAGACAGATGCGCTCCCTCTTCATTCTTTCATTTGGGTCAGAGTGTCAGGCAAGTTAACATATTTTACCATAATATTAAGCCCTTTTAACACTGAAAGGCCATTATGTTGGAAAAAAATCCCCCCTCTGGGGTATTAATTAGAGAGATGGAGCTTTAAAAAATCGTAATTGCATTAAATTCCTCTCTTACAGCCATTTTCATAGCAAATCCTTAATGCAAAATGTGGATGGAAAAATGCAACGTTGGCTGAAGAATTTATGAAAAACACCAAACGACTGATCTATCATTTTTAAGGGAAAAAAAATTGTCAGATCTTTGGCTTTAGATTTCTACATCTAAATGGTTTTAGAGTTCTAAAACAATTACAAGAAGCCTGGGCCAGAAGTCAGAGATTGATACAGTCTTTGTAATACTATCACTGCTGCTGCTGCTAAGTCACTTCAGTCCTGTCTGACTCTGTGCGACCTCATAGACAGCAGCCCACCAGGCTCCCCCGTCCCTGGGATTCTCCAGGCAAGAACACTGGAGGAGTGGGTTGCCATTTCCTTCTCCAATGCATGAGAGTGAAAAGTGAAAGTGAAGTCCCTCTAGCTCCCCCCAAAACTAATGACGATGGTTGATCACTCTGGGTAAAAACTCCTGCTCTGTGTCCCAGTCCTGAATTACTCTCTTCTCTTGGGACTTTCCTGGGTCACTTTGGTTCACTGGCTGGTGTGGCAGTCAAGTTCTAAATTGTTACTCATGTGCTTGAAAATATTGATATTTAAAATACATATTCGTTTGTTCATGTATTCAACCCCAGGATGAAGATCTGTTGAGCCACTCTGTGCTAGGTGCAGGGGCTACACTGCTGAATGGAACAGAACTTAGATACTTCTCATGTAATAGTGGCTGGGTACCTGTGTGCTCTGTTGTTCAGTCATGTCCAACTCTTTGTGACCCCATGGACCATAGCCTGCCAGGCTCCTCTGTCCATGAGATTTCCCAGGCAAGAATACTGGAGTGGGTTGCCATTTCCTCCTCCAGGGGATCTTCCTGACCCAGAGATTGAACCCAAGTCTCCTGTGGTTCCTGCTTTGGCAGGCGGATTCTTTACCACTGAGCCACCAGTGTAATAGAAAGTGAAAGTGAAGTGAAAGCATTAGTCACTCAGTTGTGTCTGACTCTTTGGTAAAGAATATGCCTGCAATGCAGGAGACCCAGGTTCAATCCCTGGGTTGGGGAGATGCCCTGGAGAAGGGAATGGCAACCCACTCCAGTATTCTTGCCTGGAGAATTCCATGGACAGAGGGGTCTGGCAAGCTACAGTCTATGGGGTCGCAAGAAGTATAATAGAGGGGTTATCCATTCATCAACAAATCACAGAGATTGGTGTGAAGTTGCAAATGAGATAGACATCATAAATGAGGGAGGTATGTGCAGAGGAGAGTATTAATAACTGATGCTGTTAATACTGTCATGGAGGTTCAGGGAAGGCTCCCCCTGAAGCTGACAAGAAGGAAGGGAAGGGGTTATGTGGATGAATCAGGGTGTCTCAGGCAGAGGAAACAGTATCTGCAAAGTTCTAGCCCTGGGAGATTAAGAGCAAAGGACGAGGACATTTGGGAAATGAAGAAGGCAAGCGGCTGAAAGTATGAGGTGGCGGGAGAGGTAGGAAGGTAGAGAGGTGCAGGGGCTGTGTGGGTTCCCTGTCATCTTTGTCCTAAGAGAAGGGAAAACCACGGGAGCATTTTAGGAGGTGACATGAGCACAGTTACACAGACGTGTACGCACAGACACGTATGCATAAAATAAAAATGCAACATTAATGTGATGCTGAATGAATTGCTTTCTCTCTCTGATCCTTTCCACATGTATTAGGTGATACTAATAATAGGACTTACCTCTAGTTTTGCAGTAGCAATTATAGGAAATAAGCCAAGAGCAGATGCTTCTCTTAGCATTTGGTATGCTGAATAGGAAAATTTCCTTTCTTTCTTTTTCTTTCTCTCTCTCTCGTCTTCCTTCCTTCTTCCATCCCTCTCTCCCTCCTTTCTCTCTTCTGTATTTATCAAGCTAATATCCCCTTTGAGAAAAAAACCCAACTGACCAAAGAATACATTTTTTCCTGTACAATTTCAATTGACTTATAATGTTTCAGGTATAAAGCAACTTGATTCAGTTATACATGCATATAAATTTATGAATATATATTCCTTTTCAGATTATTTGCCATTATAGGTTATTATAAGATATTAAATATAGTTCCCTGTGCTATATAGTAGGTCCTTGGTTATCTATTTTATATATAGTAGTCTGTATCTGTTAATCCCCAAATCCTAATTTATCCCCCAACTTCTTTCTTCTTTGTAACGATGTTTCTCTTTTATGTCTGTCAGTCTATTTGTTTTGTGAATAAGTTCATTTGTATCATTTTTAAAAGATTCTACATATAAATGATATAAAATGATATGTGTCTTTGAGGTATTTCACTTAGTATGTGGAAAACAGTATGGTGATTCCTTAAAAAATGAAAAATAGAGTTGCCATATGATCCAGCAATCCCACTCCTGGACGTATATCCACAAAAAATGAAAACTAATTTGAAACGATACCAGCACCCCAATATTCACCCCAATGTTCTTTGCTATTTATTATAGCTAAGACCTGGAAGCAACCTAAATGTCCATCAACAGATGATTGGATAAAAAAGATGTAAGTAAATGGAGTATCATGCAGCCATAACAAAGAATGAGAAATGCCATTTGCAGCAACATGGATGGACCTAGAGATGGTCATGTTAAGCGAAGAATGCATTTTAATTCTTTTAAAACTCAAGGCTGTTAAAAAACAACAACAAAAGCTAGGGACTGTGCTTATTATTCTTACTAAATCAGTTGGTTATCAAATTGATCAATGAGTATAAAATGGGCATTAACTTTATGCCTGGTTCTTCAAAGAAGGCCAGGGGACAGGAAGGTTTCCCTGTTATAGTACCTGTGAATCTTAATATCATGAAACACTTGAGCAGTCCTTACTGAAATAAGCAGGTGGTGGTAGGGACAAAGGCTGCCCAGAAATCAGGTAGCTTGCTAATTGCTCTTCCCCTGGGGAGCTTGTTATTACGTCCAGTCCTTGGCCAAGGCATCAAATCAACGTGAAGAGTCTCTTTAAAGACGCACAATCATCTTGACTGTGGTTTGAACTAGTCTCCCTTCTTATGGCACCATCCATGGCTCCTCAGTTCCTTTGTGTGTGTGTGTGTGTGAAATAATAACGAAAACACCATTTTACCATCACCTTCCTGCTGGCAAGAACAGCAGTCACTCAGCCTGCCAGTGGTAATTTGAACCTGTTTATGCCTGTCTCTTTAGGCTCATTGAAAGTGTTAAAAACAATCATATGACTTAATTACAATTCACTTAGCCTGACGATTTTTTTTTTTTTGTAAATAATCTTGATGTAAATTCCTGGTGGGCCAGGAGAGAGGAGGCGGGATCATAATGAACTGGTGATGAAGTGGAAATATTTTGAAATGCTGAATAATGTAGTTTGCTTGTCACCTAATTACTTATCTGCCGCCTAATATAGGCACATTTCGTAATATCTTACTTCCTGATCTCTTCATCTGGCAGTAAAAATTCTTCCTTGAGATTGCTATGTGCTCCCAAGTAAAGACCAGTGCATTAGGAGCTCAACATGTAATGATGCTTTAATGATCTGATAATGCCTCTTTTATGGAATGGAGAAAGGGCTTTCTTGTTTCACTGAAAAATCATTTTCTTCGCCAAGTGAATATTGTTTGAAAGGAACCTGTTATCAGTCAAAAGAGATGAACACACACACACAATCACCAATCTAGGAACAAAGGGTTGTTAAGTTCCAATTAACAGCAACATTTTTGTTGTTGTTGTTACTTTTAACAATGCAATATAAACACAGAGCAGTATTGAATGCATCCCAGAAAAACAAAAAATCTCGTAGCCATGACAATTTATTTTGGAAACCACCATGTGCAAATAGCATGTTTGTGTGTGTATGTACAGACACAAATGCATTTTCATAAGCATAAATGTAATTTCATTGTATGCTTACCATATTCCAGGCCCTGAGCTGCATCGTAGGGATATATATATTCTTACATAAGAAGAACATTGTTTCTGCCTGGTGGTGATTTTGTGCTCCTGTCTCTGTCTGCACCCCCACTGCATGAGTATTTCACAATGTCTGGAGAAAGTTTTGGTTGTCACAACTTGTGGTGAGGGTGTTCTGCTACTGGCATCAAATGTACTTCACTTTTCCCCTTTGAGGAGGGGTTTCAGAGAAGCTGCAAGGAGTAAATGAGAGAATGGATGATAAGAATTCTTTGGAGACTGGGGGCTTGCTCAGTGATTTGGGTGGGACATGCCCCATGGCAGGGCTCTGGGGTGGCTGGTGACTCAGTTTCATGCCCACCCCTGGCCAGGCAGAAGGTGACTTTGGAAAGAGTCTGGATTAACAGTGATTCTCCATGTCAATGTATGGCAAAAACCATCACAATATTGTAAAGTAATTAGCCTCCAATTTAAATAAATAAATTTAAAAAACAACAACAACAATGATTCTCCAGGTAGTCTTAAAGGGATGTGAGGTTCGTTCCAGTATCTTCCAGTAGAGGCGTTGTTAGCATCTTGGATCTTGGAGATTAGTAAGCCCCAAGGCTAGAAACCTCTTCTTTATCACCGATAAAATTTTAAATGGCCTCTCCCACAGGCCCACAGGCTTTCAAGGGTGGGTGGGTAGGATCACTGGTTAGAATGTCATATAAGGAAATCAAGAGAGAAATGTATTGGGCTCAAAGTTATAGAGCTATAAAGTGACATAACTGGGATTTGAACTGAGGTTCATTTTCTCTCTCTGAAAATGTAAATATATATGTATATAAATACATTCGTAAAAAATATAAAGTAATACATATAATCATATAATACAAAAAGTATGCATTTTATAAATATGAGTGTATTTATTATATATAATTTATAGATCATAAATATATATAAATGTGTATTTATATTTGTATTAGTATTTAATCATATAATTATATTGCATTTTATGTTTTGCATATATACATATTAATATTAGTTATATATGTTTATATAAATATATAAACATATTAAGATACAAATATATTTTCGTTTGTTTGTGTATTCAGTCCCTCAGTCATGTCTGACTCTTTGCAACCCCATGGACTGTAGCCTGCCAGGCTCCTCTGTCCGTGGAATCTTTCCAGGCAGGAATACTAGAGTGGTTTGCCATGCCCTCCTCCAGGGGATCTTCCTGACCCAGGGATCAAGCCTGTGTCTCTTGAATCTCCAGCATTGGCAGGCAGGTTCTTTACAACTAGCACCACCTGGGATACCCAAAATATACCTATATGTACATGTTTATAATATATACGTATATTTACATATATTTTCTTATATTTATAACTTATTTTGATTCTGTTTTATGTCCCTATTCTGCCTGATGTTAAAAACTTACATATGGCAATTAAGATTTCCTTACTCGATATATTCTGCCTTCAGCCTTGTCCCCATGATTGCATCTAAATTCAGAGGGAGCTGACACCTTGTCCAGGCATATTTGGGTACAGGTTTGGCCTTTGGTGATGATGTGTCTACAGCAGTTTCTACTGATGGCTACGTCGCCCAGTCTGGTTCTTGGCTGACCCGAGGCAGCCATTCTTACATCTGTAGAGGTGCCCCTTTTCTTCTTCTGTCTCTGGTGAGATGGTCCAGGCGTGATGCTGCCATGTCTTGTCCATCTAGTCAAAGCTGTGGTTTTTCCAGTAGTCATGTATGGATGTGAGAGTTGGACTATAAAGAAGGCTAAGCGCAGAAGAACTGATGCTTAACTCAGAGTCCCCTGGACTGCAAGGAGAAAAAACCAGTCAATCCTAGAGGAAATCAACCCTGAATACTCATTAGAAGGATTGATGCTGAAGCTGAAGCTCCAATACTTTGGCAACCTAATGTGAAGGGTTGACTCATTAGAAAAGACCCTGATGTTGGGAAAGATTGAAGGCAGGAGAAGGGGATGGCAGAGGATGAGATGGTTAGATGGCATAACTGATTCGATGGACGTGAGTTTGAGCAAGATCTGGAAGACGGTAAAGGACAGGGAAGCCTGGTGTGCTGCTGTCCATGGGGTCACAAAGAGTCGGACGTGACTGAGTGATTCAACAACAACAGCCAGACCCCAGGATCTGTCCAAAGTCCTACAGCCTCCTTCCAGAACCCAGATCTTAACCACTACCTCTCTTGTGCCTGGTGGTCATCACCAGCTAGGGCCAAGTGCTCCTGGGAGACTTGGTCCAGAACAGTCAGACTCAAGAACATGGGTCCACAGTGAGGAGTCTGACTTCAGCCCAAGACTTGGCCCCCTCCCACTTAAATAACTAGTAGAAATACATCTGTGAGCTGGCTTTTGACTCAGCACTATTTTTTTTCACCAGTAAAATATAATTGCAGACTTATTGCTGTATTATAGCCTCCCATGGAGGAGTGGGTGGTGGGGTGGGCCAAAGCTTACGGCAGACAATGGCCTTCTAGGACTGCAGCCCTCGGATCACCCACATCGCTTCTCTTCTATCTGCATTTCATCTGTTGTTGAGACAATAACTAAGCCATGATGTTGACTTGGAGTTATTCAGCCACGTGGTTACCCAAAGGCTGGGGGACATATGACTCCAATTATAGACTGTTTGCGAGCCTTTGACCTCGGAGGACCCAAGGCTGGGGAAGCCTCCTCATTTGCTGACTGGGGAAAGCCTGCTTCTCTTGGCCTTTCCTTTACCCTGCTCAGCTCATCGGCTGGGAATATCTCTGATTCAGGGCCAAACTGTTCGATGTGCTTGGGGATATGAGAAGTAGGGAGATCTGTATTTTTGCTTGTGCCTATTTCTTTGGGCAACCTATAGAACCTCATCTCAGAGAATATACAACAACAGCTGACTCAGTTGCTCTTTTATTTAACTTTTGCTCTTCCTGTAGCCCAGAACTCCTCATATCTTCTGGGCCAGAAATAGAATGCTAACTTAGCAAATATTTGTCCATATCAGTACTGTGTTTTGAAGTTCAGAAATATGGAATGTGACTCTTTTGCTGTCTGATTCCTTTGTGCAAAATTCTCCACCAACACTCTGGCTGCCCCGTGGCCATCAGCCCAGTGAAGAAGGGTCACGGAATAAAAAGAAGTGGGGTGAGGGGGAAACACGTCATAACATTCTGCAACATGTGAATTAGGGACAACTGGTACCCAGTACTTTTTCTTCACAAAAACTCATTTTCTTTCTGCCTAAGATCTGTCTTGCCCACTAGGTTATGGGCTTCCGGAGGTAGGAACTAGGTATGTGTTTTTCGTCGATGCATTCAGTGCTTGGGATGAGACCTTATACATAGAGGTGCTCCAAAAATATCTATGGAATGAATGAATGAATGAATGTGATCAGGTCTATTCTGAGGTTCTAGAGAGAGGAACAGATACTTGAAGAACAAATGCAAGCATAGAAAGAGAACTGGGAGGTGTTATTCTCACATTGCTCAAAGCATCCCTTCCACCCATGGGTTAGGTGTAAGTTGGGTCAGGTGTGTCTGAGTGGAGAGAGTACTCTGGAATCCTGGGGAGCTGACATGTCACCCTGACAATCGTCATGCACATCTGCTGAGTGACCATGGCTAAGCCCTTTGTAGGTCTGTTGTTTGTCTGCCTCTTAACCTTCAATAAGATTGAGAGAGTCTTCAAGGTACACATTCTATCATCTTCTGAGGATGCTTCTGCCCCCATCCTGGGCTTCATGCTTTATAAGCTGCTTCCTCCAAGCACTCTCCAGGCTGCTGACACAGCAGATGGAGCCGGTGCCCGCCCACGACTGACAGATGAGCCTCATTTACAGCCCTCAACATTTAACCACTTGGCTATCTGACAGTGTCATCTAGCTCCAAGACGCCGGGAGAGCCCTCCCCATCCCCAGCAACACAGACAACTTCCCACCCCCACGCTCTGTCTGTACCCGGGACCTGGGGAACGTGGAGCAGAGAAGCCAGCTTCCAGCCATGGGTCAGCGAGGCCTTAGAGAGAAGCCCCATTTGGACTTAGCAATAGTGCCTAGAAGCAGAAGATGCTGACGTGGTGTCCAGACAAATAATAGCTAGCTTGATCTATTTTCAGGTCCAGTTTCTCAGCCAATGGGATTACTTTGGCTGACCTATTTAGTAATAATATCAGTACTTCTAGAAAGGCCTGGTACTGATTATAAGGTCATCAGAGAATTGAAACACACCTTATTCTTGTTTGTTGACATTGAAGACTTTTGAGTGATCAGACATTTCCATGACAATAACAACAACTCTCTAATATTTGTTGAGTGCTAATTATGTGCATGTGTGTTAGTCGCTCAGTCGTGTCCAACTCTTTGCAACCCCATGGACTGTAGGCCACCAAGCTCCCCTGTCCATGGAATTCTCTAGGCAAGAATACTGGAGTGGGTTGCCATTTCCTTCTGCAGGGGATCTTCCTGAACCAGGGACTGAACCTGGATCTCTCCCATTGCAGGCAAATTCCTTACCATCCAAGCCACCAGGAAAGCTGACCATGTGCTAGACATAAACATATTCATAAGCTCTTATTTTGCCCTTCCAACACCTCTATAAGACAGATATGATGATTGTCACTATTTTATAGCAAGGAAACAGAGAGTCAGAGATGCTAAGAAATTTACTCAGCGTTGCACAGATCTTAAAAGGTAGAACCAAGACTGAATTCAAGCAAACCCACTTTCCTCCTCCTTTCCTTCTAAGTAATTGAAGGAAAATCCTCTGTTAAATAAGCAGGCCTCCTGGCCTTGGCTCCAGTGATGATCATCTTCTGAGAAAGATGATGGGGCTGGAAAGAGACTCTTCTCTCTTATTTCTTCCATGAATTATTAATTTTTAGGTTCAGTGTAGAATTTCAAGAATCTGCGGTCCAGTTGGAAAACTCCAGGGTGAGCCCAGGCCATTGGATGGGAACAGAGCCTTCTTTATTTTTTATTTTTAAATATCTGTTCAGTTTTGGCTGTGCTAGGTCTTCATTGCTGCGTGGGCTTTCCTAATTGAGGCCGCTCTCTAGTTCCAGTGCCTGTGCCTCTCACTGTGTGGCTTCTCTTGTTGCAGAGCACAGGGTCTAGAACACACAGGCTTCAGCAGTGTGGCTTCCAGGCTCCAGAGCACAGGCTCAATAGTTGTAGCACACAGGCTTAGGGTTAGTTGCTTACAGCGTGTGGGATCTTTCAGGAGTCGAACCCAAGTCTCCTGCATTGGCCGGTGGATTCTTTACCACTGAGCCACCAGGGAAGCCCAGAACAGAGTCTTCTTAACGTAAAGAGGAAGGGTCACAGCCAAAATTTCCCTCTGCTATTTCACCCTGGCAGAAGAACGTGGGCATTAAAATGTTGTGTCGGGAGCAGGGTGAAATTGATAGGACAAGACTCGAGATATCTGTTTAGGTCTCTTTCTTAGGGTGAATGTTGGCCCAGGATACTGATGACTTTGTAATATGAAAGAGTCATCAGGCAATTAGGAAAATTTCCTAAGAGTCAGTAAGGCGCATGACCTCTGGTTCATTTAATTTCCGAACTTAGATTGCCCAGGAACCTATGGCACACAATTCTAAGAGATCATTGTGTACACATGCCATACGTGCATGCGTGCTCAGTTGCTTCAGTCGTGTTTAATTCTTTGTGACCTCAGCAGGCTCCTTTGTCCATGGGATTCTCCAGGCAAGAATACTGGAGTGCGTTGCTGTTCCCTTCTCCAGGGGATCTTGCTGGCCCAGGGATCAAACGCGCGTCTCTTGTGTACCGTGCATTGGCAGGCAGGTTCTTTACCACTAATGCCACCTAAGAAGCCCATGATAAGCCTACTTAAAAAAAAAGTATATTTACAATGATTCAGGTATACAGAAAAGTGATTCAGTTTTATATATATATATATATATATATTTTTTTAGATTATTTTCCATTATAGGTAATTATAAGATATTGAATTTACTTACCTATGCTATACAGTAGGTCTTTGTTGTTTATCTATTTTGATATATAGTAGTGTGTATTTCGAAGAAGGCAATGGCACCCCACTCCAGTACTCTTGCCTGGCAAATCCCATGGGCGGAGGAGCCTGGTGGGCTGCAGTCCATGGGGTCGCTAGGAGTTGGACATGACTGAGCGACTTCATGTTCACTTTTCACTTTCATGCATTGGAGTAGGAAATGGCAACCCACTCCAGTGTTCTTGCCTGGAGAATCCCAGGGACAGGGGAGCCTGGTGGACTGCTGTCTCTGGGGTCTCACAGAGTCAGACACAACTGAAGCGACTTAGCGCAGCAGCAGCAGCAGCACCGTATATTTGTTAACCCCAAATTCCCAGTTCACAGTCCCCTTTCCCCTTTGGTAACTGTAAATTTATGTCCATGAGCCTATTTCTGTTTTGTAAATAAGTACACTTATATCATTTTTAAATATTCCACATGTATATTATCATATGTGAAATGAATTGCCAGTCCAGGTTTGATGCATGATACAGGATGCTTGGGGATGGTGCACTGAGATGACCCAGAGGGATGGGATGGGGAGGGAGGTGGGAGGTGGGGGTTCAGGATGGGGAACACATGTACACCCGTGGAGGATTCATGTCAATGTATGGCAAAAACCAGTACAATATTATGAAGTAATTAGCCTCCAATTAAAATAAATAAATTTATATTTTTTTTAAAAAGATTCCAGATGTAAGTGGTAACATATGACGTTTGTCTTTCTCTGGCTGACTTACTTCACTTACTATTGTTCCTAACCCACTTTTAATGTCACATGTGTTATGGTGAAGTTATTTGCTGTCTGTTCCCCTCATTGAATTGTGAGCTTCTCAAAGGCTGGGGTGTGATTTATCCAATTCTTTCCCTGTAGTACCCAGAAAGATGTGTGGCCTAGGAATGGCACATAATGATTATTTCATAAGTGGGTTATTCAGTGAATGAAATTGCTCAACCTGTAATTAGAAGGTATTTGGTTTATTCAACAATCACCACCTTGAGTGTTCTCAGAGAAGAAAATGGTTAGGTTGTTTTTCCTTGGGGCCTGAATTTAAAACATAGAAATGTTGGGGGTGGGGGTAGGGGGAGGATCTCACATTACAGGCTCTCACATATGCCAAGCATGAAGGTCAGTGTTTTCAGGATATATATTGCTTTATCCCATCCTGAACTCTTCATAGGAATCAGTGTAGAGAAAAAAGCACTGGCTTTAGACACCGCTGGACTTTGTCTCTTTGCTTGTAACCCTGATCAAGTGGTTCAGAGTTTCCCTTTGTCTCGGTTTTCTCATCTGCAAAATGAGCACGTTATGTCTAACTGGGTTTCCCCGGTGGCTCAATGGTAAAGAATCTGCCTGCAGTGCAGGAGACGCAGCAGATGTGGGTCCAAATCCCTGGGTCAGGAAGATTCCCTGGAGGAGGAAATGGTAACCCATTTCTGTATTCTTGCCTGGAGAATTCCCATGGACAGAGGAGCTTGGCAGGCTACAGTCCATGGGGTTGCAAAGAGCTGGACACGACGGAAGTGACCAAGCACACACACACACACACGCACACACACACACACACACACACATGCATACAATGCCTAGCTAATGCTGTGGGTTTACTATATTGAAGGGTGTGTAGGTAAAGTACTAGGCATGTGTGTTTTTTGTTCAAACTGTGGTAAAGAATGCATCACATAAACTTTGCTGCCTTAGCCATTTCTGAGTGTATAGGTCAGTAGTGTAACGCCTGTTCAGTGTTGTACAATCATCCCCACCATTCATCTCTGTACCTTTTCATCTTACAAAATGGAAACTCAGACACCTCTCAAACACCGACTCCCGATTCCCTCCTCTGCTCAGCCCCTGGCAACCATCATTCGGCTTTCTGTCTCTGTCATTTGACTAGGTGCCTCCTATAGTATGTGTCTTTTTGTAACTGGCTTATTTCACTTAGCAGAATGTTCTCAGGGTTCATCTGTGTTGCAGCATGGGTCAGAATTCCTTTCCTTTTTAAAGCTGAGTAACATTCCATTGTTTGAAGGCAGGGGACGCACGTTTGATTCCTGTTCCAGGAACTAAGATCCCGCATGCCACCTGGGCAGCTAAGCGTGCACCACAATTCCTGAGCCTGTGCTCTGGAGCCTGAGAGCAACCACTGGAAGCCTGCGCACCCTACAGCCCGTGGTCCGCAACAAGAGGAGCCGCCGCAGTGAGAAGCCCGACACGCCAACGAATAGCACGTTGCAGAAGAAATAGTATTTTGATACGCGGCTAGTGGTTGCAATCTTTTCTAACAAGCGTGGGTATCACATTTCAAATCCCACAACACATTAGGACTAGAAACAGTGAAGTCCAAGAGCTGGCTGCCACTCGCCATGTGGCTGGTAAAACAGGCTGACCATGACGGTGGAGGAAAGCAAACTTAAATCAGTGGAGTTGGGAGGAAGAGAGCACAAGGGAAGAGAAGAAGGAACAGAAATAAACAACCTTTCCATTTGGTTTTTTTGGGGGGGGCTCTATTTTTTAACAATAGAAGTAAATGTTATCACCATTCTGGAGGCTAGCAGGTGTCTGCATGTTTGATTTCTTCTGAGGCCTTTGGGTCCGGCTTGCAGACGGCTACTTGCCGAGCCGTGTCCTCACGTGATCTTTCCTCTGTGCATCTCTGTGTCCAAAGGTTCTTTTCTTATAAGGACTCCAGTCAGGATTGGAGTAGGGTCTACCCATATGGCCTCATTCAACCTTAAAAAAAATTTTTTTTAAACCTTTTTAAAAAATGAAAGTATGGTTGACTTACAATGTTGTGGTAGTTTTAGATATATACATTTAAGAATGTAGGGACATTCTTTTCAGATTCTTTTCCACTATAAGTTATTGTAGGATATTAAATATACTTCCCTGTGCTATACAGTAGGTCCTTGTTAGTAATCTATTTTGTATGTAATAGTGTATATATGTTAACCCCAAACTCCTAATTTATCTCTCCCCTTTCCCCTTTTGTAACTGTAGTTTCCTTTCTATATCTGTGAGTCTATTCTGTAAACAAGTTCATGCACGCATGTGTGCTGACCGCTTCGGCTGTGTCTGACTCTTTCTGACCGTATAGACCACAGCCCACCAGGCTTCTCTGTCCATGGAATTCTCCAAGCGAGAATACTGGAGTGGACTACCATGCCCTCTTCCAGGGGATCTTCCCAACCCACGGGTCAAACCCAGGTCTCTTGTCTCCTGCGTTGGCAGGCAGGCTCTTTACCACTAGCACCACCACGTAAGCCTGTAAACAAGTTAAAGATGCTACATGTAAGAGATATCATAGGATCAAAGGTTGTTGTCTTTCTCTGAATGACTTGTTTCACTTACTGTGATAATCTCTTGGTCCATCTGTGTTGTGCAAAAGGCATTCTTCCCTTCTTTTTATGGCTGCGTAATATTCCATTGTGTGTGTGTGTGTGTGTGTGTGTGTGTTCTACTTGCCGAGCCGTGTCCTCACGTGATCTTTCCTCTGTGCATCTCTGTGTCCAAAGGTTCTTTTCTTATAAGGACTCCAGTCAGGATTGGAGTAGGGTCTACCCATATGGCCTCATTCAACCTTAAAAAAAATTTTTTTTAAACCTTTTTAAAAAATGAAAGTATGGTTGACTTACAATGTTGTGGTAGTTTTAGATATATACATTTAAGAATGTAGGGACATTCTTTTCAGATTCTTTTCCACTATAAGTTATTGTAGATGTGTATAAGAGACAGCCGCTGGACTTTGTCTCTTTGCTTGTAACCCTGATCAAGTGGTTCAGAGTTTCCCTTTGTCTCGGTTTTCTCATCTGCAAAATGAGCACGTTATGTCTAACTGGGTTTCCCCGGTGGCTCAATGGTAAAGAATCTGCCTGCAGTGCAGGAGACGCAGCAGATGTGGGTCCAAATCCCTGGGTCAGGAAGATTCCCTGGAGGAGGAAATGGTAACCCATTTCTGTATTCTTGCCTGGAGAATTCCCATGGACAGAGGAGCTTGGCAGGCTACAGTCCATGGGGTTGCAAAGAGCTGGACACGACGGAAGTGACCGAGCACACACACACACACGCACACACACACACACACACACACACACATGCATACAATGCCTAGCTAATGCTGTGGGTTTACTATATTGAAGGGTGTGTAGGTAAAGTACTAGGCATGTGTGTTTTTTGTTCAAACTGTGGTAAAGAATGCATCACATAAACTTTGCTGCCTTAGCCATTTCTGAGTGTATAGGTCAGTAGTGTAACGCCTGTTCAGTGTTGTACAATCATCCCCACCATTCATCTCTGTACCTTTTCATCTTACAAAATGGAAACTCAGACACCTCTCAAACACCGACTCCCGATTCCCTCCTCTGCTCAGCCCCTGGCAACCATCATTCGGCTTTCTGTCTCTGTCATTTGACTAGGTGCCTCCTATAGTATGTGTCTTTTTGTAACTGGCTTATTTCACTTAGCAGAATGTTCTCAGGGTTCATCTGTGTTGCAGCATGGGTCAGAATTCCTTTCCTTTTTAAAGCTGAGTAACATTCCATTGTTTGAAGGCAGGGGACGCACGTTTGATTCCTGTTCCAGGAACTAAGATCCCGCATGCCACCTGGGCAGCTAAGCGTGCACCACAATTCCTGAGCCTGTGCTCTGGAGCCTGAGAGCAACCACTGGAAGCCTGCGCACCCTACAGCCCGTGGTCCGCAACAAGAGGAGCCGCCGCAGTGAGAAGCCCAACACGCCAACGAATAGCACGTTGCAGAAGAAATAGTATTTTGATACGCGGCTAGTGGTTGCAATCTTTTCTAACAAGCGTGGGTATCACATTTCGAATCCCACAACACATTAGGACTAGAAACAGTGAAGTCCAAGAGCTGGCTGCCACTCGCCATGTGGCTGGTAAAACAGGCTGACCATGACGGTGGAGGAAAGCAAACTTAAATCAGTGGAGTTGGGAGGAAGAGAGCACAAGGGAAGAGAAGAAGGAACAGAAATAAACAACCTTTCCATTTGGTTTTTTTGGGGGGGGCTCTATTTTTTAACAATAGAAGTAAATGTTATCACCATTCTGGAGGCTAGCAGGTGTCTGCATGTTTGATTTCTTCTGAGGCCTTTGGGTCCGGCTTGCAGACGGCTACTTGCCGAGCCGTGTCCTCACGTGATCTTTCCTCTGTGCATCTCTGTGTCCAAAGGTTCTTTTCTTATAAGGACTCCAGTCAGGATTGGAGTAGGGTCTACCCATATGGCCTCATTCAACCTTAAAAAAAATTTTTTTTAAACCTTTTTAAAAAATGAAAGTATGGTTGACTTACAATGTTGTGGTAGTTTTAGATATATACATTTAAGAATGTAGGGACATTCTTTTCAGATTCTTTTCCACTATAAGTTATTGTAGGATATTAAATATACTTCCCTGTGCTATACAGTAGGTCCTTGTTAGTAATCTATTTTGTATGTAATAGTGTATATATGTTAACCCCAAACTCCTAATTTATCTCTCCCCTTTCCCCTTTTGTAACTGTAGTTTCCTTTCTATATCTGTGAGTCTATTCTGTAAACAAGTTCATGCACGCATGTGTGCTGACCGCTTCGGCTGTGTCTGACTCTTTCTGACCGTATAGACCACAGCCCACCAGGCTTCTCTGTCCATGGAATTCTCCAAGCGAGAATACTGGAGTGGACTACCATGCCCTCTTCCAGGGGATCTTCCCAACCCACGGGTCAAACCCAGGTCTCTTGTCTCCTGCGTTGGCAGGCAGGCTCTTTACCACTAGCACCACCACGTAAGCCTGTAAACAAGTTAAAGATGCTACATGTAAGAGATATCATAGGATCAAAGGTTGTTGTCTTTCTCTGAATGACTTGTTTCACTTACTGTGATAATCTCTTGGTCCATCTGTGTTGTGCAAAAGGCATTCTTCCCTTCTTTTTATGGCTGCGTAATATTCCATTGTGTGTGTGTGTGTGTGTGTGTGTGTGTGTATTACATCTTCTTTATCCATTCGTCTGTCTACTGAGTGAAGGGACAAACATCCATCATCACACTAGCCCATGAAATTGACTTCTGGGGAAATCGCTACTTGAAGCACAGAACCACCAACCACCCTTTGATCCTTTAATGATAATATTGAGCCATCAATGGTGAGTTTAACCACTTTAGAGATGTCCTATTTCAGAAGTGATGCCAATAAACTGTAGTTTCTTCGACATACAATGCTACTACAAATTTAAAAGCTCCTTCTCTTCTTGTTACTGTCTTTGAGAGTCTCTCTTTTTCTAAATGTACCTTCTACAGTATACTAACGCATATATATGGAATTTAGAAAGATGGTAATGATAACCCTGTATGCGAGACAGCAAAAGAGACACAGATGTGAAGAACAGTCTTTTGAACTCTGTGGGAGAGGGAGAGGGTGGGATGACTTGGGAGAATGGCATTGAAACATGTATAATATCATATAAGAAACGAATCGCTAGTCTAGGTTCGATGCAGGATACAGAATGCCTGGGGCTGGTGCACTGGGATGACCCAGAAGGATGGTATAGGGAGGGAGGTGGGAGGGGCGTTCAGGATTGGGAAGACGTGTACACACATGGCAGATTCATGTTGATGTATGGCAAAACCAATACAATGTTGTAAAGTAAAAAAATAAATAAATAATTTAAAAAATTAAATTAAAAAAAAAAGTACCTTCTAAACCAGGGGAAGAAGTGGGTGACAGAGGATGAAATGGCTGGATGGCATCACGGACTCAACGGACATGAGTTTGAGCAAACTCTGGGAGATGGTGAAGGACAGGGAAGCCTGGTGTGCTGCAGTCCATGGGGTCACAAAGCAGTCAGATATGACTTAGCAACTGAACAACAATAAACCTGAGTTNAAAAAAAAAGTACCTTCTAAACCAGGGGAAGAAGTGGGTGACAGAGGATGAAATGGCTGGATGGCATCACGGACTCAACGGACATGAGTTTGAGCAAACTCTGGGAGATGGTGAAGGACAGGGAAGCCTGGTGTGCTGCAGTCCATGGGGTCACAAAGCAGTCAGATATGACTTAGCAACTGAACAACAATAAACCTGAGTTAGGTACATGCTCCCTTGGGCCTTCACAGAATCTGTTTTACTGTATCATAGCGCTAACCATGCTGATTTTAACTCTTCTCTCTCTCACCTGTGTTGTTCTTGGGTGCTTCCTATTCTAGACCATCATCTCCTTGGGGCACAAACTGAGATTTGAAGTGAATCTCTGTCCCTCAGAATCTGCATACAAGATGGCCAGAAATGAACATTAAGTAGACATTTGCTTAACAACCCCAGTTTCAAAATATTCACATCCTAAATGCTCAAAATTAATTTTTTTTGCATTCTTAAAGATATAAACTCTTGGGTAACATACATGATCAATTTGCCAAAGGTTTTCCAATGAATATGTACACTTTTTTCTGCATCACAAATTCCTGCTATTCTCTCTGCCACCAGGGTTCAATAAGATGAATTTAATTCTCTTTTTACATCAACCTTTTCTGGTAAGAACCTAGCCTTCTTGTTCTCTTTTGAAAAACTCAGGGTAATTTTGAGTTGGATCTGATTTTTTTTTTTGCTTTCTTGTGGTCAGAGAAAAATCTACATGATGTTTCAAACTATAATTTTCAGGTTTTCTCTTTAAAAGGATGCTGGATGTACATATTTGGATTGGAAAGGAAAACGAAGCTAAAAGCTGGCTATAATTTCTGAATGTCTATTCTCTTTTTTTGTTGTTAAGAGAATTAGCAATGCACTTGGCTCCCATAGGAATATCTCCTGCTTATTCTCTCTCATATGTCCAGTTCTGGGACAATTGAATAATCTGGAATGTATCCAAGAATTCTGAGTCCAGAGGGGGCCTTAGGGAAAACAGACACCCTCTTCTTCTTGGTTTCCCTGACAATCAGAGGCAATAAAGCTTTACCTACAAAATTTTGGATGCTTACTATGCTTCATGTGCGATACTGAGTGTGGAACATCCACAGTCTCTAAACTTTATAGCAAAGCCTATGAGGATTTATGTTATAGTCTAGTCAATCCTAAAGGAAATCAACCCTAAATATTCATTGGAAGGACTGATGCTGAAGCTCCAATATTTTGGCCACCTGATGGAAAGGGCTGACTCGGTGGAAAAGACCCTGATGCTAAGAAAGATGGAGGGCAGGAGGAGAAGGGGACGACAGAGGATGAGATGGTTGGATGGCATCTCCAATTCAACAGACATGAGTTTGAGCAAACTCCGAGAGATAGTGAAGGCCAGGGAGGCCTGGCGTGCTGCAGTCCAGGGGGTTACAAAGAGTCAGACATGACTGAGTCACTGAAAAACAACAAGGGCTTCATTTTAGACCTGAGGAATTTTATAACACACCCAAAGATGCTGTTAGCAATTGAACGGCCAGAATTTGAATCCAGAACTGACCAATCCAGAAATCCATGCTTCTTTCATCAGGTTGTTCTGGATGTTGTCATGGGAGAGAGTCTGTTGAGGCTCCAGCACGGTGCACAGAAAGAGTAGGGGTCTTGGAAAGAGTAGGGGTGAAGAAGGGCCCTGGGTAGGATCAACATGGCCTGTGGGCCAAGCAGAAATGTGGTGCTCTTTTGTGAAAAAAGCTTTGGAAAAATGGTATGCATTTCTCTAGTTCGTAAGCAGTGTGAAAAGTGAAAGTGTTAGTTGTGCAGTTGTGTCCAACTCTTTACAACCCAACGGACTCTAGCCCGCCAGGCTCCTCTGTCCGTGGAATTCTCTAGGCAAGAATACTGGAGTGGGCTGTCATTTCCTCCTGCAGAGGACCTTCCTGACCCAGGGATTGAATCCAGGTCTCCTGCATTGCAGGCAGGTTTGTTACCATCTGAGCCACCAGTAAGCAGTATAAGAGCTAGAATTTGTCCACCAAACACAGTGCCAGGCATGACAGAGACGCTCAAATATGTGTGGGGGAATAAGTGGATGAGTCAAGTGGGAGAGATCAGAGGACATGACTGCTATGGTCTGGCCAACCAAGTGTGATCTTTAATATGCTGAAGGGTAGAGATAAAAGTATTTAGTAAAAACTACCTTCCAAAGTCAGTATTGTGACAAATTTTATTGTTGTCTAGCTGCACAATCATTTTCTGAATGTCAGAAATTTGCATTTAACGCCCTTTGAGGCAGTAAGGAGTGCTGAAGATCACAGATTTTAGAGTCAGACTACCAGATTCTAAGCTTGGCTCTGCCTTATTCAAGTGATGTAACTTCGGGTAAACCACGAAACCTCTGTATGCAAAATGTAGCTAATAATAATAGTATATCATAGGGGCTCTTGGAGTAATACATTGTCTTCAGTCACTCAGTCGTGTCTGACTCTTTGCAACCCCATGGACTGTAGCCCACCAGGCCCCTCTGTCTATGAGATTTTCCAGGCAAGAATACTGGAGTGGGTAGCCATTCCCTTCTCCAGGAGATCTTCCCAACCCAGGGATCAAACCCACATCTCTTGTAGCTCCTGCACTGGCAGGCAGATTCTTTACCACTAGCCACTTGGGAAACCCATGAAATAGTACATTAGTTTGTGTATGAAATAGTGCCTGGTGCAAAATAGCACCTTTCTGTTTAGCAGGTATGTAAGTGTGCTTTCACCTTCTTTATCATTAATTAATATCATCATCACTATTTTTGTGTTGTTTCTTTAATAAATCCTGATTTCCTAGCCTTACATAGCTATATGGATGCCATGGCCATCCATAATAAAGAATAAAGCTTATATACTCAGGAAAGCAAAAGAAAAGTGCATAAATAATTTGAAAAAAAATTGTCCTTAAGACTGTATTCTAGTTGGTACAATTGTTTTCCCATAGGCTCATAGGTTAACAATTCTGATATTGCTAGACATGCATGCTGTAATTAAACAACTAAGTAAATAGTTGGTGGAGGCCGGGAGTCGGGTTTCTCATTGTTGGGATGAGAGGTTACAAATGAGCAAGGGAAGAAGGCTAGAATGATCCATGTGATAATGGATTGGAGTTGGAGATATCAAGATGAATTCATGTTTAGCTTAAGAGAGATACAGACGGTTACATAGGTAAATATCCATAGATAAGCATCTGTATATGAGTCAGTATATACACATTGACTTCTTTAGTCAGCTGAGGGACTAAAAGCCATGGGTACGCTTAGCACCTGTGTTTTGGTTGCTAACATCACCCTCTAAGAAAAGGAGCCAGGGTCTTTGGAGAAATGGATCTAGATTGGGGCAGAAAATAAACAAGATGAACCTTGGGCATGTTGCATTAGAAAATAAGGAAATAAGGAAGTTATTAAAACAAAAAAAGAGGAGGGCTATAGGAGCCACTTGAAGGAGATTCCCCAGACCTGGGAATGTTTGAGTAAAAAAACAAAAATAAAATAGTATTGGATTATAATCCAAAGTATAAAATATATATCTATGTGTCTACATTAATAATATCATATATGTGATATATATATATATATAGTTGAATTAATAATTAAATGGGGTATGTGCTCAGTCACCATCAGTCGTGTCCAACTCTTTGAGAACCCATGGACTATAACCTGCCAGGCTCCTCTGTCCATGGGATTCTCCAGGCAAGAATACTGGAGTGGGTTACCATGCCCTCCTCCAGGGGATCTTCCCCACCCAGAGATCGAATCCATGTCTCCTGCATCGCCTGCATTGCAGGCAGATTCTTTACTGCTGAACCACCAGGGAAGCCCAACTTAAATGGAAGAAGAGACAAATCTCCTATGACAAAAAATTCCAAATAATTTATGTGGACATTCTGTATTCAAGGAGGTGGAGCATAATTCCTTGCTCCTTACTTGTGGGTTATGAATAGTGACTTTCTTCCAAAGAGTATGATGTGGAAAGAGAGGAAAATGCAGTAACTTTATAATGGAGAGACGAGAAATGCTGGCTCAGGCAGAGCTTAAGGTTACTATCAATAGCGATGTCATCATGAAAGGTATCCTTGATGTGTTGAGAATGTCATCGTATCTGTATGGTTTTCCTCCGCCAAACCCATAACCCCAGTCTGCTGCTGCTGCTGCTAAGTCACTTCAGTCGTGTCCGACTCTGTGTGACCCCATAGATGGCAGCCCACCAGGCTCCCCCATCCCTGGGATTCTCCAGGCAAGAATACTGGAGTGGGTTGCCATTTCCTTCTCCAATGCATGAAAGAGAAAAGTGAAAGTGAAGTCGCTCAGTCTGTCTGACTGTTAGCGACCCCAATCTAGTCATGAGAAAAACATCAGACAAATTCCAACTGAGGGACATTTCTGCAAAATATCTGGCCAGTTCTCATCAAAACTGTCGAAGTCCTCACAAATAAGGAAAGTCTGAGAAATTCACAGCCAAGAGACAGACCTAAAGAAAGGTGGTGATTAAATTTGATGTGCTACCTGGATGGGATTCTAGAACAGAAAAAGGTCATTAGGTAAAACTAAGGAAGCTTGAGGGCTTCCCAGGTGATGCTAGTAGTAAACAATCCACCTGCCAATGTAGAAGATGCAAGAGATGAGGGTTCACTCCCTGGATGGGGAAGATTCCCTGGAGGAGGGCATGGCAACCCACTCCAGTATTCTTGCCTGGAAAACTCTGTGGATAGTGGAGCCTGGCAGGCTACAATCATGGGGCTGCAAAGAGTCAGACATGACTGAGCAACTGAGCACAAGGAAGCGTGACTAACGTTTGGACTTTAGTTAATAGTTATATATCAATATCGATTCATTAATTGTAACAAATGTACCCTACTAATGTAATTTAATAATAATAAAGGAAACTGAGTCTGGGGATATGGAAACTCTGTGCTATCTTTGCAGTATTTCTGTAAATCTAAAATTGTTCTACAGTACAAGTTTATTTTAAAAGATATGTTGTCCCTATATCATTACTCCATAGGACTGATATGAAGATTTAAGGAGATAGTGCATGAAACGTTCTTTACCAAGTGATGGGTAATACATGCTCCACAAAGCGACATGCTTTGGCCATTTTGTTCCTTTCTGTGCTGTCCTTCCTTGTTACATGCCTTGAAAAGCTTAATATTATTGCCTTCCCTCCAAGATGAGCCAGACTGCTCTAGTTTCTGATCGTTGTTATCTGCTTTTTTTCCACTGAGGAAATTAGAGCATCACCCCAGTATTTGTAACTGAGCATTTTTACTTTTACAATCAAGACAGTGAGTCTGTCTTGATTGCACTCATTAGTCTGTTTAGTAACTAAAATGTACCACCTAAGGAAATGGCAACCCACTCCAGTATACTTGCCTGGAGAATCCCATGGACTGAGGAGCCTGGTGGGTTGCAGTCCATGGGGTCACAAAGAGTCGGACACGACTGAGTGACTTTACTTACTTACTTACTTAATAACGGTACTTACATGGCGGTTACTTTGGTAACCACCATTAGTTACTTCCAGTTAGAGTAAGCGTAGCTTAACTTTCTTTGAAACTGATGAAGTGTATGAGGCCCTCTTTTCTGTCTTAGGAAGGAGAGGATGGGATGTTATCAATCTGTTTGCTGACTGAGGGTCTTGACAGAATCCAGCACCCAAGAACAGCAAGCCCTCATCAGTTATTTCTAAGGATCAGAAAGAGTCGCAAAAAAAAAAAAAGAGTTGATACATTATATGTATAACTGATTCACTTTGCTGTATAGCAGAAATGAACACTAAATTACAAATCAACTATACTCCAATAAAAATTTTAAAAAAAGAAGAAGTTGCAAAATTATGATTAAGCAGGGAAAGTTTTTTGGTGACACTGGGTAGAAAGTACCTTTTGACAGAGATGAGGTGGGTAAGAGTATCTCTGGGGCTGAGATGTGTCTGGAAGAGAAACCACGCTGCTGGCAGCAAGACAGTGCTGGTCCTACTAGAGTCTCTCTAGGGTCACGACTCTGCAAAAGAAATTATATGCCTGCATGCATGTTCAGTTGCTTCATTCGTGTCTGACTCTTTGTGACCCTATGGACTATAGCCCACTAGGCTCCTCTGTCCATGGGATTCTCCAGGCAATAATACTAGAATGGATTGCCATGCCCTCCTCCAGGGGATCTTCCCAACCCAGGAATCCAAACTAGGCCTCTTGCATTGCAGGCAAATTCTTTACCACTGAGTCACCAGGAAAGCCAAATTATACATTATATATATTTTATATACAAATTATATACATTTGACATATAGTTACATATATCCATACATGATTTCTTTTGCATAATCTGTATTTACTATATAAATACACTACACATAAAAATATGCATTTATCATAATATGTGGGCTTTCCTGATAGCTTAGTTGGTAAAGAATCTGCCAGCAATGCAGGAGACCCTGGTTCAATTCCTGAGTCGGAAAGATCCACTGGAGAAGGAATAGGCTACTCACCCCAGTATTCTTGGACTTCCCTTGTGGCTAAGCTGATAAAGAATCCGCCTACAATGTGGGAGACCTGGGTTCAATCCCTGGTTTAGGAAGATCCCCTGGAGAAGGGAAAAGCTACCCACTCCAGTATTCTTGCCTGGAGAGCTCCATGGACTGTATAGTCCATCATAATATGTAATTATAAAACATAATATTTATATATACTTAGAATATAATATATAAATATATTATTTATAAAGTTATCTGAAATATATTTATATTTATANAAAAAAAAAAAAAGAGTTGATACATTATATGTATAACTGATTCACTTTGCTGTATAGCAGAAATGAACACTAAATTACAAATCAACTATACTCCAATAAAAATTTTAAAAAAAGAAGAAGTTGCAAAATTATGATTAAGCAGGGAAAGTTTTTTGGTGACACTGGGTAGAAAGTACCTTTTGACAGAGATGAGGTGGGTAAGAGTATCTCTGGGGCTGAGATGTGTCTGGAAGAGAAACCACGCTGCTGGCAGCAAGACAGTGCTGGTCCTACTAGAGTCTCTCTAGGGTCACGACTCTGCAAAAGAAATTATATGCCTGCATGCATGTTCAGTTGCTTCATTCGTGTCTGACTCTTTGTGACCCTATGGACTATAGCCCACTAGGCTCCTCTGTCCATGGGATTCTCCAGGCAATAATACTAGAATGGATTGCCATGCCCTCCTCCAGGGGATCTTCCCAACCCAGGAATCCAAACTAGGCCTCTTGCATTGCAGGCAAATTCTTTACCACTGAGTCACCAGGAAAGCCAAATTATACATTATATATATTTTATATACAAATTATATACATTTGACATATAGTTACATATATCCATACATGATTTCTTTTGCATAATCTGTATTTACTATATAAATACACTACACATAAAAATATGCATTTATCATAATATGTGGGCTTTCCTGATAGCTTAGTTGGTAAAGAATCTGCCAGCAATGCAGGAGACCCTGGTTCAATTCCTGAGTCGGAAAGATCCACTGGAGAAGGAATAGGCTACTCACCCCAGTATTCTTGGACTTCCCTTGTGGCTAAGCTGATAAAGAATCCGCCTACAATGTGGGAGACCTGGGTTCAATCCCTGGTTTAGGAAGATCCCCTGGAGAAGGGAAAAGCTACCCACTCCAGTATTCTTGCCTGGAGAGCTCCATGGACTGTATAGTCCATCATAATATGTAATTATAAAACATAATATTTATATATACTTAGAATATAATATATAAATATATTATTTATAAAGTTATCTGAAATATATTTATATTTATATACCTATATATTTATTATATTATTATATTACTACATTATGCAATGTATGATTATTTATATTATATATAATGTATATGTATACATACATATGCATAGACACGTATACAAACTACTTATATACATATGTTCAAATATTTATCGACTTAGCTACCTATCTTTATGTTTCTTCTCTCGGTTGTCAAGAAGAGGATTTGTAGATAACCCAGGTCTCACCCACTCTTCTCTCTTCACTCACTCTTGTTCTGTTTTTCTTAGATGCCAACCTAAGCTTACCTCATATGTATTCTTTGTTTGTCCTCCTTAGCTGGATATATCTGTGCAAAACTCACAGAGAATCTGAGTTGTCAGGTCCAGTCCAGTTTCCTGCTCAGTAAAATGAATATAAGATTTTTTTAAAAACCCAATCACCAAAGTCTGCTTAATAATTCTTGATTGCTGCTCTGCTTCTGGATTTCAATATTTCTGAATAATCAAAGCCTGGAAGCTAGTACAATATGGCTCTCTACAACTGCCAGAAATTTGCCTCCTGCTGTCCTGAATGTGAAAGCAGGAACATGATTCTGCAGTAGGCTTTTCCTCCTTTGTGAGGAATCCCTTTGGAGGGCCAGTTCAGTCCTACCCACTTCCATTAAGTAACTACTCCCTGCCCCTGAGTTAGCTCAGGACATGGGAGAAATTGGGGCTTCCCTGGTGGCTCAGATGGTAAAGAATCTGCCTGCAATGCCAGAGACCTAGGTTCGATCCCTGGGTCAGGAAGGTCCCCTGGAGAAGGAAATGGCAACCCACTCCAGTATTCTTGCCTGGAGAATTCCATGGACAGAGAAGCCTAGTGGGCTACAGTCCATGGGATCGCAAAGAGTCAGACATGACTGAGCAACTCACTTTCACTTGAGAGAAGTCATCCAAAAGCAAGTGTTTTATACTGATGTGTTAAGTAGTCTGTCTAATAATATAAAAGGCTCTCCCAAGTGATAAGGAACCTCTCTACAAATTTCTTTTCCCTTAATGAAGTGTGTAGCTTTCCCCTGGCAAGACTGGTTACAGGGTTTGAACAATAGTGGATGGGATCTGGGACTGAGGGAGCAAAGAGATGGGAGTAAGGGCTCCCACTGGATGATGGGCTTAGGTGGTGTCATCTCTTCAATTAGTTTGGAGTCTATTTTCAGGGGAAAAAAAACACTGCTGTTAAGATAATTAATGAACTTTTGAAGTCTTAGGGTATTCTCTACTCACTACTCAGGCAATCTGCTGCTTGAAATTTCTTCTGCAACTGTTGAAAACCTAGTGCTGGGACCTTCCTGGTGGCCCAGTGGTTAAGAATTCACCTTCTAAAGCAGGGGGCATGGCTTCCCACCCTGGTCAGGGAACTAAGATCCCACTAAGCCCAACTACGGAGCCCGTGGGCAACCAGAGAAGTACTTATGCCCTGCACCAAAGACCCGGCACAGTTAAATAAGAAAAAGGAAATCTAGGGCCGATGCCCACTCCATCTTGATGTACTCCATAGACCCCGTGGGAAGCTTCTCTTCTGACCAGTTCCGGCTTTCCGGAAGGAATCCAGACAACTGCACTTGTCAGAACTCCATGTTGCATCTGCCAGTAACCTCAAAGCACACTAGCTTGTTTAGAAAGGAGCTCCCTATCTCCTGTGCTACTTCTCTTTGTCCCTATTCTTTCCCAATGCAGGAAGACTTTCTCCACTTGAATTCGTGGCCTCCTGATTCATTGACTTCAAAGCTCCTCAATAGAAAAAATTTAGGGAAGAACTCTGATTGGTCCACCTAGATCACATGCTCACATCTGAGCCAATCACTGTGAGAAGAAGGTGTTGTGGCTGGTTTGATTTGGACCACATGCTCACTGTGGGACCAGACGGGTGAGTTTCTGACCCGATTTCCAGCTGCCAGCTCTCACTTACATCTCTGAGTAAGAGTTTCTCTGGCCACTGGAGCTTTCTTTGCCCATGAATGTGGCAGGTTCCAAGTGCTGAGGAATTACTGTATCTCAGAAGCAGCCCTCAAATGACTGATGGGAACTGGCATATAAATACTTAGGGACTCTTGCCCATGGGCTGATGGAATGTCAACACCACTTACAGAAGGCTAGAGTGGGATTAAATGCCCATTCTTCACCACTGCCCCCTTGCAGACATTGCACTCTTTATCTGCCTTTTTTATTCTCTGCCTCTCCCCCTACTTCCTTTTCTGTAGTATTTCCTGATTGTTTTTGTTCAATCACTAAGTCATGTAGGACTCTTTGCAACACATGGACTGCAGCACACCAGGCTCCCCCATCCTTCACTATCTCCTTGGAGTTTGCTCAAATTCATGTCCATTGAGTCAGTAATGCTTTTCCAACTATCTCACCCTCTACAGCTTCTTTTGCCTTCAGTCTTTCCCAACATCAGGGTCTTTTTCAGTCAGTCAGCTCTTCACATCAGGTGGCCCAACTATTGGAGCTTCAGCTTCAGCATAGTCCTTCCGATGAATATTCAGGGTTGATTTCCTTTAGAATTGACTGATTTGATCTCCTTGCAGTACAAGGGACTCTGGAGAGTCTTCTCCAGCACTACAGTTCAAAAGCATCAGTTTTTTGATGCTCAGCCTTCTTTATCGTCCAACTCTCACATCTGTACATGATGACTGGAAAAACCAGTCATAATGGACCTTTGTCAGCAAAATGATGTCTCTGCTTTCTAATATGCTGTCTAGCTTTGTCATAGTTTTCCTTCCAAGAAGCAAACCTCTTAATTTCATGGCTGCAGTCACTGTTCACACTGACTTTGAAGCCTGAGAAAATAAAATCTTCGCTGTTTCCATTTTTCCCCGTCTATTTGCCATCAAATGATGGGACCAGATGCTATGATCTTCATTTTTTAATGTTGAGTTTTAAGCCAGTTTTTCACTCTCTTTTCACTCTCTCAGGGGCGCCTTTAGTTCCTCTTCACTTTCTGCCAGAAAAGTGGTGTCATCTGCATATCTGAGGTTGTTGCTATTTCTCCTGGCAATCTTGATTCCAGCTTGTGCTTCATCCAGCCCGGCATTTCACACGATGTACTCTGCATACAATTTAAATAAGCAGTGTGACAAACATACAACCTTGTTGTACTCCTTTCCCAATTTTGAGCCAATCAACTCTTCTATGTCTGGTTCTAACTGTTGCATCTTGACTACATACAAGTTTCTCAAGAGACAGGTAAGGTGGTCTGGTACGCCCATATCTTTAACAATTTCCCACAGTTTGTTGTGATCCACACAGTCGAAGGATTTAGCATAGTCACTGAAGCAGAAGTAGACATTTTTCTGCTTGTACTTGAGTCCTAATCTCAGTGATTTATGGGAAAACCCAAACTAAGAGAGTTATTGTGAGTGACAGCTCATTACATGAGTCAAACAGGGATGAAGCAGTGTGCTGAAGGACCTGATGGTTCTGAATACACAAAATAGTGGCTGCCCACTGACATACATATGTGTGTGTTGTGGGGCAGCGGGGAGGGGGAAGAAATCCACAGAACAGCAAACAATGAGAACTTAAGATAAATCTCCTCTTAGTACACCAACATTTGGAAACAAACCATGACTTACTTGCTATGGCCAGGGGAAGCCAACAGACCTCCCTAGCAGGTTGCTCCAGAGAGGAAAATGTCAGCGGATCTTGGGGTCCAGGCAACAGGCAGAGCTGTAATTTATGGGAGACAGCATTTCCACCCTAACTCCATTAATCTCAGGACTCTTCCGCCCCAGCTGAATGCCAGCCAAAAAATTATCACGGCAGAAGGACATGCCTGTCTCCTCAGATGCTGGCCAGCAGCTGGGCGACTTGGCTTCTGTTTGGCGATATTCCCATTAGACAGTTGGGCTTGTGGGTTGGCCCATGCATGTGCAGTGATATAAATACTCTCCTTATCTCTGTGTCTCAGCTGTGGCATCTCTGCCTCTTCTCATTCGAGTGTGCGCTTAGTTGCTCAGTCATGTCTGACTCTGTGACCACATGGACTATAGCCTGCTCCTCTGTCCATGGGGATTCTCCAGGCAAGAATGCTAGAGTGGGTTGCCATGCCCTTCTCCAGGGGATTTTCCCAACCCAGGGATCAAACCCAGGTCTCCCGCATTGTAGGTGAATTCTTTACTGTCTGAGCCACCAGGGAAGCCCAATTTGAGTGTATTGGTTTCTAAAGCGAAACTTATTCCGTACGTGTCACAGGTCAAATTGTCTAGAAGCAGTGTTTGAGAGACAGCTTCAGGTGTATGAGACTCTGATGGAGTAAAACACACACACACACACACACTTCTAAGGTTGTGAGGGAAACAATACAAGAAAAATAAAGGAGACACACCGGGATGGGGATCTCAGTTTCAGATAAAGTCTAGACCAGGGGTTGTCAAACTATGGCCCCTGGACCAAATTCAGCTGCTCCTGTGTCTGTAAATGAAGTTTTATCGGGACACAACTGTGCCCCTGTGTTAGCATAATGGCTGTCTGCTTTCTTGCTTCAAGGGCAGAGTTGAGTGGTTGTCACAGAGACTGGATGCCCTGCAAAGCCTCAGCTATTTGTGGTCTGATTCTTTCCAGCGATAGCCTACTGATGCCTGCTCTAAGCCTTGTCCCAGCCTGTGGGAGCTCTGGAGCCTGCACTGCTCCACAGAGTTATCCCTACCTGGAGGCAAGGGCTGCTCTCGGCGCCTTGGTGCCAGCTGGGCTTTTGCTGTCACCCACTTTGGGGTGTTGGGGGTGAGGTCTGTCAAACAGATTAAGCCCAAGATGGTGGCTCACATCGGCCAAGAGCGAATTTCTGTACATTAGGGGAAGCCATGTAGCTCAGTCGGTAAAGCATCTGCCTGCAGTGCGGGAGACTTGGGTTCAATTCCTCGGTAGGGAAGATCCCCTGAAGAAGGAAGTGGCAACCCACTCCAGTATTCTTGCCTGGAGAATCCCATGGACAGAGGAACCTGGCGGGCTACAGTTTGTGGGACTGCAAGAGTTGAATACGACTTAGCGCTATCTTTCTTTCTTTACGAGCTCTTAGCAGCTGAAACAGCTGGGACTCACTTGCGGGGTAAGGGCATCTCTCAAGGCACCAGAAGCCACTACCGCTGTGTTGACCTGTATCTGCAGATGTGCTTCCTGGGAATGGGGAGAACCACCGCTTCCTCTGTCTTATCTCAGCCCGAATGACCTCACCTGAACTCTCTGACTCCCACTTCCCGCTTGCCTCCGGTCCATCCGTAGTCCATCTGTCCCACTGTCCTTGGGGTGAAGACAGAAACCTTTAAAAGCACAACCAGTATTTCCTCTGGAAAAATGTCTTGAACCCTTCTCCCCATGAATCCTAGTCCCTCTAAGTACCCAATATTCAATTTGTGTGTCTTTACCTATTTTTGCAAACCTCAGCACACAAAAATATGCAGACTTTCTTCTCTTTCAATCAAACACTGTTATTCACATTACTTTGACATCTGTTTTTTCCCCCTTACCAATACAAATCATAAGACACTCTCCAGTTTGAATGTATAGTTAACTGATTTTTAATTCATTTTTTTCTAAGAGCTGAATAATATCCCTTCATATGTATGTTCATATTATGTACCTAATTCAGATGTACAATAATTTAAGAATTGCCAATGATAGAAGTTCAAATGGTTTCTGTGTGGTTTTTATTTTTCACTTAACAAACAATGGTGCGATGGACATCTCTTAACAAATACCCTCACATTCTTTTTTTGACAACCCAGAGGGATGGGGTAGGGAGGGAGGTGGGAGGAGGGTTCAGAATGGGGGTACACATGTGCACCTGTGGCTGATTCATGTCAATGTATGGCAAAAACCATCACAATACTGTAAAGTAATTATCCTCCAATTAAAATTAATTCATTTTAAAAAGGGTAAAGAAAATTTTATATATATATATATGATTGGTTTTTATTTTACTTACTTAAAATTTTATTTGGGAAGACCCCCCCCTGGAGAAGGGAATGGCAACCCTCTCCAGTAGTCTTACCTGGAGAATTCCATGGACAGAGGAGCCTACAGTCCATGGGGTCACAAAGAACTGGACAGGACTGAGTGCCTTTCATTTTCAAATTTCATTTACTCTTTTATTTCTGGCTGTGTTGGTCTTCGTTGCTGTGAGGGCTTTTCTCTAGTTGTGGAGGGGGCTACTCTCTAGTTGTGGAGGAGGGACTACTTTCTAATTGTGGAGGGGGGCTACTCTCTAGTTGTGGAGGGGAGCTACTCTCTAGTTGTGGAGGGGGCTACTCTCTAGTTGTGAAGGAGGGGCTACTTTCTAATTGTGGTGTGAGGGCTTCTCATTGCAGTAGCATCTCTTGTTGTGGAGCTCAGGCCCTCCGGCTCCTGGGCTCTGTAGTTGCAGCTCCCGGGCTCTAGAACACAGACTCTGTAGTTGTGGTGCGTGGGCTTAGCTGTTCCGTGGCATGTGGGATCTTCCCAGATAAGCAACTGAACACATATCTCTTGCATTGATAGGCAGGTGCTTTACTGCTGAGCCACCAGGAAAGCCCTGGTGTGTGTGTGTGTGTGTGTGTTTCCCCCCCGCTTTTTTTTAATGCTTTAAAATCTTTATTTTTTAATTTGCTCACTCCTGGTCTTAGTTGTGGCACGTGGGATCTTTAGTTGCGGCATGTGTATCCTTAGTTGCAACATGTGGGATCTAGTTCCCTGACCAGGGATTGAACCTGGGCCTCTTGCATTGGAAGCATGGAGTCCTAGCCATTGGACTACTAGGGAATCCCCACCCTCACATTCTGACGCTTATATTTCTGAATTCACCATCCTTAGAACTGGCATTATCTGGTGAACATACCCACGCCAACCATTTTAAGTTTCCGTACACACACTATCTGCTTCCTTTCGGCAGATACAGCAAATTGCGTTATCTCTTCCCAGGTGGCTCAGAGGTTAAAGCATCTGCCTGCAATACGGGAGGCCTGGGTTTGATCCCTGGGTCAGGAAGGCCCCTGGAGAAGGAAATGGCAACCCACTCCAGTATTCTTGCCTGGAGAATCCCATGGATGGAGGAGCCTGGTGGGCTACAGTCCACAGGATCGCAAAGAGTCGGACACGACTGAGCAAATTCACTTTCACTTTCACCATGAGTTTATGAGACTGTCCAGGGTCCAAGCGTCTTTGCCAGATGGGTGTTCTTCAGTCCTTTTAATTTTTGCCAATCTCTTGGCAGAGGAGTGGCCTTCCATTGTTCTGACTTGCATTTCTTTGGCTGTTTCTGAAGTTGGTCATCCTTTTATACATATATTGCTTCAATCACAAGAGTATCCCCTGCAGTGACAGGACTTAGGTTTAACTGGGGAAGGTGGAAATGTTCCAGCTGCCTCTGTGCTCTTCCCCATCCATCCTCAGCTGCTCACTAATGACGACTGCAGAGCTGACTGATGCCATTATCCTGCACATCCTTGGCTGCCCTCACTCTCCTGTCCCTAGAGGGTGAGGAGTTTTGGTCTCGAGGGGTGTGGCGATGGTGGGGGTGGGTAGAAGTTCTTGCAGGTTGATGACCATCTCCTTCTGTTCTCTTCCCTTCCAGACACAACCCAGATGAACAACGCAGTGCCCACCTCCCCTTTGCTCCAGCAGATGGGCCACCCGCATTCCTATCCCAGCCTGGGCCAGATCTCCAACCCTTACGAACAGCAGCCACCCGGCAAAGAGCTCAACAAGTACGCCTCCTTGAAGGCAGTCGGTAAGCACCGTTTTGTTCCTTCTCTCTATCCTGTACTTTTCCGTTCCTTCTGCATTTCCTTATCTCTAACTTTTTTCTACTCCACTTTCTGTCTTTCTGATCTCTCTCATCTATCTATCATCCATCATCTTTCTATTATCCATAATCTATCCATCCACCATGTATCTATCCATCCAGCATCTCTTTCTCCTTTTTCGTTTCCCTCTGTCTCATTCTCTCTCTCTCTCTCTCTAATATATTCTGGGTCTCTGTACCTGGAACACAGTTTACTAAGGACCAGAGCCCCTTAGCTGTTTTCTCTCGGCCCCAGGTCAAGTCCTATCTTGCTGTGTGGGGTAGGGTGGATGGGGAAAGAGGAGAACATGATACTCATTTGATCCTGTGGATACCTCAGCCCCTTCACCATCAAACATCTGCCCTGTCAAATCCTCAGGGAACCTGGACATAGGATCCAGGGCACTGGTCTTTGAACGTCCTGCCCTTTAGTGGCAGACGCTCAGCATCTACCCAGTCTAGCCTCCCTTGGAGAAGTCGGTAAGCCTTCATATTCCTATCTCAGGCAGCTTCTGGTTTCCAGGTGTAAATATTTCCAGGTTAGAGGGACAGCCTGGACTCCTGATATCTGCATTCTTATCAAGTCTGGGACATTGCATAGGCGTTCTTACAGAACATTGCCTCATTTTCTCATAGTGATCCAAAGAGGAAGGCATAAATATTGCCCCAGTTTTCAGATTAGGAAAATTGAGACTGAGGAGGTTAATTTACCTTGCCCTAAGTCAAGCACCCTGTGGGCAGTTTGCGCTTGTGTTTTTATCACTCCAGAGCCTGTGTTCTTGCCACTCCCTTCCCACAGCCCTGGGGTGGGGGTTCAGTCCGTTCCTCTGATTCATACATGACTGTGATGGTGACCTTGATGATAACCCAGACTGCTTAACAAATGACTCATGGCCACTTTCTGTAGGATGGAAGCAGCACTACCAGCAAAATCAAGCTTTGGGGCAAACAGAAGATACCCAGACCGTGTGCTTTCTTTTATTATCAGCTTCTCGTTCTAGTTTCTCCCCCTTCTGCCAAACTCCTCTTTGGAGATGGGATAGAGCTGATCAATTCTAGTATGAAATGTCCTAATTTCAATAAACATTAAGGACAGAAACTAAAGCACAGACATGATCATGTGGCTAGGCTGTGTCATTACTGTGGTCTACGGACATCAGATTCAAAAAACAAGCATATTGGTGCCCTGCAGACAGTCAGGCCCAAACTTGGAGCTTAGAAATCTATCTATAGGAATTTATATTCCCTGATATAAATGGACTTTCGAATGGAACCTTTTGAAGAGGGTTTGAGGGGTGCTTATAATTCTGAGGATACAGCTTGTGCTTCCTAAATCCCAAGCCTCACAAGCTCTCACATACCAGCACCCCATGTATCCTGTTGAATTTCTCCACCCAGCTCAATCCTTATCTACATCTTTGGCCATGAAGTGAAAGTGAAAGTGTTAATCACTCAGTCATGTCCCACCCTTTAAGACCCATGGACTGTAGCCCACCAGGTTCCTCTGTCTGTGGGATTCTCCAGGCAAGAATACTGGAGTGGGTTGCCATTCCGTTATCCAGGAGTCTTCAAGATGGAACCCGGGTCTCCTGCATTGCAGGTGGGCTCTTTACCATCTGAGCCACCAGCGAAGCCCAGCAGTGGCCGTGCCGCTGCTGCTGCAGGTCGCGTCAGTCATGTCTGACTTTGTGCGACCCCATAGACAGCAGCAGTGACCGTAGATTCCCTCTATTCCGTATTGCATGTTTGTACAGCACATACATCCTAAGCATGTTCAAATAGACTCAGATATTACAAGCGAGGGATGAGGGCTGTTGCCTAGGAGAGAAGAAGTCTTGGCGTCTGTGCCAGGGTACCTGCAGAAGCCTTCGTGCACTATTCGGTGGTCCACCTCCGGTTCTTGGGTCTCGCATTTAGGTGATGACTAGCATCTGCTGTTATATTTGATTCTTCTTTTGACATTAAAAAAATCCCACCCAGGCATCTTTTTCTTTTTGAACAGGTCCCATTACCGCAAACAACTCATTTCTTCTCTTGGGCCCTGTGTTTCCTTCCCCCTCAGCACCCTGTAGCTCTTGGATAAATCATAAACAAATCTTCCAGCAGAGTTCCTCTTGGTACAGCAAATGTTTGCAATGCACTTGGAATTAAATTTGCAGTCTGAAAGTTTATTCAACATTCCTTGAGTAACCTTTTCTCCCACAAAGCGGGCACTCCTGAAACGTTTGCTGAATGAATGAATGAATTTATCTTTGACCCCAGCCCAAGACTAGCTTAGTTGGAAGGGAGCACCCCTATAGCTTCTAAAAACTTTGAAGGATCTCAGATGAGGAACCCTCCTCAATCCTGGATATGATTGATGTGGCCCTCTTCTTCGCTGCCCTTCTTTTCAGTTATAGGAGTTCACAGGCTTTATCTGAGTCACAGATGGTCTTGTGAGGTCCAGTGTGGGGCAGACTGAGTGCCTGCCTGCCCAGGGTTACCCTGGAGTCCAGAGTCTGCCTGCCCAAATGAAATGCAAATCCCATAATAAATGTTCTTTCAAGAGTTCTTTATTAAGGCATAATATGACTGTGGTGTGAAGGATGAAGTGCATTTCATTAACAAAATCATTATCACCCAGGAGAGTTGTTTAAAAAATGGTTTGCTGTGAAAAGTTCTGCAGTGTCTGATAACCAGATTAATTTTCTAAAAAATTCAATTCAGTCAATAAGGAGAGGCTTGGACAGCCTTTAGGGTTAACTGCCAAGTTCAAAAATATTTCTGGAAAATCAGTGTTCTCTTGGAGGCCTTAATATTCAGAACCTCAAGGAGGTTTTGGTCACTGAAACCTCCTGGCCTCAGCTTCTTTGTGTGAAAAATGAAGAAGTTGAACTCTGTAGTTTCCAAACTCCATTATGATTTTAAAATTAGAAAACGTAACAGTTCTACTCATTTTAGTTATTAGAATACCTGTGGGCCATGAAATATGTCTCATTTATTCACTACCAACTCAGAATGGGAACTGTTGGTAGTTCCTGAGATAAATTCTTCCGAAACAGGCCTTCCCTTCTATTTTATTTTATCTTATATTATGGGCTTCCCTGGTGGCTTAGTGGTAAAGAATTCTCCTGCCAAAGCAGGAGACATGGGTTAGAACACTGGGTCAGGAAGCTCCTCTGCAGGAGGAAATGGCAACCCACTCCGGTATTCTTTCTGGGAAAATCCCATGGATAGAGGAGCCTGGCAGGTTACAGTCCATAGGGTCACAAAGAGTCAAACATTATTTAGTGACTAAACAAAAACAGCAATCTTATATTTTATTTATTGTTTGCTTGTCGAAATCACACTCGTTCACATTTAAACAGAATTCCTTTCTCACTGTGATTCAGGAGGGATTTGGGAATGTAACATCTGGTCCTGTATACCATGTGGCTGCAGAATGGTCTCTGTTCCCAGGGTGTTCCCTGCCCAGTTATTGTAAAATGTTAGCACACACTAAGGAAATGTAAGAGGCTAAACCTCCCTGAAGTGAAGGAAATGAAAGTCGCTCAGTTGTGTCTGACTCTTTGTGACCCCATAGACTGTACAGTCCGTGGAATTCTCCAGGCCAGAATACTGGAGTGGGTTGCCTTTCCCTTCTCCAGGGGATCTTCCCAACCCAGGGATTGAACCCAGGTCTCCCATATTGCAGGTGGATTCTTTACCAGCTGAGTCACAAGGTTAAGCCCAAGAATACTGGAGTGGGTAGCTTATCCCTTCTTCAGGCAATCTTCCCAATACAGGAGTCGAACCGGGGTCTCCTGCATTGCAGGTGGATTCTTTGCCAACTGAGCTATCAGGGAAGCCCTAAGCCTCACTGGTGTGCTGCAGTCCATGGAGTCACAAAGAGTCGGATACGACTGAGTGACTGAACTGAACTGAAACTTCACTGTACTCTGTACAAGGAGGAGTGATGGAGTTGAATAATTATTTGTCCAAATCATTCATTCATTCTCCAATCGTTTAATCTAGTGTCCCTCAATTGTAAGTTCTGCTGAGTCAGGAACCAAATCTGTCCTTTCACTGGTGTATCCCAAGGACCTAGCACCATGTAGCACATTTCACGCCAGCTAAGAGGCAGCCCAAGCCTCTTTACTCTCCCCATTAATAGCCTGGACAATGAAGGTCCATGTGCCCAGACCCATGACTCCCCTAATCCATCCAAGAAAGATTCTGTTTCACTCAATTAACTTTCCTTACTCAGTCAGGAATGTGAGGTTAAAACGGTTCCAAAGTGTTTGCTACCAAGATAAGTCACGAAGTGTGTGTTGTTCTAGACTGAGCCAAACTGTTACCTTTTGAAAATTCAGTTAAGCCCGCAAATCCTCTGCATCCCCCACTTCCCTGCCCGCCCTGTGCAATGATGGTGACAATGTGAGGACCCACTTACGGTTCTTCATTGGTCAGTGTTTACAAAAACAGTTGTGGAAATATCCCTAAGGGTCACCTGATGGTTCAGAGTTGGTTGTTTCTTGCCTCCAAAACTGGGAAAAGACCACTCTTTTATGTAATTCCTGAGAGGCTCTGGAAAATGGGAAATTGCCTGCACACTGGCATTTAGCACATATTGGCCCCAGGTCTAGTTTTTCCCCAGGGTGTCTTGAGAGTTGAAATCCTCAGCTGCTAATGGTTTTTGACCATGTGCCCTTTAGATGCTTTTGGACACTTTTACTTGACAACCTAGCTGTCCAGTGAGTAAAAGAGACAGGATATACCAGCATTATTGATAAAAGGTGGTGTTTTCTTTTTAAATTCCAGAATTTAATAAGAAAATATTTTCTCTGTTACTCTTTAACAGTCTGTGGACTGTTTTCCCAGAAGCTTGTTACAGTTTTCCAGTAGCACTTTTTAAAACCACAGCAGCAATGCACTTAGGAATTATTTTCTACTCTTTCTGTAGGAATCATGTATAAAGACCCTAAGCGATGCATAAACCCCTCAACTTTGAATTACCCTCTCCTAGTTTTTTGTTCTTGTTGATGTGGAAGAAAAGGAGCTAGAATCACTAGATTCCCAAATTGTACGCCTCTGGAGGCGGTATCAATGCCAATGTCAAAATATGGGGAAACGGGGGCTCAGTATAATTAATTTTTCCAAAGTAACACCTGAAGAGCCAAGAGTCATATCTGGGATAGCCTGAATCAGGTCTTCTTCTTCCCATGAAATGATGCTATCTCCCAGGAGCAGTTTCTGGCACCAGAAGGAACTTAACAGGCCAAAAAAAAAAAAAAAAGAAGATTGAAGAAGCTCATTCTCCTCTTTTGTCTGGGAAGACTTACTAAGGTGTTAATTATTTTTCTTTTGTTTGTTTGCTTGGAGGTAAAAATCTTCTCATCATGCTAGTATGATTGAGGTATATAACACATTTAAGGTATATTATAGTTGAGGTATAATTTAATATGTATAGTGTGAGACTCAGATCATAATTTTATAATAGTGTGATTATTGAAATATACATATGCTAGAGTCATTAACATCCCAGGAAGGATAAGAAATATTTTCCTCTCTCGGAAAGTTCCCTCATGTTCTTTTCCTCCCAATGCCTAAGGCCCATCCTCTTTACATAGGCATTTAATTTTTCACCCAACAAATGTTTAACTAATTCTCACTTTTTGTGAGAATCAATTTTGTGTTTGTGTCACCAAGCACAAAAGGGGACTTAAAGTATATATTTGGTAGCTTCTGTACCATCTTAAGTGCCCTTATTAGCACTGGATTTAATAAACAAAACGTGCTACTACCTCACCAGAGTGAAGCCCTGTCTTAGGGCATGTGTTTCCTGCCTTCAAGGTAATGATGTATTTGACTTGGGGGCAAATGGCTTCCTTGGAATTAGTGACTCAGTGACGGTGTCAGGCTTGTGTCCACCCACACCGGAAGATCTGGGGCTACATCACTACTTCCAGATGTCAGTGATCCTGGTTCAGAGGGAGAAGATACGTTCAGGGCATCCCGGGCGGATCCCGCTTAATTTTAACTTCGTCACTCCGCCTGTCACTCCAATTTCCCGACTGTGGTGAGTGATGAGTGTGTAGAGTTCATGTCCGCAGGGGGAATGTGGCAACTTGAGTGTCCTTTGGCACGCCTAGGAGGCCAACCAGAAATGCTTAAATGGGCCCGGATTTGTGCTCTGTAATCATTCAGATCACAGACTGTTCCCTGCGGCTCCTCCCAGCTGGCAGCCGGATATATCTCTGGAAACTGTGCAGAAACGTTGAGGACTTGGTTTTTCCAGGTAGCTTCCCAAGAAAAGAAACCGGAGCTAGTAGGCACGCTGATTAGTTAGGCCACCAGCCAATGGGCAGAGGCTGCGGCACTGGCACGTGTGCAGGTTTGCGCCGCTTTGAGCAAAATCCTATAGTAAAGAGAAAGTCTATAGAGGACCTGGGTAAGGCGTAGCTGGAGCCTTTCTCACCATCCTTTATGAAAAGGGTTGCACTGTGGGCTCCTGCTAATCATGTGAGATTTCCCCCAGGGTTCAGCCAGTACATCTGAAACGGAATTCAATCTGGAGAAACTGATTTACAATCAAAATTCCAGGCATTAGAGATTCTCAGATAACAAGCTGATCCCTTTTGCATTAAGGGGAACTTCCTTACCTTAGGAAGCATGACTCCAAGGAGAACCTTGAATTCATTCATTCATTCAACAATGTTTTGCAAACACAGATTGTGTGGTGGGCACTGGGATAGGGTGGTCTCCACCCCACCTGGTCTGCTGCCTAGCATTTAAAGTCACAGTCGGCAGAGCCTGCTGCTGCTGCTGCTGCTAAGTCACTTCAGTCATGTCCGACTCTGTGAGACCCCATAGATGGAAGCCCACCAGGCTCCCCGGGATTCTCCAGGCAAGAACACTGGAGTGGGTTGCCATTTCCTTCTGCAAAGCATGAGAGTGAAAAGTGAAAGTGAATTCACTCAGCCTGTCCGACTCTGTGCAACCCCATGGACTGCAGCCCACCAGGCTCCTCCGTCCATGGGATTTTCCAGGCAAGAGTACTGGAGTGGCGTGTCATTGCCTTCTCTGCAACAGAACCTAGCCTGCCCCAATCTCGAATATGGAGCTAATGATGCACCCCCCAACTCCCTTTTAGCAGGGAGATTGCAGTCGAAGAGGACCCAAATTTCTCTCTTGACCACAGAGCGTGACTTCTTGTAACTAAAACTTTGCGTTCTTTCTTAGAAGGTGGAAATTCAGAGCCAGATTCACCACCTAAGAATTGTCTGTCTCTCTCTGAATACATCTAGGCTTTTTCAAGGGGAACCTTTTTTGGTCCAGTGTTGGGCATTATCTCGATCATGTTTCAGGACCTTGCAGAGAGAAGTGTTCACATAATTACAATTGTGCATTCACTCCCTCACCTTGTTCCCTAAGTCCCCTGAGACCTGCCTTCCCCCCTCCCCCCCCCCCCCCCCCCCCCCCCCCACANGACTCTGTGCAACTGCATAGACGGCAGCCCACCAGGCTCCCCCATCCCTGGGATTCTCCAGGCAAGAACACTGGAGTGGGTTGCCATTTCCTTCTCCAATGCATGAAAGTGAAAAGTGAAAGTGAAGTCACTGAGTCTTATCCGACTCTTAGTGACCCCATGGACTGCAGCCTACCAGGCCTGTCTCTTATACACATCTCCCCCCCACACACACACTTAAAGGCTGCAGCTGAGATGCTAACAGCAGCATCTGGGTGTGAGGGCACCGTGCACGTGGGTAGCTGGTGAGCAGATCAGCATCTCTCCATTGTTATTTTTTAGGAAGTTCTGAGGGTGACTGGACAGTGGCGACACTTAAGTCACCGAAAGGTACCGTACGGTTTTTTCTAGCTCTTTTGTCCAGGTGTTGTTGGATTTTGCGTTTATCCATGAAGGCATAGAGCATCCCACTGTCTGTGTGTGACCCAGTGCACACGTGTGTCCATGTTGGCTGGATCTGCAGGTCTGTCTGAGTTCCAGTGTGTAGATGTTGTGTGTGTGTGTGTGTGTGTGTGTGTGTGTGTGCACATGCCTGGAGTGGCGTATTTCCAGGCTGTTGCTAAAAAGTGTGCTCCTCTTTGCTTCCTGATATTCATTGCCTGAAGGAAAATGTCGCTATCAGAAGCCATCCCAGGTAAGACATCCAGGAAATGTTTTTTTTTTTTTCCTTTCAGCTGCACAGGCAAATGGCAAAACATAAGGTGATTTAATGCAGGGGGAAAACAACTTCTGAGGGAGTGATAAACAGATTGTTGGCCTTGGGTCTTGGGATTGATTAGCCTTTTGGGGAACAGATGCTCTTTTTAAGTCTCCTGGCTATCACGATGAGCTGAAAGTAAAAGAGTTAGTCCACTTGAGTCTGTGTGTTAACTAGCTGTAGCTGGCTGACGGAGGCAGGTGGTAGTTATAATTTATTTACCCCCTGTTATGTACCAGACAGAGGGCTGGGCCCTTGATATCACTTATCATTGAATTCTCTGATGACCCAGCCCTATGTGTATTGTCCTTCCCCTTTATTAATCCTCTTTATTAATAAGGACCTACCTAGGTGTCTGATCGAGTCTAAGTCTTGCTTATCTAAAGTCAGCTGGCTACTAAGTGATGGAGCTGAAATTTGAGCCCATGTCTGCCTAGCTCTAATATTTAGTTATTTCCACTGGGGTGTAGTGGGAGTAGCTCTTTTCCAGAACAGGCTGGAAAGTCAGTTCCCTTCTTTCCTTATTCCTTGTGCTTTCTTGAATTTGGTGGTTGGAAAGATAGAGCTGACCCAAGCAGATGGAGCTCAATCTCTTTAGTGACCTTGAACTGGGAGACGTTAGAAAATATTGCAGGTCTGTAGGTAAGGTACTGGTAGGACCAATTTGCCTTCTCAAAAGACAGTTCTGGCTTCCAACTGGAGACTGGATCAGGGGAGGGTGGATTGAAGTTGGGACCACCCATTGGGAAGCTCTTGCATTCATCCAGGTGGGGAGTGCTCTGAACTGGGGTGGTAGAGGATGAAGAAAAGAAAATGGAGTGGAGGGATAATGAAGGGACTGTAGAATGCATGTGAGAGGAGGGGAGGGAGCTGTGGGCTGACCCGTGGTCCTTACCTTTGAGCCACTTGAGCGTGTACCAGCATCCCCTGGAGGGATGTTGAAACCTGCCTCCTGGACACCATCCTGGAGCATCTCATCCACTAGACCTTGAGTGTGGCCTGAGGAGCTGAATTGCTAACTGGTTCCAAGGTGATGCTGATGCTGCTGGTCTGGGGACCATACTGTAAAACCTTTGCACTAGAGAAATCTTGCTGGGAAACTAAGACCCTAAGACCCTTTGATTGGATCTCCAAACATCTTTCTGTGGCTTGAGAGTTCTAAATAGGGTAGTTTGACCAGAATCCCAGAGGCTCATAAGCAGCCTCAGCAAAGAAGAGGGAATGGAGAGGGCAGCCCCTTATTCCAGAGTTGGGAGAGAGAGAGCTTTAGACCCTCGTGTCTAATGAGAATCCCTTGATCACCCAGTTGTTGCCTTGAGAGAGGCAGATTTTTGGGTCTTGTATTAGATAATAACTAGTCACATGTCAACGTCCATTTTTAGAAATGCAAACAATTTGGAACATGACAGACCTGCTAATTTGAGGCGTAAACTTTTTTTTCCCTTCCCTTGTGAAAAACAAAGCCATTACGATGCCTGTGACAGCATCCGTGTCCTGATATCAGCCTGTTCTTGTCAGATGCATTTAGAAAATATTTCAGGATGGGTCAGAAGCAAGGGCTTAGAGGCTATTTTTCTACTCCAACCAGGCTAAATTCACCTGTCCTGCTAAATGCACCTTTATTTATTCAGCTTTATCAGAGGAGAAGAAAAGAGGCTCCAGAGAGGGGGCCTCTGGGGACACTGGTCTTCCCCTGTTATTTTCTACTCAACCTCCAGACCCTCAGTCTGCCTAAGGTGTGATAACAGGTCAGGGGTTTGTACACCTGTCAGCTTCTTGAGGATTTCCTCAATGGCTCAGTGGTAAAGAACCCGCCTGCCAATGCAGGGGATGTGGATTCGATCCTTGGGTCAGAAAGATCCGTTGGAGAAGGAAATGGTAACCCACTCCAGTATTCTTGCCTGGGAAATCCCATGGACAGAAGAGTCTGGCGGGCTACAATCCATGGGGTCATGAAGAGTCAGACACAACTTAGTGACTGACAGGGCACGCACGCCAGCTTCTTGAAAGGGAGGTATAAGCAGGACATGATGGGCTTAGCTTCAGACATGCCTGGGCTCTATTCATAGCCCCATCTTGTTACTTTCCGCAAGTCATTCAACCTCTCTGAGCCCCTCATTTCTGACCTACAAGGTGGCCACATCACTATCACCTCCCTCCTAAGGTTATTTTGAGGATAAGATGAGATAACATGTGCAATACATATCACAGTGCC
Organism: Oreotragus oreotragus; assembly: GCA_006410675.1. Classification (NCBI taxonomy): domain Eukaryota; kingdom Metazoa; phylum Chordata; class Mammalia; order Artiodactyla; family Bovidae; genus Oreotragus; species Oreotragus oreotragus. The sequence goes on from SJYX01011897.1 coordinate 346,080, forward strand.
TGGTGTGTTGAAAGTGAAAACACATGTCATAGTAACTGATATTATTAATACTAATATTATCAAGTGAGCAAATTAAAGTTCTGAAAAATCTCATGCTAAAGAAACTATCAAATGCTGTAAAATCCATCATTTCCCAAACACTTAAAAATTGTTATTTATTTATTTGGCTGCATTGGGTCTTAGTCGTGGTGTGTGGGCTCAGTAAGTTGCCCTGTGGCATGTGGAATCTTAGTTCCCCAACCAGGAATCGAACCTGTGTCCTCTGCCTTGGCAGGCAGATTCTGAATCACTGCACTAACAGGGAAGTCCCTCAAACACTTTTGACATCTGATCTCTTTTCTATTAGTAAAGCCAGTTCATGTCTTAACATCCAGAGTGTGAATGTTGCTATGAACCCACTTTACAAACACCAGGTGAGGGATGACTGTGTCCTGGGGAGGCTGGATAAAGTAGTAGCAGAGAAGGTGAGAGGACAAGGTCCCTGAAGATCCAAGTGTCCTGCTTCCACTTGTGTTGACTCTAACTGATTTTGGAGGGGAATCCTATCTGCTGCTGCTGCTGTTGCTGCTGCTGCTAAGTCGCTTTAGTTGTGTCCGACTCTGTGTGACCGCATTGACGGCAGCCCACCAGGCTCCCCTGTCCCTGGAATTCTCCAGGCAAGAACACTGGAGTGGGTTGCCATTTCCTTCTCCAATGCATGAAAGTGAAAAGTGAAAGGGAAGTCGCTCAGTCGTGTCCAACTATTAGTGACCCCATGGACTGCAGCTTACCAGGCTGCTCCGCCCATGGGATTTTCCAGGCAAT
>SJYX01011897.1:347398-359117 GCA_006410675.1 Oreotragus oreotragus
GGCAATTGTACTGGAGTGGGGTGCCATTGCCTTCTCTGGATCCTATCTGCTAGGAAATGGCAAAACAGATCTTACCGGTCTGCGCTGTGGGCGTGTGTGCACAGTCAGTCTCTTCAGTCGTGTCTGACTTTTTATAACCCTATCTTCTACAGCCCGCCAGCCTCCTCTGTCCACGGGCTTTCCCAGGCACGAATACTGGAGTGGGTTGCCATGCCCTCCTGCAGGGGATCTTCCTGATCCAGGGATCAAACTCGCATCTCCTGTGGCTCCTGCATTGCAGGCAGATTCTTGTACTGCTGAGCCACTGTGGTAGCCCACCTTGCACTACTGTATTTGTTTTTGATACCTGACATTTTCCAGGCAAGTCTCCCCTTAGTGGTCACTGCTGGAGATCCGAGTGCCCAGCCCTGGGTACTAGTTTGAGTGTGTCCTTCTGAGGCTAAGGACTTCCCAGGTGGTGCTAGTGGTAAAAACAAACAAACAAACAAAACACCTGCCAGTGTAGGAGACACAAGAGACACGAGTTTGATCCCTGAGTTGGGAAGGCCCCCTGGAGGAGGGCATGGCAACCTACTCCAGTATTCTTGCCTGGAGAATCCCATGGACAGAGGAGCCTGGCTGGCTACTCTGCATAGGGTCTCAAAGAGCTGGACATGACTGAAGCATGTACGTACTGATGCCATGCATGCTAAATTCCCCCAAATCTTGCATGGTGGCCCTGGCATATAGTAGACAGACAACATACATTTTATTAATAAATTATTAAATGAAGTTGGGCATTGCGTTTGAGGGAAATCCTGTCTTTTCTGAAGAGGCCATGGGAAATAGCAGAAAAATCAACCAGGTGGAAGCCAGGAAGCCGGTGTTTAGATCCAGTGCTGCTTCTATTCTGTTGGCTGTCATGGGGAGCCCACAGCTCTGGTTGCTTCTCCTATAAGTGGAAGGCAGGGATCCTTGATCTCATTGGCCCCTTTGTCTCCATAAGTAAAGATCCCGGGCTTTATTCTGATTGACTACCTTGTCATGTGACCACTCACCTCCAAACAAATTGTTGTGGTGAGGGCAATGAAATGGGTTATTTGTGGTCACTGGAGAACGGTTGGGGGTAAGGAGTGGATGGGTATGTCTTCCAAACCATGTGGATTTAGAGTAGAGGCAACATGGATCCCCATCTGGGAACTGGGGCTCTTCCTGGGCGTAGGGTGCGTGAATGACTGGCATTTGTATCAGTTATCCACTGTTACACTAATGCTGTATAACAAGCAACCTCAAATCCCATGCCTTAAAATTATTTAGCTCAGCACTTATTGGGATCGGGGTCTAAGTGCCAGTGGTTTATGTTGATGCAGGAAGTTCTTCTAATCTCAAATGAGTTCACCTGTATATCTGGGGGTTGGCTGAATGTTGGCTAAAGTAGGCTGGTTTCAGCTGGAAAGACTGGGGTGACTTGGTTCTGCTCCAGCTGCCTTTCAATCTCAGAGAGGGTAGTGTAGGCATGTTCTCATGTTGGGGACAAAGGTGTGAGACAGCAGCCAAATGCCAAAAAGCACTTTTCAAACTTCTGTGTATCGTGTCTGCTCACCTTCATTAGTCACATGGATGAACTGAGAATCCAATGGTGAGGAAATGAGATCCTTCTTCTGAGGGGTGAATTTCAAAGTAACACAAAAGGAATATGGATATAGGGAACAGGGAAGAATGGAGGTCCTTCACGCATTCATCTAACACAGGGTACAAGGTCTTATCATCTACTCTGAGATGGTCCTTTGCTACAGTACATTGGAAGGAGGTAGGTAGGATGAAGGAGAATTAACCTTCATTTCCTCCCTTTAAAAAAATCACCAGATGTGTAAAATTTCACCAGCTGGGAGGTTGATCATAAGACAAACCAAGTAATGAATTTCTAAAAAGAAATATCTCCATCTATGGAGCAGGATGAAAAGTGGTGAATGAGTGCACAAGTTCCATCTAGGACCTTTCAAGACAGGGGATGCTGTGGTCAGCCCTGGATGGACAGTGAGGCCATCCGTCTTTGTTCAGTAGCCTTTCAGAAAGCCATGACTAAGGGAAGAGACAGAGGGCTTGAGGTTTCATAGGTCCGTTGGCAGCAAGACATTCACAGAGCGCTCCCTGCAGCCACAACCAAGGGGCCAGTGGTGCAGGTGGACAACTTTGGTGCAAAGCCCAAGCCAGGAACTGTTTCAGAACCCACTCAACAAAGGTAGCAGGACCTCCACATGGGAGCTCGCAGGGCAGAGACATAAAGGGCCAGGCTCCTGTTCTCCCATCTCCAGTTTTCTCTCTTGGAGAGATAAGGCTTCAGGAAAGATGTGCAGTCCAATAGGAACAGCCAGGAGTCCTGGGTTTCATTAGAAACTGGTTCAAATGTGATTTCCCCTCCTTGTATCTCTGCAGCGAGGCCCAGAACCAGGTGAAATGGGGCTGATTTGCCATAAAGACAAATCTTTCCATCTTCTTCCTGGCTCTCTTCTGCTTGGAAAGCAGGACTTTTTTTTTTTTTTTCCTGCTCTTCTTATTTCTGCCTGCTGAGAGAGCCCCAGAAGCCTCTGTAGCTTTAGAGCATGCATTTCAAAAGGAGAGAGAAATACCTGTTTTTTTTTTTTTTTAACATGAACTGTTTCCCATTTTTAAAATTCAGCTTATGATGGAGAGAAATAGTGTAGAGACCAAGAAAACATCCCTATATAAATAAAAGATCAGTACTGTCCTAGTGAACCAAAAGGCCCCCTAAATACAGTGGCTTAAAAGGAAGAAATGTATGTCTGTTTCATGTCATAGCCCCAAAGGGAGTGGTCGAGACTGGTAGGGCTAGGTACTCCAAGCTGTCACTCAGGGACCCAGGTTCCTGCAACATTGTTGCTCTGCAGACCCTCTACTGTATTGTCCTTGTCTGCACTGCTATAGTTAGTTGTTGTCATCGCCTATGGGAAGGGGGAAATAGGACACCCAGGGTGTGTAATTTTAAGTGAGTAATGTGAAGTGGAAATTGAATGCATCACTTTTGCTAACATTCCATTGGTGAGAGATCAGCCACATGGCCAAGGTTATCTTCTAAGAAGGCTGCGGAAACCTAGGTCTGGGTGGCCACGTGCCCAGGAAAAAATGGTAGAAGAGTTCTGGGAGACAAGTAGCAGTATTTACAATATCATCTCATGTGGGGTATACATTTAAGGAGTCCTACTGTGCACCACGCATAGTGGTTTTTGTTTTCATGCCTCATCTTGTTTACTCTCTGCTGCACTCTGCAGAGTAGGTCTTCTTATCCTCATTTTATATTCTTTTTATTTTTTGACAATGAAGCAATAGAGGCTATTGTCTAATGAATACCTACCATGAAGCAAGGACATTAGTACTTCACATTATACAGTATAGTTCACACGATGCTCTTGAATACCCTAACCCCCTACCACATAGGCAGGCATTGTTCTTTTTTTATTGGAGGATAATTACTTTACAATGCTGTGTTGGTTTCTGCCATATAACAATGAAAATCACCCAGCATTGTTATTTTATTTTCAATTTTACTGGGGAAGCTTTGAGGAACTTAGATAACTTTCTGAAGGCCTCCTCCAGCTTATACGTTGAGATTTGAACTCAGGTCCGTGTGCTTTCCAAGTTCATGTTCTTTCTGCTAATGCTGTCACTTCAGTCATGTCCGACTCTGTGCAACTGCATAGACGGCAGCCCACCAGGCTCCCCCATCCCTGGGATTCTCCAGGCAAGAACACTGGAGTGGGTTGCCATTTCCTTCTCCAATGCATGAAAGTGAAAAGTGAAAGTGAAGTCACTGAGTCTTATCTGACTCTTAGTGACCCCATGGACTGCAGCCTACCAGGCTCCTCCGTCCATAGGATTTTCCAGGCAAGAGTACTGGAGTGGGGTACTGTGTTGTAAAGAAGATTCTACAGTTACAAAAAGCAAGGGTACATTCTTCCAGACTCTACTATCTGCTTTATAAACCTGATGCACTGAATCCTCCAGGCTCTGAATCTCACTAATCTTTCTTTCTCTCTCAGCCTTCTCAGATCTTATTACTGAAGTTTCACCCCCCAAGACTCTACTGGGGCTGTTGAAATCTCATTGTAGGATTCAGAAGCAACACTCAGAACCCTTTGTCACCATCAAAAGTGATCTCTGCTCTCTGAGTGGTGGGGAGGGGAGAGTGGAAGCAGAGGGAAAAGGATATTGGTGAATATCTCAGAATGGGATCTCTCCACATTGTCATGGAGAGAATCAGTGTGATGTAGCATGAAACACCCAGGCCACGCATCTACCTTATTAGCTCAGGGTGGGGCAGGGAGCCAATTAAATGAGATGATTCATCTAAAGCACCTGGGTGTGCCTGGCTGGAGCAATGATGAAGCTTCAGGCCCCTCCCAGTTCTATGAGAAGCATATAGCATCCTAGCCAACCCAGCTCTGCAACAGGAAACCACTTGTGGTTGGTGACTGGCCAGCACTTCAGCCAATGCAGGTGCATCTCAGAGGAGGTGAGACCCACACTCTTTAATGCAGTAGCCAGCTGAGTGTGGAGGACCTGGCAGGCAGTCTATGACACCCCAGCTCCCTTTCTCCTGTCCTACTTTAAGGAAGAAAGCAGCAAACAGTTCTTGCCTTCAGGGAAAATTGAGACTTCATGAGATTTCCAGCTGTGACATTTTGATATTGCCTTGTGTGAACAAGCTTTACATGTATATCTCAATCCCTAGTGTTTTCAGAGGAGGAATCAAGAAAAGTATCTTCTCCATGTAAATTTCACTCTGCCCTCCACCTTCTTTGGAGTTTGGGGAAAATGTTTTCTAGTGGATAGAAACTTGTTAAGGAAACAAGAGTTTCTTCTATCAGGTGGGCAGATGGTTAAATAGTGGTGAGTGTTGTTGCCACGGATTCGTAAATTCTAAGATACTTGGAATTCAGCCAGGTTCCCTGGATTCAGATCCCAGCATTGTCACTTGGACACGTTGCCAAAGCTCTGTTGTTTCAGTTTCCCTATTTATAAAAGGAGACCAATAATATTACCGATCTCATTAGGATATTGAGAGTGTGAAAGTGCAAGTGTTAGATGCTCAGTTGTGTCCAACTCTTTGCGATCCCATGGACTGTAGCCTGCCAGACTCCTCTGTCCATGGAATTCTCCAGGCAAGCATACTGGAGTGGGTATCCATTCCCTTCTCCAAGGATCAAACCCGGGTCCTACTGCACTGTAGGCAGATTCTTTACCATCTGAGCCACCAGGGAAGCCCTTGAGAGTATTAAGTAGGGTAACAAATGTCCATTCGCTATCTGGGTACCTGGGGCAGAGCATATACCTAACGGTGAGCTCTTAGTCAGATTACAGGTTACTGCTGGGGGAGCTGGGAGGGTGGTGTGTCTGCACAGCCTGCTGCTGTCTCCAGGCAGTCTCTTTAATCAATCCCTGCCTCCTGCACCTGCCTCCATCCTAGCTCCCCTGAGCTATGGCTCATAGAAAATGTTCATGCCTCTGCAAGTTTCCAGTCAGGTATTTGGAGCTGGGCAGCAACCTGGTTCTCCTGCCCTGGAAGCTCCAGTCTTTCCCTGTGAAGCCCATTGTCCACAAAGTGGACAATACATTCCACAGTGTGGACAATGTATTCGAGAAACAGAACAAATTGGAAGTTGGACACATATACACACACACAGAGGAGAGCCCTGTGAAGTCAGAAGCAAAGACAGGAGATGCTGCTACAGGCAGAGAATGCCAGGATTACCACCACCGCTGGAAACTGGAAGAGACAAGGAAGGATGCTTCACTAGAGCACAGACCCACTGACACCTGGTCTCCAGAACTGGGAAAGAATCCATTTCTGTTGTTTGGAGTTGCCTAGTTTGTGGCAACTTGCTGTGGCAGCCTTGGAAAACCAGTATACTAAGTGAGGTCATAGCAAGTGTGGGAAGGATGAGGGTGGATCAACAGCCAGAGATCAGGTCAGGCAGACCAAGTCATGCAACTCATTTGGAGTTGATTTGTAAATGTGATGGGAAGCTTATTGTGCTATATTCTTGGACCAAAGATAGGGCTATGTGGGGAATTAGTGAAAGCCTAGGTTGGGACATTGCTTACCAGGTGAAATCCATCACCTGAGACCCAAGATGAACACCAACTGAGAAAGAGCTCTGGGAACCTCTCCTTAAGATACCTTTGTCCCAAGGAAAGAAGGTAGGTGGGAGGCCACCTGCTGAGACCCTCAGCTATGTAGCTTGTTTTGAAAACTGGTTATTACCTTGACTCTCTCCATCTCCAAGGAGGCAAGCTCCAGCCCACCCAGCACCTGTACCAGTGTCTACTGCTAATTAAGAGAGAGACAGATGGAGGAAGGTACAGTTTAATTTTATAGCCTTGGTTCCTTCAAGGCAATTAGGCTTATTGGAAGGAAAGCACCTTTTTCATTCTTTCTTCCTCTCTTTAAATGAAGAAAAATCAAAACAGAGAGGACCAGTATTGTTGAAAGCCTCACACATCTGTTTCCTGGTCGGCTTGTTAGCCATCTGCCCACGAGATACCCGAGATTATTAGGTTAATACATTTACTAACGGGGCTTACAAAGCTGCTCAATGAATCTGTGATTTCTTTCACAAGTAGCTTTTTAATATACTAAGACAGGAACCATAATGCACAAAGCTGAGAGTGGCCAGGTAAGCATTTCTTTTCTGTCCTTGATACCTAAATCAGAGGGGATGAGAAAGAGGATTCCACGAAAATTGCATTTTCTGACTGTGGGAACAGTTCATCCACCTAACCACCAACCACATCTTTGTTGAAATAATCTTGAAAATAACTCTTTGAAGGACAGTTTCACACTTGAGGCAGCAAGTCTGTACTTGCTCTGCACTTGTAGAAAACACCTCTGAAGGGAGGGTATCAGACAATAGATGTGAGTAGTAGAATCCTCCCTACAGAACATTAGATGATCTGCTAACCCCTTGTTTTCTTCACTTTATTACATAGATATCCTTTCAGTTTTTGAAACTACCACACTACTCCCCACCTCAGGGCTTTTGTAAATGTTGTCCTGTATCAGTTATCTACTGCTGCATAACAAATAACCCCCAACCTAGTGGCTTAACATAGAAACTGCTTATACGGCCTGTGGTTCTGGGTTAGCTGGGCAATTATTCTGGTTTGGGCTGGCTTGGCTGTTCTTGTCCAGGCCTTCTCAGTACCTGTGATCAGCTGGCAGGTGGGCTAATGGCTATTTGGTATCTGTATGGCTAATGGCAGGTGGGCTAATGGTCTAGGATGGCCTCCCTTGGTGTCTGACAGGCACCAGGTTACTGTTGGCTGGGTGAGTGTGGGCAACTGGAATGCAGGTTTTTCATCCTTCAGGAAGCTAACCTGGGTTTCTTTTTGCACATGGAGTCAAGGTTCCAAGAGCCTGATAGCAGAAGCAGTAGGAACTTCTAAAAGCACAGATTTGGGATGTGCATGACATCATTTCTGCTACAGTCTACTGATTAAAGCCAATCACAAGGTCAGCTTATATTCCAAAAGTGGAATATAACTACTTCCTACTGGAAGAAGTTGCAAAGTATTTCAGCTACTTTTGCAATACACTCTATGTGCCTTCACCTGGGTGCTGTTTCTGCTACTTTTTACCTTCAGATGCCACCTAAAAGAGCATCCACAAGGATGCATTCCTTAACCAGCCCCTCATCCCAAGTGAAAGAGGCCCCTTCTTGTGTCATCTCATAATGAGAACTAGGCATCCATCACACATGGCATGTGGAAGGAAGCAAAGAGGGAAAGAAGGAAGGATGGAAGGAAGGAAGGATGGTTGGTTTGGATGACTGCTTCCTTTGTGCTTAGCAGGATGTCTGGCACAGAGTGCTCAGTAAATGTTGGATTTAATCCAGTGCCTCCTTCATAAACCAGAAGACAGACAAAATAGATGTCTTGAATAGTTACTCTCTTTCAGAATTATGCTATATAGCTTCTATGTCTCATATAATTTATTCCTAACAATAAATCTCAGATTACTTATTTTATCCTCATTTTACACCAACAGAAATAGCAGTATAAGAGGTTGAAATTACCAACATCTCATATACTCAGGTTCTGACTCCAAAGCCTACAGACTTTTCTGTCCCACCTTTGCACCATATACCAAACATTTTCAGAGCTCAGGTGCTTCCCAGTGCCAAGTTCCCCAAATGACCTATTCAGGGCTGAGTGTGGAAAAGGATGTAGGTTCTCCATGTGGGACTCCATGATTTTTTAGTGGGGGCTACTTCTCACACCAGCACTGATATGGCAAGAGTTGCCTCTATGACTGTTTTTGTTGTTCAGTTATTAAGTTGTGTCTGACTCTTTGCAACACCGTAAACCACAGCACGCCAGGCTTCCCTGTCCTTCACTATCTCCCAGAGTTTGCTCAAACTCATGTCCATTGAGTCAGTGATGCCATCCAGCCATCTCATCCTCTGTTGTCTGCTTTTCTTCCTGTCCCCAATCCCTCCCAGAATCAGGGTCTTTTCCAGTGGGTCAGCTCTTCACATCAGGTGGCCAAATATTGGAGCTTCAGCTTTAGCATCAGTCCTTTCTTTCTTTTTTTTTTTTTTTTTGTTGGAACAAATGAAGTTATCCATTTCTTTCTTTTTTTTTTTTTTTTAGAGCTTCCATTTTACTTTATTTTACTTTACAGTACTCTATTGGTTTTATGGAATTTAGAAAGATGGTAATGAGGACCCTGTATGCAAGACAGCAAAAGAGACACAGATGTGTAGAGCGGACTTTTGGACTCTGAGGGAGAGGGAGAGGGAGAGGGTGGGATGATTTGGGAGAATAGCATTGAAATATGTATACTATCATGTAAGAAACTAATCACCAGTCTATGTTCAATGCAGGATGCAGGATGCTTGGGGCTGGTGTATGGGGATGATCCGGAGGGATGATGTGGGGGTGGGAGGTGGGAGGGGGGTTCATGTTTGGGAGTTCGTGTACACCCGTGGCAGATTCATGTCAATGTATGCCAAAGCATCAGTCCTTTCAATGAATATCCAGGGTTGATTTCCTTTAGGATTGACTAACTTGATTTCCTTGCAGTCCAAGGGGACTCTCAGGAGTCTTCTTTAGCCCCACAGTTTGAAGGTATCAATTCTTTGGTGCTCAGCCTTCTTTCTTTTTTTTATCTAAAACTTTTTGAGAGGATATCAACTTGCCAATTTATTGGCACACCTGTTTCATAATCAGTTTCCTGGGTTTGTCAGAAATAGGAAGCCTCAAATGCATCCCTTGATCTGAGCTGACCTTAGACTAGTCTGTTGATTGGAAAGAGGAACATGGGGATAAATGGTTCTGAATGATGCTGGGGGTGCAGAATGATGGTGGGTGAGACTTTTAGCAAGAGACTAAAAGAGGGAAAGAACTTCCACTCCTACTGTTGTCCTGATATTACCTGTGCTTTGTATTTTGATCATAATTTATTCACTGAATATTTATTGCATATCTAACATCTGTTAGGAACTAGGTTGGACATTGCTTATACAATGGTGGGCAAAAATCAGACCCGGGCTCTCTTTCTTGAAATTCTAGTGGAAGAGTTAGACAATAATGAATGAACTGAATAAACAAATGTAGAAAGGCAGCTGTGATACATGCCCTAGAGAACGACCTGTCATGGAGGGATCTGACTTTGTCAAACTTCATATGAAGAAGGGGTACCTGAGCTGGGGGGCAGCTGGAGATAAGAAAAGTAAAGTGAGTAATCACTTCTTTTTTAATTTAAAAAAAAAAAAAAAACCATATGTACAGGCAGCATGCTAGACACCAGGGCTGTATCTGTGTTTCTCAACTTGGGCTGTATATTAGAATCATCCAGGGAGACTTTTTTTAAAAAGTGCCTGGACCACACCCTCAGAGATTCTGATGAAATTGTTTGGGGGAGGGACCCAGGAATCTGTAATTTTATAAAAATCATATACCATGATCAAGTGGAATTCATCTCAGGGATGCAAAGAGTTTTCAGTATCTGCAGATCAATCAGTGTGATACATCACATTAACAATCTGAAGAATAAAATCCACAGGGTCATCTGAGTCAGTTCAGGTCAGGCGCTCAGTTGTGTCTGACTCTTTGCAACCCCATGGACTGCAGCACACGAGGCTTCCCTGTCTATCACCAACTCCCAGAGTTTGCCCAAATTCATGTCCATTGAGTCAGTGATGGGAAAAAAAACTTTTGATAGAATTCAACATCCGTTTATGACAAAAACTCGCCAGAAAGTGGGCATAGAGGGAACATATGTCAACACAATAAAAGCCATAAATGACAAAGCCACAGCTAACATCCTATTCAATGGTGAAAAGTGGAAAGCATTTCTGCTAAACTCAGGAATAGGACAAGGATGCCCACTCTTGACACTTTCATTCAACATAATATTGGTAGTCCTAGCCACAGCAATCAGACAAGAAAAAGAATTAAAAGGAACCTAAATTGGAAAAAGAAGAAGTGAATGCTCTAAAAGTTCTCCCATGTGATTCTCATGTACTGCCAGCATGGAGAACCACTGAGCCACGCAGATGGAAAGATAAGGTTTCTGCTCTCAAAGGACTCACAGTCTAATGAGAGCAAATAGATGTGAAAATGGAAAATTATAAATCAGCACAGCCAGTGCTATGATAGACAGAACAGGGGTTGCTGAGGGAGCTGGGGGAATCAGGAAATGACACCTTAGCTTAGTCTTGAAAGATAAATATCAGAGCATCGGGTGTAAATGAAGGGGTGAGACATGTCAGCTCCAACTTCTGGGTCTCTGACCAGCTCAGAGGCCTTATTATAAATACTCAAAAGACTTGACAGTTCACAACACTTATCATATTTCTACTTTGATGTAATTTGTGGGGTTACTTGGTTACTTTCCATCCTCCCTAGCAGAATATCCACTCCATGAGGTCAGGGACTTTGTCTTTTTCTGATTCTCCCTTATATTACCAGTGCCTGTCACCTGGCCCATGCCTATTTGATGAGTGACTAAACAAAATTGCTTGGAGAGGTTTTGGTAGATGGTCAATTTTGCATTTAGAAATATGCCGTTGGCTGCGTAGGCTAGAGGAACATTTGGTAGGTACAGCTGGAAGAACCTGTAGGTTAGCAGTTGTGCTGAGGAGAAGAGGAAGATGACATCAGCACCTGCTCCTGTGTTCCTGGCTTAAGTAACCAGAGAGTTGGTGTTCCCACTCTCAACAGAAGGAAGGACCTGAAGAACAGACTGGGTGGTGTTGATGTATTCAGGCTTGGCCACCTTGAGTGGGAGATGCCAGTGACTCTGTCCCGAAGATAACTGGATACATGAATTTTGAAGTCCAAGGAGATGGTGTCAGAGCATCCTTCTGTTGGGACATTAGGGCACCAGAAACCTAGAACTTTCCTCTAGAAGATAGCAGTTTTACTATTAACTTAAAAACTCATTCCCATGTCAGTAGCTATACCACGGTTCCTTTTGGCATTGATAGTCAGTGTCTGCATGCAGCTCTAGAATTCAAGGAAGAGGGGAGCATTCTCCCGAAAGATTGCATTATGCAGGGATGTTTGTATTAAACATGGACAGAAACCCAACATAAACTGTATTGAGCCTAGAAATTAACATGTGGCTTCTTGGGGCATTGTGCTGAGGAGTTTAAGTACAGGCTGTACCTACTAGGAAAGAGCTCAATGAGTGCTTTCTGCTACAGATGCCGGGGGG
>SJYX01011897.1:362077-383302 GCA_006410675.1 Oreotragus oreotragus
AAACAGGTGTTATAATCCCCTTCTTTACCACCTCTTGTAGTTGTTAAAAGGATCAAATGAGAAAATAACCATAGACGGGCAATGACCTCCATGAATTTACATACATTCATACATGGAGCAGTATGAGATGTTAGAAGTGTGACTAAAAGAGCAGCACATTTTTCTGGGCTCCTGGGAGATGTAAGTTCAAAAGTTTATTGCTAACATGGTAATTTTAAAGGTATAGAGGCTCTCTTAATAAAAGAATTGTGAGAGAAAAAAAAGTATAGAAGTCTCAGAAACTTATTAAATAAACTGAGAGAGAAGGAAAGGAAAGAAGGAAGAAGGGAAGGAAGGAAGAAACAACAACAAAAAAATAAAGAAATGAGTCATTCAGTGCTCTAAAGCGTAATGAATGAAGTGGAAATTGGTATAAATCTTTCGTAGCATAGTTGTCAATATGTATAAAGGGCCTTAATAATGTTTATTCCCTTTGGCCAAGTAATTCTACTTCAGATAATTCATTTCAGGGCTGGATAGTAAATATTTTAGGGTATGTAACCTATGCAGTCTCTGTTACAAGTACTCAAACCTACTACTGCAGAGAAAAAGCGACCACAGACAGTAGGTAACAGAATGGGTCTGGGGATGATTCCAGTAAAACTATTTACAAAAACTGGTGGGAGCTAGATTGATCTATGGGCTATAGTTTTCCATCCTCTGATATAGATTGGAAGGTATTTTAAGAATTATTTTCCTTTCAAAATTCTAATACAAAGAGAGCTTTAGTCTAGAAAATTCTCATTTCAGCCTCATTTATATTAGCAAAATGTTGGCACCACTTGCATGTTTATCAATATGGCTTCTTTTTGATTGATTTTTGTAGTTCTGCTCACTGAAATATTATGTAGGTATTAGAGTGCTCTTTGTTAATGATTCATAAAAATATGAAGAAATGCTAGTTAGAAAGTTACATGGGAAATTATAATTATTCATAACAATGATGATAATAATGGTGACTAACATCTAAGCACATTGCGTATGTCATATCACTTAACCCATTAAACCTATAAAATAGCCTTTTTATTGAAGCCACTTTCCTGATGCAGACGCTGATGGTAATAAAAGTTATTTATATCAAAGTTACACTGCTAGTATGTGTCAGAAGTGGGATTTGAACACCAGTCTGCTTAACTGCAGAAAGCAAAAACGAAAGCGCTAATACAAATTCCAAATGAAGCTGTTGAGAAAACCAAGAGGAAATATACACAAGTATTGTTTTGTGCAGTAGCTGACAGATATGAATATTTCTCAGGGTGTTCAATATTTTCTCTAATGGGGAGCTATCATTTACATAATGATGAAACAACACTGGTATTTTATGAGAAAGGCAAGGAGGGCAGAGTGCTAGGTGTGATGGTGAGGGAAGAAGGATCAAAGTGGGGGAAACTAGAGATTGCACTGTGGATGCCCTCACCTTTTTGATCGTGGTCTCGTTTGTGAAAAGCACATGACACTGTCTTCCTTCCTTCTGTCTGCTCCAGGTGGTGTTTCTAGTGTGTGTCTCGTTGGACTGTTGGCCCACTGAGATGCTGTTCTTGGGTTGACCTGGCCGATCCCTAACTGTCTTTCTCTCTCTCTCCTCTCTCTCCCTCTCTCTGCTCTCTCTTCCCCTCCTTCGTCCACCTACCTGTCCCATTGTACAGCCGACAAGGTAAACGATGACTTCTACTCCAAGCGACGGCACCTGGCTGAGCTGGCTGCCAAGGGGAACTTACCTCTGCATCCTGTAAGAGTGGAGGATGAGCCACGGGCTTTCAGCCCTGAGCACGGCCCCGCCAAGCAGAATGGACAGAAGTCCCGCACCAACAAGACGCCCCCCCACCCCCTGGCCTACAACTCCACTGCCAACTTTAAGAGCTGGGACCCCAAGGATCAGTCTCTCCGGCGGCAACAGGCTTATGGGAACAAGGGCAAGCTTGGCACGGCTGAGTCAGGCTCCAGCGACCCCTTGGGAACTCGCACCCCGCACTACCCACCCCCACAGCCATACTTCATCACCAACAGCAAAACGGAAGTGACTGTCTGAGCTGTCACCACAGGGGACATGCTGGAGACCACACTCAACTGAGAGAGGCAAAAAAATACCCCAGCCCACGTCTTCCCTGTACCCCGCCAACACACCCACCTACACACTCATCCTCCACAGCAACTGATGATAAACCTCCTGGTAACATGGAATCGTGCTTTTCCTGCGTCCTGCCTAACGTGTGTCGGCGGGCAGCCAAGCAAGTCTGGAGCGTGGACGGTCCACGGTACAGCCAAGGGGGAATGGAGACACCCTCTTTCAACTTCAGGGCTGAGGTGGCCGACTCACACGCCCAAACCATGGGGCTGATTTTTCCTTTTCCTCCTCACTTGAAACTGAAATCCATGATGAAAAAAAAAAGGTAGCACAATTTAGAGAAATTGTCCAGTTGAGCACATATACCATTTATCACATGTTGTCTGTTTCTGGGTGAAAAAGTGAGAAAAGGGTGGACAGGGTGGGGTAGAGAAAAGGGGTCATGCGTGCCCGTGATAAGCATTTCCTAATCCCAGGAAGTACTGATACGGACACAGAACTTTGCTAAGCGTGAGGTAGGAACTGGACCCCACCACCACCACCACGCTTTTAGTACTTTTCGTATCATCAAGGTTGGAAGCAAAAACAACATACACTCAAACTCACAAAAAATAAACAGACCCTGAACCCACCTACAGTGATGGGAAAGAGAGGCCATTTTTAGACAACTCCCATAAAGACCGTGGAAATGGGAGGGGTAGGCTTGTATGGCAGGAAGAGGGTCCAGAGAGTCTTCAATAACTATTTTTTAAAAAAGAAAAGTACAATAGAATCCCACTACCAAATGGACAAGAACAGCAAAGTAATTTTTGTCCAACATTTTCAAGACCTAGGAAATCAACAACGTCATCACGAACAAACAAAATTCACGGTTGAGATGTCACCGAGAGGCCAGAAGGGGACATGGAGCCTGTGATTTCTGGCATTGCCCCCTAGCCTCTGAGACAAGAAACAGACACAAAACCCAGTCCTCTGTTAACTGTCTATCCCTGACTCCCTTCCCTTTCAGCCTGTTGCTGCCGCCGCCGCTGCCAAATTTCAGCTGCTTTGGACTGAAAATGTCATAAGCGTGGGTGGTGCCTTCAATGTGTCACTGTTGAATGACAGTCTTGTTTCCCAAGCGCAACCTGTGTTCTTTTACCTTCCTCCCTCCTGTCTTTCTGCAGTAGTAGAAGTTGTTTTCATCCTCCTTTTGTTGGTGAGCCCACCCCACCACACACTCTGAGGGCGCTGTTGCAACTTGCAAAGACCAAGACCTCCTTACCACCCACACCCTCAAAACTCCATGAGTCCCGTGACCTTTTAGCTCCCCAAGCATTTCTGGGTCCTGCTGTCCCTCCAAACCACCTCCCCAGATACTGTGGTACATTCATCCCCCATTCATAACCCCTCAAGGTGGGTGTTCAGATTGGTTCTTGTAGCTAAAGGATGTCCCAACAAAGACAGTTTTCCTACTAGTTTGATTTGTTTGGTGGTGGTGTTTAGTCATTAAGTCACATCCGAGTCTTGCCACCCCATGGACTGTAGCCTGCCAGGTTACTCCGTCCATGGATTTTCCCAGGCAAGAATATGGAGTGGGTTGCCATTTCCTTCTCCAGGAGATCTTCCCCACCCAGGGATCAAAGTTGCATTTCCTGCATTGGCAGGCAGATTCTTTACCACTGAACTATGAAGGAAGCTGATTTGTTTAGTGGAAGTCCAAAGAGGGGAACTGACAGAGAAGAGATTTGCATTTAAGGTGAGAAGTTTTCAATCTGTCCCTCAAGAGTTTGGCTAATTAACAGGAGCCTCGGAGAGACCCCGAGGTCTTCTGTTGTCAGAAGCTAAATGTGGTCTGGTCCAAGACCCTTCCTGGAATGCTGGACTTCAGCATTCTGCCTCCTCATCTCTGCACTCTGATGACATGGGATCAGAGAAACCAGCTGTTTAGTCCTTAGTCCCGGCTGATCTGGGGATGTGCACCATGCATTTCATCCCTCTGGGCTTTAGTCTTCCATTTGCTATGTGGGGAACTGGGGAGAGATCAAGAGTTTCAAGCTTTCTGAAAATGAAAAAGTGAAATCGTGCCCAGAAGACCTCCGGTTGGATCCCTGTGCAGACCGAGGCTCTGTGCTAGACGAAGCAGGGACGGGGGTTTGAGAGCTTGTTTTCTCAGCCTCTTGGCTGAAATCCCGGGCTCCCCACTGTAGAGTAACACCATGGGGCTTGGTCAGTGTCACACTGATGTTAGTCATCTGTGTACTTGCAGCACACTTTTGCTATGTCTGTGTGTCCCTGTCACAACACTTGCACCTAAATTGATGCACTTTTTGTAACACTAAATGACCATGTAAACAGCGTTGTCATGCACCTAAAAAAGAAACAGCCAGAAAACAGCACTGATACTTAAGACGAAAAGAGATCAGCATTTGTGAAACGTACACAACAACCATCTAGCATTAAATACACAGAACCAAGACCTTTCTGACAAAGGAAGGTCTCAGACTCATGTCTTTCCAAGTGGGAATGGAGGGGGAATGCATAGTTATTCATAATATGAGGGCCATTTTTCATGCATATGGTATTTTTGATGTCTTATGGGTTTCCATTTTAGTGTTCTAACTTCAATAAATAAGTTATTTGAAGTCAGATTTAGAGAATATTAGACCTGCCCTTGTAATCTTCAGTGACATTTATTTAGTATATGGCTCTATGTGTCCTGAGTCTAGTGGCTTTGAATTAAGAATGTATAAAAAGTGCTGGTGTTAGAGTCAGTGGAGCAGGAAGTGTTATTTGCTACCATTACCCTGGAGACCTGCTTAATTTCAGTGATAAATTGGTGCATTTTTAATACATTTACCTTCTGAAAGGAAAACTTCCTGCCAGTATCCTAAAATAGAAAACCAGTATTCCTCAGTGGCAGCCACCCTAAACAGGAAGTAAGTGTAAGATTATTAAGTTCTAATTACAGACTATTGCCCCTGGAAGGGTTTGAGCCTGGCCTTTGCTGCCCCCTTTTCTTCCTTCTTTCCCTCCTCTCTTTCTCTCCCCTTTCCTTATTGTTATTGCTGTTTCAGTCACTTAGTCGTGTCTGACTCTTTGCAACACCATGGACTGTAGCCCGCCAGGCTCCTCTGTCCGTGGGATTTCCCAGGCAAGCATACTGAAGTGGGTTGCCATTTCCTTCTCCAAGGGATCTTCCTGATCCAGGGATCGAACCCGCTTTTCCTGCTAGCAAGCGGACTCTTTACCACTGAGCCATCAGAGAGGCCCTTTTCTTTATTAAAAACAGATTAGCAGACATTCAAGAGTTGCTGAAGATATTCTAGCCCCTAGTGGAGACTTTTCTCTTTGAAGTAATCAAACGGACTGATGAAAGTGAAAAGGGAATCATTTCCCATGTGACAATGTTAATTAGTGCCCTATGCATGTACTACTTAAATTTGTCTTGCATTTGCTAGTGGTACACAGCACATACGGAGAAGGCAATGGCACCCCACTCCAGTACTCTTGCCTGGAAAATCCCATGGACAGAGGAGCCTGTAAAATGTTGGCACCACTTGCATGTTTATCAATATGGCTTCTTTTTGATTGATTTTTGTAGTTCTGCTCACTGAAATATTATGTAGGTATTAGAGTGCTCTTTGTTAATGATTCATAAAAATATGAAGAAATGCTAGTTAGAAAGTTACATGGGAAATTATAATTATTCATAACAATGATGATAATAATGGTGACTAACATCTAAGCACATTGCGTATGTCATATCACTTAACCCATTAAACCTATAAAATAGCCTTTTTATTGAAGCCACTTTCCTGATGCAGACGCTGATGGTAATAAAAGTTATTTATATCAAAGTTACACTGCTAGTATGTGTCAGAAGTGGGATTTGAACACCAGTCTGCTTAACTGCAGAAAGCAAAAACGAAAGCGCTAATACAAATTCCAAATGAAGCTGTTGAGAAAACCAAGAGGAAATATACACAAGTATTGTTTTGTGCAGTAGCTGACAGATATGAATATTTCTCAGGGTGTTCAATATTTTCTCTAATGGGGAGCTATCATTTACATAATGATGAAACAACACTGGTATTTTATGAGAAAGGCAAGGAGGGCAGAGTGCTAGGTGTGATGGTGAGGGAAGAAGGATCAAAGTGGGGGAAACTAGAGATTGCACTGTGGATGCCCTCACCTTTTTGATCGTGGTCTCGTTTGTGAAAAGCACATGACACTGTCTTCCTTCCTTCTGTCTGCTCCAGGTGGTGTTTCTAGTGTGTGTCTCGTTGGACTGTTGGCCCACTGAGATGCTGTTCTTGGGTTGACCTGGCCGATCCCTAACTGTCTTTCTCTCTCTCTCCTCTCTCTCCCTCTCTCTGCTCTCTCTTCCCCTCCTTCGTCCACCTACCTGTCCCATTGTACAGCCGACAAGGTAAACGATGACTTCTACTCCAAGCGACGGCACCTGGCTGAGCTGGCTGCCAAGGGGAACTTACCTCTGCATCCTGTAAGAGTGGAGGATGAGCCACGGGCTTTCAGCCCTGAGCACGGCCCCGCCAAGCAGAATGGACAGAAGTCCCGCACCAACAAGACGCCCCCCCACCCCCTGGCCTACAACTCCACTGCCAACTTTAAGAGCTGGGACCCCAAGGATCAGTCTCTCCGGCGGCAACAGGCTTATGGGAACAAGGGCAAGCTTGGCACGGCTGAGTCAGGCTCCAGCGACCCCTTGG
Source organism: Oreotragus oreotragus (assembly GCA_006410675.1). Classification (NCBI taxonomy): domain Eukaryota; kingdom Metazoa; phylum Chordata; class Mammalia; order Artiodactyla; family Bovidae; genus Oreotragus; species Oreotragus oreotragus. The sequence continues at coordinate 368,894 of SJYX01011897.1, forward strand.
GAACTCGCACCCCGCACTACCCACCCCCACAGCCATACTTCATCACCAACAGCAAAACGGAAGTGACTGTCTGAGCTGTCACCACAGGGGACATGCTGGAGACCACACTCAACTGAGAGAGGCAAAAAAATACCCCAGCCCACGTCTTCCCTGTACCCCGCCAACACACCCACCTACACACTCATCCTCCACAGCAACTGATGATAAACCTCCTGGTAACATGGAATCGTGCTTTTCCTGCGTCCTGCCTAACGTGTGTCGGCGGGCAGCCAAGCAAGTCTGGAGCGTGGACGGTCCACGGTACAGCCAAGGGGGAATGGAGACACCCTCTTTCAACTTCAGGGCTGAGGTGGCCGACTCACACGCCCAAACCATGGGGCTGATTTTTCCTTTTCCTCCTCACTTGAAACTGAAATCCATGATGAAAAAAAAAAGGTAGCACAATTTAGAGAAATTGTCCAGTTGAGCACATATACCATTTATCACATGTTGTCTGTTTCTGGGTGAAAAAGTGAGAAAAGGGTGGACAGGGTGGGGTAGAGAAAAGGGGTCATGCGTGCCCGTGATAAGCATTTCCTAATCCCAGGAAGTAGTGATACGGACACAGAACTTTGCTAAGCGTGAGGTAGTAACTGGACCCCACCACCACCACCACGCTTTTAGTACTTTTCATATCATCAAGGTTGGAAGCAAAAACAACATACACTCAAACTCACAAAAAATAAACAGACCCTGAACCCACCTACAGTGATGGGAAAGAGAGGCCATTTTTAGACAACTCCCATAAAGACCGTGGAAATGGGAGGGGTAGGCTTGTATGGCAGGAAGAGGGTCCAGAGAGTCTTCAATAACTATTTTTTAAAAAAGAAAAGTACAATAGAATCCCACTACCAAATGGACAAGAACAGCAAAGTAATTTTTGTCCAACATTTTCAAGACCTAGGAAATCAACAACGTCATCACGAACAAACAAAATTCACGGTTGAGATGTCACCGAGAGGCCAGAAGGGGACATGGAGCCTGTGATTTCTGGCATTGCCCCCTAGCCTCTGAGACAAGAAACAGACACAAAGCCCAGTCCTCTGTTAACTGTCTATCCCTGACTCCCTTCCCTTTCAGCCTGTTGCTGCCGCCGCCGCTGCCAAATTTCAGCTGCTTTGGACTGAAAATGTCATAAGCGTGGGTGGTGCCTTCAATGTGTCACTGTTGAATGACAGTCTTGTTTCCCAAGCGCAACCTGTGTTCTTTTACCTTCCTCCCTCCTGTCTTTCTGCAGTAGTAGAAGTTGTTTTCATCCTCCTTTTGTTGGTGAGCCCACCCCACCACACACTCTGAGGGCACTGTTGCAACTTGCAAAGACCAAGACCTCCTTACCACCCACACCCTCAAAACTCCACGAGTCCCATGACCTTTTAGCTCCCCAAGCATTTCTGGGTCCCGCTGTCCCTCCAAACCACCTCCCCAGATACTGTGGTACATTCATCCCCCATTCATAACCCCCCAAGGTGGGTGTTCAGATTGGTTCTCGTAGCTAAAGGATGTCCCAACAAAGACAGTTTTCCTACTAGTTTGATTTGTTTGGTGGTGGTGTTTAGTCATTAAGTCACGTCCGAGTCTTGCCACCCCATGGACTGTAGCCTGCCAGGTTACTCCGTCCATGGATTTTCCCAGGCAAGAATATGGAGTGGGTTGCCATTTCCTTCTCCAGGAGATCTTCCCCACCCAGGGATCAAAGTTGCATTTCCTGCATTGGCAGGCAGATTCTTTACCACTGAACTATGAAGGAAGCTGATTTGTTTAGTGGAAGTCCAAAGAGGGGAACTGACAGAGAAGAGATTTGCATTTAAGGTGAGAAGTTTTCAATCTGTCCCTCAAGAGTTTGGCTAATTAACAGGAGCCTCGGAGAGACCCCGAGGTCTTCTGTTGTCAGAAGCTAAATGTGGTCTGGTCCAAGACCCTTCCTGGAATGCTGGACTTCAGCATTCTGCCTCCTCATCTCTGCACTCTGATGACATGGGATCAGAGAAACCAGCTGTTTAGTCCTTAGTCCCGGCTGATCTGGGGATGTGCACCATGCATTTCATCCCTCTGGGCTTTAGTCTTCCATTTGCTATGTGGGGAACTGGGGAGAGATCAAGAGTTTCAAGCTTTCTGAAAATGAAAAAGTGAAATCGTGCCCAGAAGACCTCCGGTTGGATCCCTGTGCAGACCGAGGCTCTGTGCTAGACGAAGCAGGGACGGGGGTTTGAGAGCTTGTTTTCTCAGCCTCTTGGCTGAAATCCCGGGCTCCCCACTGTAGAGTAACACCATGGGGCTTGGTCAGTGTCACACTGATGTTAGTCATCTGTGTACTTGCAGCACACTTTTGCTATGTCTGTGTGTCCCTGTCACAACACTTGCACCTAAATTGATGCACTTTTTGTAACACTAAATGACCATGTAAACAGCGTTGTCATGCACCTAAAAAAGAAACAGCCAGAAAACAGCACTGATACTTAAGACGAAAAGAGATCAGCATTTGTGAAACGTACACAACAACCATCTAGCATTAAATACACAGAACCAAGACCTTTCTGACAAAGGAAGGTCTCAGACTCATGTCTTTCCAAGTGGGAATGGAGGGGGAATGCATAGTTATTCATAATATGAGGGCCATTTTTCATGCATATGGTATTTTTGATGTCTTATGGGTTTCCATTTTAGTGTTCTAACTTCAATAAATAAGTTATTTGAAGTCAGATTTAGAGAATATTAGACCTGCCCTTGTAATCTTCAGTGACATTTATTTAGTATATGGCTCTATGTGTCCTGAGTCTAGTGGCTTTGAATTAAGAATGTATAAAAAGTGCTGGTGTTAGAGTCAGTGGAGCAGGAAGTGTTATTTGCTACCATTACCCTGGAGACCTGCTTAATTTCAGTGATAAATTGGTGCATTTTTAATACATTTACCTTCTGAAAGGAAAACTTCCTGCCAGTATCCTAAAATAGAAAACCAGTATTCCTCAGTGGCAGCCACCCTAAACAGGAAGTAAGTGTAAGATTATTAAGTTCTAATTACAGACTATTGCCCCTGGAAGGGTTTGAGCCTGGCCTTTGCTGCCCCCTTTTCTTCCTTCTTTCCCTCCTCTCTTTCTCTCCCCTTTCCTTATTGTTATTGCTGTTTCAGTCACTTAGTCGTGTCTGACTCTTTGCAACACCATGGACTGTAGCCCGCCAGGCTCCTCTGTCCGTGGGATTTCCCAGGCAAGCATACTGAAGTGGGTTGCCATTTCCTTCTCCAAGGGATCTTCCTGATCCAGGGATCGAACCCGCTTTTCCTGCTAGCAAGCGGACTCTTTACCACTGAGCCATCAGAGAGGCCCTTTTCTTTATTAAAAACAGATTAGCAGACATTCAAGAGTTGCTGAAGATATTCTAGCCCCTAGTGGAGACTTTTCTCTTTGAAGTAATCAAACGGACTGATGAAAGTGAAAAGGGAATCATTTCCCATGTGACAATGTTAATTAGTGCCCTATGCATGTACTACTTAAATTTGTCTTGCATTTGCTAGTGGTACACAGCACATACGGAGAAGGCAATGGCACCCCACTCCAGTACTCTTGCCTGGAAAATCCCATGGACAGAGGAGCCTGGTAGGCTGCAGTCCATGGGGTCACTAGGAGTCGGACACAACTGAGCGACTTCCCTTTCACTTTTCACTTTCATGCATTGGAGAAGGAAATGGCAACCCACTCTAGTGTTCTTGCCTGGAGAATCCCAGGGATGGGGGAGCCTGGTGGGCTGCCGTCTATGGGGTCGCACAGAGTCAGACACGACTGAAGTGACTTAGCAGCAGCAGCACACAGCACATGGTTCGGGAAATACGGGATTGGCTCATTTGGTGAGGTTTCCTTCAGCTCAAAAGTTCTCTCATTCTAGTCTCCCATTGAGCTGGTTTCTGCTCCCTACCCTCAATCCCTTTCGAGTGACCTTTACCCCAGCCCTGATTAAGGACCTTTCTTGGTCTCTGAATCTACAGGATGTATTCTTCTTGTTCCTTCTCTTCCGAGTAAACTGCCTCCAGTGAATTTTGTTAGTTGGGAGTCTGCAGCTATAATTTTGGCAGTGAAGTTACAGCATGGTCCCTAAGAAGCAGCAGTGGTGAGAATCCAGGAACAGTATTGGGTTGGCCAAAATTTTCCTTTGGGTTTTTCCGTGAGGTGTTACGAACTTTGTGGCAAGCCCAATGCTTAGCCTCGTTACCTTCCTCGGGCTTTGGGAGCTGAACTCATGTGGGGGGAGTGAGGAAGTTTCAACAGAGAAGTTTGTGTTTTGGCTTCTAGGAAGAGTGGACAGACCTTTTGATATGGAAAGATTACCCTGAAGGATGACCTGTAGAACTAGGATGGCCACGTATCAGCAAGGCTCTTCTAGCTAGATTGGGGAGACTTAGAAAACAGAAACCAGAACAAAGCAGGAAGACTACTTTCTCATCCCATGCCCTGGCACTTGCCTCTACGTACTCTTAGCTACTCCCCCACTTCCAACCCAATGGGACCAGAATCTGACTTATCTTTGCCCTCCCAGAATATCTCATCCTTCATCTGCCTTGGGCTCCACCTGGCATCCCCATCTAACTCTCCCCAGGTTTTTTTTGTGTGTGTAAATGGAGCATATTTTATGTGCAAATATTTTAGTAACCGTATGTTCTGCAAGTAAACCTGTGTTAATACTTGTCAACAACTGCAGAGTTTATGATACCAATAATACTTCCTACAATGATGAAAAAAAAAACATTTGTTTGTTTTCTAAGAATGTTTATTTGTAAACATATGTATTCACTATATTAATATGAATTTCTTACCTGGCAATAAAATTGATTATATGTGATGCTGTTGGGGTTGCCATGTATCTTTCTAAGGCCCTACATCTTGATCTGAGTTTTCACCAATGAATAGCAGTATTGAGAGCTAACTGTTTAATACTCTAAATATATGGGAAATCATTACATGTAAAGGAAAATTTTAATTAACGGGGACAAATTTTTCTGGGAGAGTTTGAAAGGTTTTGGGGAAAAGTCTGTCCTGTCTCTTAGTTCACTTCCTGCCTTGAACTGTATAACACAGATCAACCTCTCTTATCATCACTAAATCTGTTCTTCATGGTCAGGAATCTTGCTGAGATTTGCACTTTTGTTGTTACCAATGACTAGGTTTGTAAAAGACACAAATATTGAAAAAGTATGGGAGACTGGATTCTTCTACTCTACTGAATTTCATTTCCTGCCTGGCTTCCAATAGCATTAAGTTTGAATACTCAGGTAGAAATCTGCCTTAATGTGGTTCTACAAGGGAGGGATTCTGAGAGAAGGATCTGGTGCAAGGAGTTTGAGATGTGAAGGGAACACTGGTAAGTGGTGAGGAGGTGAAAGAAACATGGAAAGGAAACCAGCCCATAAAGGATGCGCGATCGTGTCAGCTACCGCTCTGAGTGACTAGAGTTTAATGCTTCAGGGAAACTGGGAGAATTATCCCACCCAAGTGGGCATGGAGCTGGGGTGCTCACACACCAACTCCCACAGACATCATCTGAGCATTGCTTTCAAGGGGTGTTTATGCTCGCACAGTCCCAGGCCATTGTGTGCAAGGACAGAGAAAGCCCCCCATTCAGGGATGGTAGAGTGAGAAGGCTTAGAAGAGAGAACAGGACGAGGCAGGGGGACTCTCTTCTCTCCACTCATGCACGTGTGCATGCTCATTCGTGTCCCACTCTTTGTGGCCCCATGGACCGTAGCCCACCAGGCTCCTCTGCCCATGGGATTTTCTCTGAAAGAATACTGGAGTGTGTTGCCTTTTCCTCCTCCAGGGGATCTTCCCACCCCAGGAGTCTCCTGTGGTTCCTGCGTGGGCAGGTGGATTTCATTACCAATGAGCCACCTGGAAAGCCCTTCCCCACCCACACCCTGACACTAATGGGAAGTCTTAAAGATACAGGGATGGGGGCGGGGGCTCATAGGAGCTGTTCATACCCAGATGTCTAGAATCTCCTGGGAATGAAGCTTCCACCCTCTGGATACTTGGAGAAGCTGTCCATAAGGATTGTGGACCCCAAACTGCAGTCAGAGTGAGGGTCCTCAGTCTGGGATCTGGGATCCTTCACTGGTCATGGGTCACTTGGTATCTCCCAGAGCAGATGTTGTGGCTTTCTCTCTGAGACATAGTTGTGGTCATCAGAGCAGCCTGGGTGGCAGCGGATGCTTTTCCAGTACTCTGGAACTGTTTGAATCCGAGGAGGGACTGAACAGCACATCCCTTCCCCACAGATGCTGTCCTAGGACAGACTCATACCTCTGTGGGCGGTGCGAGGCAGTGACAGACTCTTCCATTAGTGAATCTTGGTTACAAAACACAGGTGATAACAACCACCCCCACCTTATAAATTATATTTGTAGAGCTCTCAGGATGAGCCACGGCTGAAGTCTAGCTGGGACTGTCATACTGGACCCTCACAACTGCATAAGGTAGGCACTATTAGCTTTGGAGGTGAGAGATTTATCTAAAACTTGAGTTGTTGTTTAGTCGCTAAGTGGAGTCCAACTCTTTCGTGACTCCATGGACTGCAACCCGCCAGGTTCCTCGGTCCATGGGATTTTTCAGGCAAGAACACTGGAGTGGATTGCCATTTCTTTCTCCAGGGAATCTTCCCAGCCCAGGGATCAAACCCACGTCTCCTGCGTTGGCAGGCTGATTCTTTACCACTGAGCCACCAGGGAAACCCAAAACTTCAGTAATTTTGTGAAAGCCATTCAATTATTAAGTAGTAGAACTGGGATTCGAACTCCAGACTTCATGCTTTAACTCCTACACAGTAGTGCTCATTTGCATGAAGCTGTGAGTCAGCAGGGAAACTTGATAAAGATAATGATTTCCAAGCTCTGTCAGTCTGAATGGGGCCCCGGATTCAGTGTTTGTAAGAGACACTGCCTCTTCATAGTGTAGTGATGACTGGACCACTCCCAAGAGGCATTTGTATGATGCCAGTTTCCTGATCATCCAATATCTGTGGGCTCATCCTGTGGACCTTGGGATGCAGGAGGAAATGGAATGAAGATGTGTGCTTCCAAAGAAAGGGACCTTTCACCCTTCAGTTTCATGTCCAATGTTGGAAGGTTGTGTTCTCTAATGGACAGAGAACTGACTCTTGAAGAGCTGGTTGCTGGTATTGATTCCAGTACTAATTTGCCATGTGCTCTGAGCCCTGAAAATAGCCCACTTGGGACTCTATTTCTTCATCCCAAGAAGGAAGAAGCTGGGATGGATAATCTCCAGTTCTGCTGTCTCACTCGACTGAATGGTCTTTCTCCCCATCACTGTGTCATTTGGTATCGTTAGTAGCATTGACTCACCTCTTACTTCCAAAGTTTGCTCCTAGATAAACAAGATTTTGCTGGGTGTGGTAACAATCACTGTGGTAATGACTTTTGTGCACTGAACACTTGCTCTGTACCTAGCACTATGCTAAGGTCTTTTAATTGCTCTAACAGTTATGTAGGGCTTCCCAGGTGGTACAGTGATAAAGAATCTGCCCGCCAGTGTAGGAGACGCTAGAGATGTGGATTTGATCCCTGGGTTGGGAAGATTCTGGAGTAGAAAATGGCAACCCACTCCAGTTTTCTTGCCTGGAAAATACTATGGACAGAGGAGCCTGATGGGCTACAGTCTATGGGGTTGCAAAGAGTCAGACATGACTGAATGTGCACATATGCACGCACACACACATCAGCTATGTGCTATGGTGGAGGTTCTTAAATTTTTATGAGTCATGGACCCTTTGATGATCTGGTGACACCTACAGTCCTTTCTTAAAACAATGGTTTTTAAATGCATAAAACAAAATGCGTAGGATTACAAAATAAACCTATCATGTTGAAATAACACTGATGAAAATATTTTAAAATCCAGATGTCATATAGTAATATATTCAATTTTTAACTCATGCATTCAATAACAAGACCTAATGACAAGTTTCAATATGCACTAAGCACAATCCTTTGAGCTCTCTGCTACCCCTGCAATTTGATGTGACAATATCTGTTCTTCTGTTGGTCACATCATCACCAATTGAGGGACATACTACATTTCAATGATAGGGTAGTGAACTGAACATAAAGATGTCATTTTGTACCATCCAAGTTCCCAGACCCACTAAATTCTATCCATAGATCCCCTCGATGGTCTGCAGGTCTGGGTTAAGCTCTCATGGATTCATGGGACTTGGAACTACTTACCTATTTTCTCCATACTTCTGTTTTCTCATCTTTTAAACATAAGAATAATTAGAGTATATTTATTAATGGCTGTTATGAGAAATGAAACAATAGATTAAAAGACATTGATTAACTAAGTAAACACTTGAGTTGGCTTCTCTTATCATAATTATTATTTCAGTGAATCCTCATGATAACCTTAGGAAATAGCATTTTATTATTCACCACTCCCAGAGGAAACAAGCTCAGAGAGATTGCATGCTGTGTGCTCAGTTGCTCAGTCATGTCTGACTCTTTGCAACCCCATGGACTGTAGCCCACCAGGCTCCTCTGTCCATGNATAATTATTATTTCAGTGAATCCTCATGATAACCTTAGGAAATAGCATTTTATTATTCACCACTCCCAGAGGAAACAAGCTCAGAGAGATTGCATGCTGTGTGCTCAGTTGCTCAGTCATGTCTGACTCTTTGCAACCCCATGGACTGTAGCCCACCAGGCTCCTCTATCCATGGAATTCTCCAGGCAAGAATACTGGAGTGGGTTGTCATTTCCTACTCCAGGGGATCTTTCCGACCTAGGATAAAACCTGTGTCTCTTGAGTCTCCTGCATCAGCAGGCGAATTCACTAGCAAGCCCTGGGAAGACTCTCAGAGAGATTTCATTTGCGAAGGAAATGGCAACCCACTCCAGTATTCTTGCCTGGAAAATCCCATGGACAGAGGAGCCTGGCAGGCTACAGTCCACAGGGTCGCAAAGAGTCAGACACGACTAAGCGACTTCACTTCACTTCACACAGCAAGTCAGTACCAGGGCTGAATGAAATCCAGATCTTTGTGATGGAAACTCAAGTTCTTGACCACATACCACAGGGTGTACTTTTTGGGTTTTTTGGCAATTAAATGTCCTCACTACTCCCTGGAATGAGGCCAGTCAGACACTGGGGTGTCTCCCAGTGAAGTTTCCAGTGTTTCTTCTCTCCCCAAGGAAAATGGCAGGTTTCAGAAATTCAGGAAGCTCTTGTCAGATTTGTCTGAGGACCATTTATTTAAAGGCATATTGGAGACAGTTCTGATAATGTCTTCCCATTCAAAATAAGCTCTCCCAAGCCCCAGTGCTTAGCAGATTCCAATTACAGGGACCTCACTGTCCTGGAAATTTTCAGGTTCTTTGATTTAAAAACTCAATCCCTTTAGAAATATATTTATCACCTAAAACTGAAATAAGTATGTCTTATCAATTCAGACATTCTCAGTCTTGAAAGATATAACAATCATCATCATGATAATAATAGCAACAATTCCTTCTGGTATCAATTCTGGTATCAATTCCTTCTGGTTTAGGCACTGCGCATGCATTGCCTTGTTCCCTCCTTTCAACAGTCCTCTGAGGAAGAGGCATCAATCCCCTTTTTGAGATGAAGAAAACTGAGGCTCAGAGAGGTGGAATGACTCATCCAAGATCTTACATGAATGGTAGGGTTGAACTCGAAATCCAGGTTTTTATGATTCCAAAGCTGATGTTATCACAACAATCCACATTCCTGCATGATCCATATCTGTGCTTGCTACCTTTGGGATAAATAATTGGGGACTCTATTGCAAAACTAAAATTGTTCCAAGGGGATACAGTTAAGTTTGGGGAAAAACAGACTCCTCTGAGTCAGGCAGTATCCACTGGTCAATATTCATCCTATGAATTGTCACTGAGCTAGAGGCATTGAACTTGGCTGCCTCAGTTGATGACTCTGTCCTTCATATCCTCAAATCTATTCTCTGACAAAACAAACTTGGTCTTCAGAATGCTTTAGGGTCTGTGAGGTGGAAAGAAAACAGGGCCAGAAGGGGCAAGCAGATCAGAAACTAGGAATTTTAACTTAGTATGCTTTCATTTTGAATGACCTTGCAAAAGTCACTTCCCATCTCTAGGAGCAATCTTTTGGATAAGAGTAGGACCTCTGAAGTTCAAGGATCCACGTCTGAATCCAAGTGGGCATAATAATAGCATCTGTCAGAGAGTTATTATGAGAATGAAATGAGGCAATTTAGATAAAGCTCTGAGCACAGCTCACAGGTAATGTTTTCAGTAGTTTAAAACCTCATTCAGAAATTATCATCTACCCAGGCTCTGCAGAAGGGATTAGAAGAAATATCACACTTCTTTACTTTGGGTGAGACATATCTGAACCTCACTGGGTGCTTTTTCCTCCAATTCTTTGGCTGTTGGTGATGCCATGAGCATGGCAAGGAGCTGATTTGACTGCAGATCTAATTATATATAATTATGATGAATTTTAAAAATGGGAAAGAAAAACTTTTGCTCAATGTGGTTTTCTTGGTAGAAGGAACTTTTGAGATCTAGAGGTCTACAGGGGGTAAGTCATACTGAAAGAGATCCATGGTAGTAAACATGGTTGTGAGCTCCTGGATTTAAAGTCACTATCAACCGCAGCTCAGCTGCTCAGTCGTGTACAACTCTTTGCAACCCCATGGACTGGGGCCCACCACGCTCCTCTGTCCATGGAATTTTCCAGCCGAGAATACTGAAGTGGGTTGCCAGTTCCTTCTCCAGGGAATCTTCCCAACTCAGGGATCGAACCCATCAATTGCAGCACAACTATGCAATTACCCCAAAATTTAGCTTTAAAAACAGCACACATTTGTTGTCAGGAGTCAAGATTCTGAGCACGGCTTAGTAACATCGCATGAGTCTGCAGTTAATGTTTCAGCCAAATTTAAAGTCTCATCTGAAGGCTCGTGAGGGGAGTGATCTGCTTTCAAGCTCAGTTCCTCTAGAATTGTTGGACTGAGGGCTCTGTTCAATAAATGTTCCTGTTACCATCACCACAACCACCACCATCATCTTGTTTTTTATCATTTATTTTTATTTATTTATTTACTTGGCAACACCATGGTAAAGAATCTGCCTGAAATATGGAAGACCCAGATTTGATGCCTGGGTTGGGAAGATCCCCTGGAGAAGGGCATGGCAACCCACTCCAGCATTTTTGAAGTCCATGAACAGAGGAGCCTGGTGAGCTATAGTCCACAAGGTCACTAATAGTCGGACACGACTGAGTGACTGGCACTTCCATTTTCACCAGGTCTTAGCTGTGGCATGTTGGATCCTTCGGCTGTGGCATGTGGGATCCAGTCCTTCCCTCCAGAGATTGAATCAGGGTCCCCCACATTGCGAGTGTGGAATCTCAGCCACTAGACCACCAGGGTGGCCCCCATCATCATCATCTTAATTAACTAAACTTCTACTCTGTGCTAAGAAATTTACACACCTCTCTAATCCACCCGGCAACCAGTATTTTAGTAGTTTCATTTCATAGATAAGGAAATTGAGAAGTTAAATGACTTATTTGAGGTCACAGAGCAAGTGCTGATGTGCTACTTGAAGCCTCCTTTATGCTGTCTGGTTCCACCATTTCTAGCATCCCACTTAGCCCTCTCAAAGTTTCTGGTATGATCTGGACCCAGTTATGGAGATAAAACCTTTATAGGAGAATTATCTACATAGTCAGCTTGGCATCTCACTTATTTTCTTGTCAGATTTCCAGTCCGAACTAGTGCTGTGTTGTGCAGTTCAAAGAAAGGATTTCACATCAAGAAATGTCATGGTTGCTAGAAATAATTTTGTCACATCCTCTTGAAATTTTCCTCTTTGCAAGTTCAGAGGTTTCAGTTAGATTCAAATCTTATAATGCCTGTCTTTAAAACGTTATAAAAGCACAACTCATTTTTAAAAATCTCAGCGTCCAAATAGAATGATTCATTGTCTTTGTCTTAAAAGGGACAAAGTGGGAAGATTTTAGAGAGGCAATTTCTGATGTGCAGGTGCCTTATTTTCTGGTAATTGGAAGCTGTTTTTTATGTTCTAATTTCATTTTTGTGTCTCATTGTCCACTTATCAAAGTCAGTTGAGCTGAATGTACAAGAATTCTATAGGTTGGGTGTCACTGGGGTCCCCACATTCAGGGTGCTGAAAGTTAACACCATGTGGGTCTTAAAGCCTTCCCGCTGGGTCTCTTTATTTGCTGTGGGTATCTGTTTCATGGTTACTCAATGCTTTCTCAACTTGACTCAACAAAATTTGAGTGAAAATACAGAGACTTCTGAGAATTTCCCCAAAGTGTTCAGTGCTCAATCGTGGCTGACTCTTTCTGACCTCATGGATTGCAGTCCATCAGGCTTCTTTGTCCCTGGGATCTCCCAGGCAAGAATATGGGACTGAGTTGCCATTTCCTTCTCCAGGGGATCTTCCTGACCCAGGGATCAAACCTGCATCTCATCCACTGGAAGGCAGATTCTTTACCACTGAGCCACCTGGGAAGCCAGGGAAGAATTTGGTTCCTCTCAAAGCATCTCACAGTCATCCAACAAAGTACAAAATATCTACTATGTGCCAAGTGTTATATTAGTCCTTGAGGATACAAGGACCCTCTGCCACCATCCCATCCCTTAAAAAACAGGGGAAGATGGGAGATGGACAAATAGAAAAGCAAGTACCGTATAGAGAGACATCATGGGTAGAGGAAATCCTTGATGTCAGATAGCCTTGGGTTCAAATTTCCTCCCTAGCACCTCAAGCCATGTGACCTGGGGGAAATGACTGAGCTTTTCAGAGCCTAGGTTTTCTCATCCCTGGAATGGACACAATCATACCTACCTTGCAGTATTGTTTGAGCATCTGAGATAAGGTGTGTGAAACATTCAGTGATGGTGGGTGCTCCAGAAATTGGAGGTGATATTAATACAAAACATTTGTTTATCACTGATTCCTACTCACTGGAGACCAGCTTGGTTTTTGCCTTTTGTTTATGCTGGGATCCCCAGAGACAAATCTCAAGACACGGATTCATGTTCAAGCTTCAAGGGGATCCTGGGAGGAAGTGGAAGGGAATGGTAGAAGTTAGACACAAGGGGAAGAAGTCAAACAAGGATGCAATTTCAGGTAATGTCCCATGCAGGGTACTCCAGTGTGTACCACTCTTCAGAATTTACAGCTACCCCTGGCACAGAAACTGGGCTTTTCCTTCTTCCGTTCTTACACTTGGCAATCATTAGCCAAAGGGGGACAACCTCAAGAACGCTGACTCACCGCATGTGAAGGGAAGTGGTACCAGCAGCCCAGGCGGTGCTAGTGGGAAAGAACCCATCTGCCAATGCTGAAGATGAAAGAAACACAGGTTTGATCCTGGGGTTGGGAAGATCCACTGGAGTAGGAAATGGCAACCCACTCCAGTGTGCTTGTTTGGAAAAATCCCATGGACAGAGTAGCCTGGCAGGCTACAGTCCATGGGGTTGCAAAGAGTCAGACACGACTGAGTGACGATCACACATGAGGAAATCTGGGTGAAACACCAACTTTTTCGGTTATACCTCCCTTTTCTGACTTCTGGAGGACATTAACCCTGACCCAACAGGAAGTTTGAAAGATTTATCTGTCCAAATTTGGCTAATGGGAGGTATTGCGGCATAGCTTTGGAGTCAGCCTGATTCAAGAGAAAATCTCGGCCTATCTTTTTGCAGCTTGTGGGGGAACTGATTTAGCCTCTCTGAGTTAAAGTTTCTCACTTGTAAACGGAATAATGATATACTTGGTGTAATTTTGTTCTGGGCTGAGATGCCTTTATGTTTGCTGATTTCTTTGGCAGTATGTCTACTGAGCAGTTGCTACATGTAGGCTTAGGGCTAAGCACTGGTATCCTGAAATGAATCCAACATAGGTACTGCCTCCCAAGACCTTGTCACTGAGTGGAGGAGGCAGACATATACATTACAGATTCGGTCCTTCTTGTAAGCTCTCTCTCTCCATATCCTTCTCATCGAGTAGAGTTCCCTGTATTGTATGGTAGGTTCTCATTAGTTATCAATTTTATACATAGCATCAATAATGCATATACCATACAGAGTAAAGTAAGTCAGAAAAACAAATATGGTATGTTAATGCATATATATGGGAGCTAGAAAAATAGTAGTGATGAACCTGTTTGCAGGGCAGGAACAGAGATGCAGATGTAAAGAATGGACCGGGAAAGTGGAGAGTGAGAAGAATCTAGCCAGTAGCATTGACATGTATACACTACCATGTGTAAAACAAATAGCTATACCCAGGGAGTTCAGCTTGGCACTCTGTGAGGGGTGGGGTGCAGAGGC
>SJYX01011897.1:385592-418594 GCA_006410675.1 Oreotragus oreotragus
TATATATATAAATATATGTATATATTTCACAGTTAATTCACATGGAGCACTGAAGAGGCCAACACAACATTGTAAAGCAATTATCCTCCAATTAAATTTTTTTAAAAATAGTGTATATAGGTCAATCCCAATCTCCCAATTCATCTAGTTCCCCACTTTCCCCCTTGATGTCCATACGTTTGCTCTCTACATCTGTGTCTCTATTTCTGCTTTGCAAATGGGTTTATCTGTACCATTTTTCTGGATTCCATATATATGCATTAATGTTTTATTTTGTGATGCTGTCCCTTCTCACCTTCCTTCCGCCCCACTTCTTTCCTCCTTCACTTCCTCTCTACAATTCTGTCTTGCATCCTCCTACCACACAGACCGAATTCTTTCTTTCAAGTGGACGCTATCCAACCTTCCGCCCTGTGACGTTCCTCCCTCCCTCTGTTATTTTCCAAGGCCTCTCTGAAGGTTGCAAAATCTGTGAAGTTCTGGGAGATTCAATTCAAGCCAAACCCACAGGTGTGACAGAGGGTTTCTTAGAGACAACAGAGAACCGTCCAGAGTGTCAGTTAAAGCTTGGGCATGGGGAGGATGGGAGGCGTGGTGAATGAAATTAGCACGTAGGCAGCCACGAGGACTGACAGAATATATAGCTCATTACTTTGGCAGGATGGGGGCTAGGGGTGGGGAGAGGGTCTGGACAAGAGGTGATTTTTCCCACTGTTGTGCAGATGGGTGGCCTCCCAAGTGCCCTGGGGTAGGGATCGGGCAATTTGTAGTTTTGATTCTAGCACTGAGATTGATCTTGGATGTTGTTTTTCCTCATCCACTTGATAGAGAGGCTCTGATCTTTAAGGATTTCTCCAGTCCTCTTGGCCAGGAATTCCACTGTCAAAAATCTCTAATTCCTCCCTACTTTGGGTAGGAAAGGCACCCGTGAGGTGCTCCCAAAATAATAACCAGCTTTTTTTGTTTTTGGATTCTGGAGGATGAGTAGTTTTGGGCTGGAGAAAGGTCTCATGGAAACAGACTCTTGGCTGAAATCCAGGTACCATTTCCTTGTAACGTTTAGGGCAGCTGCTCTGGGAGGAGAGGAAAACTTCGGTGACTTGTATAAGACAGTATTCAGACTTGAATAGTTAGGGAGTTTGGGATGGACATGTACACACTGCCATATTTAAAACAGATAACCAACAAGGTCCTACTGTAGAACACAGGGCACTCTGCCCAGTGTTACGTGATAGCCTGCATGGGAAGGGAGTTTGGAGGAGAATGGATATGTATGGCTGAGTCCCTTTGCTGTCCACCTGAAACTATCAAAACATTGTTAATCAACTCTAATACTCTAATGTGAATTAAAAAGTTGAAAAAATTTAGCCTGAGGAAGTTTTTTAAAATTCAGTTGGTCTAGAGGCCCTGGAATCAGTGTTTTAAGAAACACACCCAGAATTCTTAGGTGAGTAATTGATGGACCACAGTTTGAGAATCACTTCTAGACACCTGGGCTTGGCTCTGCTCCCAAAGCTCCAGCTTAGTTGTGGAAGGCCTCTGAGCATCTCTCCTTGTCTGTACAACAGGGCTCTTCATCCCTGCCCTGTATTCTGCAGGATTTCTGTCAGGAAACATTGAAATGGCAGATGGGAAAATTCTAAGAATCAAGGTGATGGTCTTCGTGTGTGAGGTTGCACCAGCCCCAAGGCCCCACCTCTCTATTCTCAGAGACCAGGGAACTTCAGGCAAAGTATATTCACATAAACGCTTCCGCCTCTTGCTGTATTTGCTACATCAGACGCCTCTAAAGCCCCACCTCTCTTCCTCTTAAGCCCCTCCTCGCTTCCTCTTAAGCCCCTCCTCACTTCCTCTTAAGCCCCTCCTCGCTTCCTCTTAAGCCCCTCCTCACTTCCTCTTAAGCCCCACCTCACTTCCTCCTGGTCATTTGGTTTTCCTTGAACTATGGCTGTGGCAGCCAGTTGGCAGGTCTACCCAGAGAGCACGAATATCCTGCAAGCTCATATTTTCTCTCTGTGTCTTCCTACCTTCATCGGGTAAGACAAGGCCAGAACCAGCCCAGCCACTCAGAAGCATGTGTGATTCTGCAGATGTGAGGAATTCACACCCCATGGTCCAAAGCATGACCAGTGGGAGGCATGTCGGTGATATGTATCCTGCCCTTCTGTCTTTCGGGCAGACAAGTCTGAGTACATTCTATCAGCTCCCCAGAGGTCCCGGTGGGCTAAAGCCCAGGTACTCAGTGGTTTTCAGGTCAGGAAGCCCTCCGTGGCTGGCATTTCTTCCTTCCCTGTTTCTTCTGCCAGTCCCTCCTCCTTTTCCTTAGGATCACTTCCTGAAGGAACTACCTTGAAGCTCCTACTCTGTACCAATGTCATATTGTTGTTGTTTAGTTAGTAAATCGTGTTCGATTGTAGCCCCACCAGGCTCCTCTGTCCATGGGATTTCCCAGGCAAGAGTACTGGAATGGGTTGCCATTCCTTTCCCCAGGGGATGTTCCCGACCCAGGGATGGGACCTACAACTCCTATTTGGCAGGTGGATTCTTTACACTGAGCCACCAAGGGCGCCCACATGTCATTTGGCAAACCTCATATAAAAGGTTTCTCTTGAGCTATTCTGCCAATTACAACCTTAATCCTGAACCTCTTATGCAAACCCACCTGGACAACCTAGAAGAAATAGACAAATTTTTAGACACATACAGCCTGCCAAAACTGAATAAAAAAAAAAAAAACACAAAGCATTTGAACAGACCCGTCACTAGAAGTGAAATAGAATTTGTAATTTAAAAAACTCCCCATTGGAACTATATTCAATATCCTGTGATAAACTACAATGGAAAAGAATATAAAAAAAGAAAGTATATATAACTGAATCACTTTGCTGTATAGCAGTAATTAACACAACACTGTAAATTAGCAGCACTACACTTTAAAAAAAAAAAAAAAAAAAGAACTCCCTGCAAATGAAAGTCCAGGACTGGGTGGCTTCACTGGGGAATTCTCCCAAATAGACAAAGAATTTATACCAATCTTTCTCAAACTCTTTCAAGGATTGAAGAAGAGGGAACACTCCCAAAATCATTCTATGAAGCCATCATCACTCTGGTACCAAAACTAGTCAAAGACACCACCAAAAAGAAAAATTACAGCTCAAACCCACCGGCTCACACCATTTTGTTATTTAGCCACTAAGTCGTGTCTAACTCTTGCGATGCCATGGACTGTACCCTGTCAGGCTCCTCTGTCCGTGGGATTTCCCAGGCAAGAAGACTGGAGTGGGTTGCCATTTTCTTCTCCAGGTGACCTTCCAACCCAGGGGTCGAACTCACATCATGCTTCCTCCTATAACTTATTCAGTTATTTCGAGGACCCATCAGTACTTAAACTGGCAAGAAACTATATCCACTTGGGCATTCATTATCCTTGGACCAAGAGTATTATGAAACACCCCCATTAGGTCAAAAAGGTGAGCACAGAAGTGAGATTTCATTTAATTTCTCCTAACACTCTCTAAGATTAAGAAGACGAAAATGAGATGCCATTGAAAGTTACTTTTGTCACTTTTTTCAAAAATCCTCCCACTTCCTGTTTTCTCTTGGGAGATTGAAAAGTGTCTCCTCGCATATTTCTCATTATCAGGACTTAATGAGAATTCTAATTAGGGCTACTGCACACTTTGGTGGCAGCTTTCAAAATGTGGCTCTGGCTTCTTATTTGTCAGGCAGCCAGTCCTTGCGTCATTGCCAAAGATGCCCTCCATCATAATAATCCTAATAGCTATCATTTATTGAAAGTGTACTTCATGCCAGGCAATTTGCATACATTAGCACCAGTCTTCGCAAAAGTCATATGAGGTGGGAACTAGTCACCCTAATTTTAGAGGAGGAAAGTGAGGCTCAGGCTGGTGAAGTGATTGGCTTGAAGCCACACAGCTGGAGACGGGCAGACCGAGGACTCACTTTGGCTGAGTTCTCTGGTCAGGAATTTTTTCTGTCCAGCCCTCACAGGGGGGTCTTGGGGAGAGACAACAAGACAATGAGACAACTCATCACCATTTCCAGAATGGCTGTCCCGATCAGAATTGTGGTTGTGAGTTATTATGTCTTCAGCCTTGGATTCTCAATCTCTCTGGGAACAATGCTATCGTTTAGGGAATCCCAGGAGACTCTGAAACACCCCATTAGAAGGACAGTAATAGCAGATCCAAGAATAGACTGATTGCTTATTCATTATTCTTTTATTCCTGAACTTTTCCATCTATGGATCCAGGGACTGTCAGCAATTACCACAGGGTTCTTTCCAGAAAGGGACCTCTTGGTCTGGCTAATCACCTCACCCAGAACGGAACAGAATCTTGGAGCAAATCCTACTGATGTGACTTTAGACTTCAGCTGTTTCTGGGGCTTGCCTAAGAATCCTCAGTGGACACCTTGGAGGCAAAGTGAGAGAAGCAAAGTCTTGCAAAGGGAGGAACAGTCCCTTCCAGGTTGGTTAAGTGCCAGTCATCTTGTTGCGCAGGTGTGTCCAGAGGCAACATGGTCCTGCGAGAGATCAGCAGACTAATACTGGGTAACAGAGGTCAGGTGTGAGCTGTTGTCTGCATAACAAAAGAGGATGCAGGCTGCTCCCTCTCCTCCCAGCCTGAGTCGCTATCATTTTGCTTTTTCTCTTATTTATTTATTTATTTCTGCGCAGGGCTTTCTCTCGTTGCGGCGAGTGGGGGCTCCTCTCTCGTTGCGGCGAGTGGGGGCGCCTCTCTAGTTGCGATGCGCGGGCTTCTCACTGCAGTGGCTTCTCTTGGCGCAGAGCACAGGCTCTAGTCTCGTGGGCTTCAGTAATTGCGGCTCATGGAATTAGTTGCTCTGCAGTATGTGGGATCTTCCCAGACCAGGGATCGATCTCATGTCGCCTCGTTGGCAGGCAGATTCTTAACCACTGGACCACCACGGGGGTCTGCTTTTTCTCTTCTTTTTCTGTCTCCACTCACCCTCTCAGTGTCACACACCTGTGTACCTGACTGTACCAGGTCAGGAGCATTACTGACACCTGTTGCAACGCCTGGCCCTCCCACTGCTTTCTCATCCTTTCTCTTTCTCTCCGCTGTTGTGCTTCTGCTCCTGCCTGTATCATTCTCCCCCATACTGTTTGTCACTGCTGTTCCTTTCCTTTAACTTGATTTTGCGTCTTTCCTTCCTTTTCTCTCTTTCTTCCCTCACTCCCTCCTTCCCTTCCTCCCTCTCTTCCTTCCTCCCCTTCCCTTCCTTTCTTTAAAAGTCTCTTTCTGTCTAGTCTCTGTTTCTCTTCTCTGGCTCTCTGTCTTTGGGACTCTCTCTCCTCTGTCTCTTTTTCACGCACGCACAAAGGATTCATTCTATCTTAACAGCAGTCCACATTAAACCATCATTACCATCTTCCTTTCCTGCCTGTGCTGTTCCAAACACACACCATTAAAGTGCAAAGGACAGAAGTTATGCCCATGTCTGCTGCTGCTGCTGCTGCTAAGTCGCTTCAGTCGTGTCCGACTCTGTGCGACCCCATAGATGGCAGCCCACCAAGCTCCCCCATCCCTGGGATTCTCCAAGCAAGAACACTGGAGTGAGTTGCCATTTCCTTCTCCAATGCGTGAAAGTGAAAAGTGAAAGTGAAGTGTCTCAGTCGTGTCTGACCCTCAGTGACCCTGTGGACTGCAGCCCACCAGGCTCCTCCATCCATGGGATTTTCCAGGCAAGAGTACTGGAGTGGGGTGCCATTGCCTTCTCCACACCCATGTTTGGCAGACTCCAAAGCTTGCACTGTTAGACACTGCCTCAGTCTCACTCTTCTTCACTTACCATGTCTAGTTCATTTTCCAGTTCCTGCCAACCTAATACTTGAAATATTTCTCAAGCATGATCTCCACGTCTCCATCCTTCCTATAAATTAATTCACTCACCCTGTGCTACTTGAGTGCCTGTTGATATCTGTAGTAGGTCTGGGACAAGTAACAAAAATGATGAATAAGATGGGATCCAAGTCTACTTGGAATGGCACACCACACTATCTTTGTATAAGTTTTTTATGACTTCATGCCTGGGCTAATCAATTTTTTTTCTAAATCTGCTCTCCATACTGCAGCTACATTACCTGCAGTTTTGCTTAAACCCTTTCACAGGGCCTCCTTATAGGATAAAGATGAGTCTTGTGACAGCCTCCATTGCCTGCCCTGAAATCTCCCCAGACTCATCCTTTCTCATTCTCTACCTTTTCATGTTCTAGGAAAATTAGGTTGATGGAAGTTCCCCCGTGAATCCACCATCCTGTTTCCTCCTGCCTGGCCTGGTTCTTTCCTCTGCCTGGAAAGCCTTTCCTTCTACATCTGGTTAACTGTGCTCATTAGTTAACACTCAGATCAGAATCTTTCCAACCCTCTCAGCCTGGATTAGATGCTCCTCCTTATGGCCTGTAAATTTGTATTACTGAAATTATAACACTGTCTTATAATCATCTACTTAGGTATCTTTCTTTCTGTTAGACCAGGAGCTCCTTAAAAATGATTTCGTCTCTGAACTCCCATTGCCTTGGACAGGGCATTAAGCAAGGTGATGGATAAATACCCAAATGAATGAGTAAATGAAAAAAAATGCTACTTTTACTACACCTTGTTGCCTTTCTGATCATTGAGTAGTCCAGGACTCATTGAAGAAAGGGGATAGTTTGTGGTTTGAAAGACTTGGGGACAGAAAACCTTCCTTTGAGGGCAACAAGGGATATTTTAGATCCTTCTGAGCATATGATGCAACCATTTCTCGCAGAAAACACACACACAATATATCTGATATAGCTATAGGGAATCCATGGATTTTTTTTTTTTTTTTACTGAAAATAATTTTAAATGTCTGGATCTCTTAAACTCATTAGTAAGAACTCTATCTCTAGAGATGGCGTCAGGAAAAAAATGCTCTGTCAGAGAAGCACTGTCCATTTAGAACATTTTGTAGGAGTGGAAATTGGATGAGAACTCTGTGTTTCTGTTTCCCCTGGGACATCACATTCTCTCTNCACCCTAGAGGGTGGTGGTGAGAATTTTAGCTTAGTAGTTGGTCCATGAGACCAAGCGTGCTTTTCTTGTTTCTCAGCCTTTTATGACTTAGCAGCTAGCACTCTACTTCCAAGTGTTAGGATAGATATTCCTGTGACTCAAAGGATCCCTGTGTCCAGAGAATTTCACCAGGGTCAACTACAAACTGGCCATTGCCATGGGCACTTGCCATCTGCTTCTATTAATACAAGGATTAAATCATGCGCTGCTGCCACTGTTGAACTTCGACACACCCTGAAGGGAGTTCAGGATGGAAAACAGGAACGAGGCACTCTGTGTTCCAGGTTTTCAGAGAGCTAGACATTTTCAGGAACTGATCTTATGAGCCCAATCCTTGCATCTCCCCATATCTAGAAAAGCACCAAATCCCTTCATGGTGACATCAGCTCCTCGTGACTAGTAGAAAACCTTTTGCAAAGGCAAGTGTTTGATTGCATGAACTCCCCCTTCATCAAAATCACATTTATTGACCTCTCCACCCCCCACCTTTCTGAAGCAGTTTCTCAGAGCTATCTGAGGTGCTCTCTCCCAGGCTGCAGTCCTCATTTTGCCACAAATAACTCGCAACTCTCACATTGTGCTTTTTTTTTTTTCCCCTAAGTAGACACCAGGAAGCCACGCATAGAAAGAAAAGGAATTACAGTATCTGGGGGCCAGAAGAGGTGCAGCTGTTACATAAATCTATGGGGGAGGGTGCTCAAGGACCCCACATACTTCCCTCTATCCCTCATTTTTCTACTGAAACTTTCCCAATTCAGTTGTGACAGGTGTTTTGTGCTTCTCATTGAGGGCAGGGGTAAGGGTTGTGGAGATGTTTAGAACATGGAGATGAATAAGCCATTCCTTATGATCAATGAAAACTTTTCTCTTTGAGCATGCTTATCAGCACATAATGTTCTCCATGTTCAGGAGAAAGAGTGAACCTCTCTGTAGTGTTCATTGTCTTATTTCCATCTTCAATGTCAGCATGTTTTCCTTTTTCCTATAGTGGGCATGGTTTCCTGTGATATTTTTTCTTAATGAGATAACATGACTTCATATCAATCCTGGAAATCTTTTAATAAAAGAAAGTCAACTTGCAGCTGGAATAAATCACAGTTCTTGGAGAAAATCACCATCACTAGCTTTGTGACACATTCAGCAGGTATCTGATGAATACCTATTATGTGCCCACCTAGATACCTAATACCAGTTATACCTATATATTATCAGGTCTGAGTATAGCTATTTTGTGTCTGTAATGGGCAGAGGTGGAAGTTAATACATGTTCTTGGTTCTCCACAAGAAATGATTGAGAGGTGAAAACATCCAGGTCAAGAAATAATTATGACAGATGTTAGGAAAGCCACATCAAAGTGCAAGAGAAGACTATTCAGGAAAAAGCACCAAGATGTTTCAAAAGGTGGTGAATTTAAGCTGATCTTTGAGAGGGGAGTAAGTCTGTGAATGTTTGAAAGCAAAGCAAGGTAGGGGATGCTGTATCTTCTAGGGCATATAAGGAGGGCTTTGAAGGCAGAGAGCTTGGAATAAATCCTAGCTCAGTCAGTTACCAGCTATGTCTACTGAAAATTCTAACCACTCTCCCTAAGCCTCACTTTTCTCATATGTCCCACTGAGAAAGATGGGAAAACCAATACTTACACTATGGGGCATATATAGCATGAGATCTTTCTCTTCTATGTGTCCAGGAATGCTCAGATTTCTGGTGATCATAAATAGAAAGTACTTTTCATAAGCTGAAGACTTTTATGCTCAGCCAGCTCCCTGTGTTACCCATCAGGGTTCTTGGATTTCTTAATCAGTAGAAGTTGATAAGAAGCCAAACAGGAAATTCGGGCAAGGTTTTATTGGGACTCCTGCTGCAGTGTGAGTAATAGAAAACAAGTACCAGGTTCCTTGGCTCCCTCCCTGGGGGTGGTGGTGATGATGGAGCGATCTGGGTCCTTATATGGGATGAGGGTGGGATTGGGCTGGAGGAGTGGCTTAGGTGTCTGCCCACCTCCTTGGTGATATTGTGTGAAAGGTGCATGCACAGTACTCAGCTTTTGCTCCCAACACCCTACTTTTGTTCTGAACTCCTCAGAAGTGGCAGTTGGGTTTTTGGTCTTTTTGTATCTTGTCCATAATTTGCCTCATCTGCACAGGCATGTAGATATTTATAATCCCTTATAGTTTCCTTGTGTTTTGTTGCTCATAGAGACATTTGTCCAAGTTGCAAGCACTGCAGCCAAGTGTCCCAGGTTCCAGACTGTCTCCCATGCCTGCCCATCTCTGTCCTGTTAACAATGGGACTCTGCCAATTATATCCTTCTGTTACTGATTCACTGTGTGGTCTTGGAAAAATCACTTCCCTTCTCAAAACTTCGGTTTCCCCACCTATAATAGGAAGGTGGTAGGCACAATGGCCTCTGTCAGTTATAATGTTCTATTCATGTTTCAGAAAGAGAAAACCGTATGTGCAGAGGTCCTGGGGTGATATATTTGAGGCAAATGGGTGAAGAGAAAGAATAAAGAAGGCAATGACTGAACTAAATCTATAGAAGTATGGGGGAATCTGTGACTCAGTAGAGTTGCCCAAGGCTTCCCTGGTGGTTCAGATGGTAAAGAATCTGCCTGCAATGTGGGAAACCCAGGTTTGATCCCAGGGTCAGGAAGATCCTGTGGGAAAAGAACTGGAAACCCACTCTGGTATTCTTCCCTGGAGAATTCCATGGACAGAGGAGCCAGGCAGGGTAGGATCCATGGGGTCACACTGAGCAACTAACACTCACACATACACACACACACACACACACACACACACACACACAAGGCCACATACCTTGTAAATAGGGGATGTATGAGTTGGATCATACAGAAGGGTGAGCACCGAAGAACTGATATTTTCAAACTGTGGTGAATAAAAGACTCTTGAGAGTCCCTTGGACTACAAGGAGATCAAACCAGCCCATCCTAAAGGAAATCAACCTTGAATATTCATTGGAAGAACTGATGTTGAAGTTGAAGCCCCAATATTTTGGCTACCTGATGCAACGTGCTGATTTATAGGAAAAAAAAAAAAAAAAAAACCCTGATGCTGGGAAAGACTGAGGGCAAAAGGAGAAGGGGGCAACAGAAGATGAGGTGGTTGGATAATATCACTGACTCAGTTTGAGCAAACTCAGGGAGATAGTGAAGGACAGGGTAGCCTGGCATGCTGCAGTCCATTGGGTTGCAAAGAGTTAGATGCAATTTAGCCACTGAACAAAAATAACAAAGTTACCAAAATCTATGTCTCTGCAATCAACTATGAATGAGACTTGACCTCCAGAAAGCTTCCCTCACCCGACCTGAGCAGCAAGGTGGGCATTTGCCAAAAACTGATTGGATGCAAGAATGTTGGTATAAGACCCTGACAGGCTGATTTAATTATCATTACTCTCCCTATTACAGAACATTTAAAGCCAACTACATGGGGAGGAAGTGTTTGCTGGGCTCTGATAAAGGCTTCAGTAGAGCAATGCCCTGTCTTGCTCAGTAGACCCCATCAAAATCCAACTGTTTATTTGATGAAAAATACAATTTGCCTTTAATTGACATTTCCCCCCCGAATGGTGAGGGTCTGCAGGCTGCAGCCTGTCTGAGACAGGAGTAGGACTTTGTAATATTGGGTTGATGTATCCTCAAGGCTCTGAAATTCTGCAGACCTAACAGGGAGTGTGGAGAAGGCAATGGCACCCCACTCCAGTACTCTTGCCTGGAAAATCCCATGGACAGAGGAGCCTGGAAGGCTGCAGTCCATGGGGTTGCTGAGGGTCGGACACGACTGAGCGACTTCACTTTCACTTTTCACTTTCATGCATTGGAGAAGAAAGTGGCAATCCACTCCAGTACTCTTGCCTGGAGAATCCCAGGGATGGGGGAGCCTGGTGGGCTGCCGTCTATGGGGTCGCACAGAGGCGGACACGACTGAAGTGACTCAGCAGCAGCAGCAACAGGGAGTGTGTCAGGACATCATTGTTGACTCTCCAGTGCACCCCCACCGAGTTTTTGAAAGAAGACCTTTTGTACGAGGCAAGGCAGACTTAGAAACAGAATGTACCTTCCTAATGACTCTCTCTTAGGAGACTGAGGAATGAGAGGAGAAAATGAGGGAGATAGAATGAGCTTTTGCCAGAATGTATTTACAACTAAATTGCATTTTAAGGGGAATATGGAAATCCTTACTCTGCAAAGAAGCCTGGTGGAGAGAAGCCAGCAGATTGTGGTAGAAAGTTAGAAAGTGACGCAGGCTTCGGAGGCAAGAAGACTTGAGTTAAAGTGTTGATCTGCAATTATCAGCTGCATAACCCTGGCCAATTAACCTAGCTGGGAATCAATGTCTGAAAATAAGGATAATAATATACTTACACAATGGTGTGATTATGCAGGTTGTGACACAGCAGTGACACAGCAGTCACCGAATGTATTTTTTTTTTCTGCTTTATTAACCAAGAAACATGTATAATCAACAGGAAATGGGAGATGCAGAGTATCTTGGAGTCATAAAAGTAGCCTCTAATTAGCAGTATAGTAGGTGGCAACTTGGAATCAACTGGAGTTTCCCTGGGAGAGAATTGGCTTTTGATCCATTGAAAGTGGTATCTCTAGAGAAAGGAGTAGGGTCTGGAGCTTCACTTGGGAAGTAGACAGGTGCTCCCATTCTGCAGGAAAGGGGACATATGTAAGATATTTGGATTATAAGGGTTTAAGAGAAAGCCACTAATCTCAGGTCTAGGGAGGAGAAATGGATGGGACTTTAGGGTTCTGTGGAGAGCAGAGCTATGTCCCACATATGACACAAATGAAATTCCATAGTATAGAGCTCACCTTTGGACAAGCTTAATTCAGAAGGAGTGAGATCAAGCAACCAAATTGGTGATCCAGAAACTGTAACATCAATGGAGAGAGAGAGGGGGCTAACATCTTCTGTTAGACTCTAGAATTCTCGTGGTCCACAGACTCATCTGGAAAGCTCTGAAAACCAATATGCATCTCTACCCAGGTCTACTAAATCAAAATCATCACGCAGATCCAGGCTTGAAAACCACAGCTGTAGACCAGTTTTAAAAAGCAATAGATTGTTTTCAATTTGTAGCTTTTATAAGTAAAGGCTGTATTTTGTCACCCTGCTTATTTAACTTATATGCAGAGTTCAGTTCAGTTCAGTTCAGTCGCTCAGTTGTGTCCGACCCTTTGCGACCCCATGAATCGCAGCACGCCAGGCCTCCCTGTCCATCACCATCTCCCGGAGTTCACTCAGACTCACGTCCATCGAGTCCGTGATGCCATCCAGCCATCTCATCCTCGGTCGTCCCCTTCTCCTCCTGCCCCCAATCCCTCCCAGCATCAGAGTCTTTTCCAATGAGTCAACTCTTCGCATGAGGTGGCCAAAGTACTGGAATTTCAGCTTTAGCATCATTCCTTCCAAAGAAATCCCAGGGTTGATCTCCTTCAGAATGGACTGGTTGGATCTCCTTGCAGTCCAAGGGACTCTCAAGAGTCTTCTCCAACACCACAGTTCAAAAGCATCGATTCTTCGGCGCTCAGCTTTCTTCACAGTCCAACTTTCACATCCATACATGACCACAGGAAAAACCATAGCCTTGACTAGGCGGACCTTAGTCGGCAAAGTAATGTCTCAAAATACGAGGCAGGATGAATCACAAACTGGAATCAAGATTGCTGGAAGGAATACCAACAACAACCTCAAATATGCAGATGATACTACTTTAATGGCAGAAAGTGAAGAGGAACTAAAGAGTCTCTTGATGAAAGTGAAAGAGGAGAGTGAAAAAGCTGGCTTAAAACTCAATATTCAATAAACAAAGATCATGGCGTCAGGTCCTATCACTTCATGACAAACAGATGGGGAAAATGTGGCAACAGTGTCAGATTTCATTTTCTTGGGCTTCAAAATCAATGTGGATGGTGACTGAAACCATGAAATCAAAAGATGTTTGTTCCTTGGAAGAATAGCTGTGACAAATCTAGGCAGTGTATTAAAAAGCAGAGATATCCATTTGCTAACAAGTGTTCGTATAGTCAAAGCTATGATTTTTCCAGTAATCATGTATGGATGTGAGAGTTGAACCATAAAGAAGGCTGAGCTCTAGAGAATTAATGCTTTCAAACTGTGGACACCACAAGGAGATCAAACCAGTCATCCCTAAAGGAGATCAATTCTGAATATTCATTGGAAAAACTAGGCTGAAGCTCCAATACTTTGGCGTCCTAATGTGAAGAGCTGGCTCACTGGAAAAGACCCGATGCTAGGAAAGATCGAGGGCAGGAGGACAAGGGGATGAGAGAAGATGAGATGGTTGGATGGCATCACTGACTCACTGACAAGAGTTTAAGCAAACTGAGGGAGATAGCGAAGGACAGGGGAGCCTGGCATGCTGCAGTTCATCAAATCACAAAGAGTCAGAAATGATTTAGCAACTGAACAGCAACAACAATGAGTAACGCTGCTAAGAACATCATTGTGCAAGTTTGTGGACACTGATCAGTGGAAAATGTGGTCTATCTGTACAATGGGATGCTTTTCAATGGTAAAAAGGAACAAGCTACAGACACATACTCCATCAATGATGAGTCTCAAACACAAGGTTTGACGTGAAAAAGAAGACCTACAGAGATCACAGATTAAAAAACGTTATTTATACAAAATGTCCAGTAAGAATATAAAAGAGAAAGCAGATTAGTGGTTGCCTGGAGCTGGGGGTGAGAATAATGATTATCTGTTAATGGGCATTTTAGGGACCTTACAGGGTGTGCCTGTGTGTATGTGTGTGTGTGCTGTGAGTGTGTAAATGTTCTCAAACTGATTGATGATGATGGTTAGTCCACTTAGTAAAGTTAACTAAAATCATCAAAGTGTCTAATTGAGATGGGTGGCTTTCCTCATCAGAAACTATACCTTGATAAAGTTGTTTATAAAAGCAGTACAATGAGGCAGCAAGAAGCAACGGTGATGGTGGGCTGTTTGAAAGCTGTGAATGTTTCTGAATGAGTGTGGAAGTTGGACAACCACCCACTTCCTCCCCCACCTCCACATGTAGACGTAAACCCCAGTTCTTTCTGGTATATGTGAAATCAATAGGGAAAGCCATGAGAAGGCAATCAGATTTTTTTTTTTTGCCAATCTAGTAGGAGAGGNCTGAATGAGTGTGGAAGTTGGACAACCACCCACTCCCTCCCCCACCTCCACATGTAGACGTAAACCCCAGTTCTTTCTGGTATATGTGAAATCAATAGGGAAATCCATGAGAAGGCAATCAGATTTTTTTTTTTGCCAATCTAGTAGGAGAAGATTCTATGATTCCTCAGAAAAATAAAATAACTATCACCATATTTTCATAGTAAGTTTATAGAACAGCTGACACCAGCTTTGTGAGGATTAATGAAATGACACATATTGAAATGATATGGGTAGAGCACCTAGACAGGAGGAAGATGTACAACAGAGTCCCTTTTCCTCTGTCTCAGGCAAAACCCATTGTTTTTCTCTTTACCACCTACTCCCACCCCATTGTTTACCATCAGAACTACCCATGTTATCAAATGGGATTTTTTCCCCTACAGCCCTTAGAATCACCTATGCGATTCTATGTGTCAGTCCTATAGGCTTTTCTGTTAGACTTGCTGATAATCTCTCTCTCTCTCTCTCCCCTTCTGTTTTGATTCAGGATATTTAAACTCTTGGGAGAACTAAAGCTACTGCTTTCTCTCATTTTCTAAACTGGGAAAGCCAGGGAATCGGCACAGTGATGGTGATTTGGCCAAACCCTTAGTTGATTGCCACCAGAATTGGTAGTTTTCACTGCATTACATTGATTCAGCCCATCAGCTGTGAACAGTCTATAGAAGTACTTCTGAAGACCCAATTTCTGCCTATGCACCTGGTCACACTGGTGCAAGCAGAGATCTCCCCAGAGACATACTGATGGTGTGCCCTAATAGAGGCATTTTGAAATCTCAGGCTTCAGTTGAGCAGCTGTGTGACTGTGATCGCTGTTGTTCAGTTGCTAGGTTGTGTCCGACTCTTTGCGACCCCATGGGCTGTTGCCTGCCCGGCTCTTCTGTCCTCCACTATCTCCCAGAGTTTACTCCTGCTGGCCCAGTGGTAAAGAAACTGCCTGCCAATGCAGAAGAGCTGGGTTTGATCCCTGGGTCAGGAAGATCCCCTGGAGAAAGAAACGGCACCCCACTTCAGTATTCCTGCCTGGCAAATCCCATGAACAGAGGAGCCTGGCAGGCTGCAGTCCATGGGATGGCAAAAGAATGACTGTGGGCAAGTTGCTTAACTCCATACTTTTTCGTGGTCTTTAAATACGGAATGCCTATTGCACAAGGCAGTTATACAGTGGTTGAGACTCTGTACTTCCATTGCAGGGAGTTCTGGTTCGATCCCTGATCACGGAACTAGAATCCTGCATGCTGCATGGCACAGCCATAAATAAATAAACATAAAACATTTTAGATTATTCAACTTGTTAAAATAGTGAAACATAGAGTAACTATTATGGACATATGCCTTCACTCAATTTCAGTTCAGTTCAGTCGCTCAGTCGTGTCCGACTCTTTGAGACTCCATGAATTGCAGCATGCCAGGCCTCCCTGTCCATCACCAACTCCTAGAGTTCACTCAGACTCGCGTCCATCAAGTCAGTGTTGCCATCCAGCCATCTCATCCTCGGTCGTCCCCTTCTCCTCCTGCCCCCAATCCCTCCCAGCATCAGAGTCTTTTCCAATGAGTCAACTCTTCACATGAGGTGGCCAAAGTACTGGAGTTTCAGCTTTAACATCATTCCTTCCAAAGAAATCCCAGGGCTGATCTCCTTCAGAATGGACTGGTTGGATCTGCTTGCAGTCCAAGGGACTCTCAAGAGTCTTCTCCAACACCACAGTTCAAAAGCATCAATTCTTTGGCGCTCAGCTTTCTTCACAGTCCAACTCTCACATCCATACATGACCACTGGAAAAACCATAGCCTTGACTAGACGGACCTTTGTTGGCAAAGTAATGTCTCCGATTTTGAATATGCTGTCTAGGTTNCTTGCAGTCCAAGGGACTCTCAAGAGTCTTCTCCAACACCACAGTTCAAAAGCATCAATTCTTTGGCGCTCAGCTTTCTTCACAGTCCAACTCTCACATCCATACATGACCACTGGAAAAACCATAGCCTTGACTAGACGGACCTTTGTTGGCAAAGTAATGTCTCCGATTTTGAATATGCTGTCTAGGTTGGTCATAACTTTTCTTCCAAGGAGTAAGCATCTTTTAATTTCATGGCTGCAGTCCCCATCTGCAGTGATTTTGGAGCCTCCCAAAATAAAGTCTGACACTGTTTCCACTGTTTCCCCATCTATTTCCCATGAAGATTGACTAGTCTTCTGTGATTATGGTTTCAGTTCATTCAATTTAGTTTACTATTGAATAAAATAAATATTTTTGTGATAATAAAATAAATACTTTTAAAAATAAAATTCAATGAGATCATCATATACAAAAAGTTCAAGCACAGTGAACACTCCATCCTCTTCCCCAAGCCTCAGAAAAATTACAGAAGTGCAATATTGTCATCAGCTCTCGAAGTTCATGGCTATCCATGTCTCTGAGATCAAAGCATTTGCATAACTGGCATATCTGGTTCATCAATCAAGCATCATTCTGAGTGAGCTGGAACTGAAAATACAAATGTTGAAAGTGAATCTGGGCTCTCACAGCGAGGTTGTTTCTAGGAACGAATCATTGTTGTAATGACCTTGAGAAGGTCACTCCAGTGACCAAAGAAAGATATCTTAGTTTCCTCATCTAGGCAAAAGTAACAAGTGTCTATAACACATGCCATTAGCTTGCTTCCTTCTCATTTGAAGCTTCATAAAATCAAAACATAAAACTGTATTCTGTCCACCAGCTACTGGACTATTCCAGGAATTTGGGGAGCACCTCATAAAAGGTAAAGCTGGACCAGTTATCATTTTGATTTGTCACTTTTATTCATCCACATTTTTCATTTAGTAGCCTAGCCCTTACTTGCTGCCCATGAACCCATCTTGATCCTCTGGATAAATTTATAATTGTTATACACACCAAGATTGTTAGGGTTTAATGTCAGCTTTTGTGGTTTGATTGTTTATATATATGGTTAAGAAATCACTTATACTGCTAATATCCTCTGGAAAACAAACTTTTCTTTCCTTGCCAATCAATTGCAATGCCTTGAAGAGGTTACCCACTCCTATAGTTTCAGATGCAAAGGCTTGTAAATGGTTTTATTTTAAATTTTAATGAATTATTCCAGCCTCTAGGAGCTGTGCTAGTGAAGTGGTTGTTAATTCCCCCTGGCAGAGATGACGTGGGCAGACAGAAGGGAGCCACAGTACTGCTGGCTGGCTGTGAAAGGCAGAGGAAGGAGAAAGCCCTCGATTATGTCAAGTGGCTCAAATTCCATGCCAACTCTGTGTGGGATCAGAATGCCTGAAAAGTCATTCACACTGCCTTGAAGCTGGAAAAGCCACTTAGCAATGATAGACATCCCTTTGGAGGAAACCTAGTAGACTCAAACAGGTTTCAGGGAGAACTTGCTAATTCCCAACAGCAGAAAGACATTAGCCCATGCTGCGAATCTAGTCCTCATCCTCTTGTGTGTGTGCTCAATCACTCAGTTGTGTCCCGACCCCATGGACTGTGTTACCCTCCTGGCCACCTCTGCCCATCATGGAATTTTCCAGGCAAGAATACTGGAGTGGGTTGCCATTTCCTACTCCAGAGGATCTTCCCGACCCAGGGATCAAACCTGCATCTCTTGTGTCTCCTCCATTGGCAGGTGGATTCTTTACCACTAGCGCTGCCTCAGAAGCCCAGTTGTCCTCTGGTCAAGCACAAATTCCCAAGTTCCACTCGACATCTGGCCCAGTGTGATGGGCATTGGGTCCATTTGTAGTGGAAGCAGTGATCATTTGATGCTGCAGAAGTATCTGTCATTCAATATCAAGTGTAAATTTCTAAAATCTGATGACAAGGAGGGCAGTCTAACTTCCTCCTCTACAGAAGGCATGGTCTGAGTTTAGCTCTGTTCTCTACCAGCCCTATGAGATTGACCAGTAACAAGGGAAATAATCCCTACCCTGAGAGGATCAAGTGTGATATATCTAAAACCCTTAATACTGGAACTGGTTAGGTGTTCAACACACATTTCTTTTCAATATTTCCTATGCATATTTTTACATAATTGAGATGGCACTGCATATACAATTTTGTCTGATATAGAAATAAGAATTCAACATCACATTCTATAAGAACTCAAGACATGGCTCTATTGCTCTAAAAGATGATGTCAATATAGTTCTGCTATCTTTTTATATAAATGTTTTCTTTTTTTCTTCACTATTTGACCATTTTCTATATGCCACTATATTTTAAAAATTTCACTGAAGTAGAGTTGATTTACAACGTGGTATTAATTTCTTCTGTACAGCAAAGTGATTCAGTTATACATATATACGTATATATTTGTTTCTATATTCTTTTCCTTTATGTTTTACTACAAGATATTAAATACAGTTCTGTGTGCTATACAGTAAGGCCTTGTTGCTTATCCATTCTATATATAAGAGTTTGCATCTGCTAATTCCAAACTCCCAAACCATCCCTCCCCGACCCAGTACCCCCTTGGCAACCACAAGTCTGTTCTTTATGTCTGTGGGTCAGCTTCTGTTTGGGAGCTAAGTACTGGGCTACCATAGCTGGTTTACCCATTCATCTATTGATGAACATTTAGGTTGCTTCTCTGTCCTGGCTATAGCTGTAAATAGTGCTGCTATGAACACTGGGATGTGTGTATTTTTTGAGTTACAGTTTTCTCTAAACATATGCCCAGGGGTGGGATTTTGTTTTTGAGAGTTCTGATGTTTCCTTTCCTTTGCAGCCTTTTCTTTCTTGCTGATGTGAAATAGCTTGATAAAGTTCCTTCAGCTTATTGTGTTAACTGTTTCCTCCACATTAATTTGTTATTTATTGTATTTTGAAATTCTTCACACTGTCAGGTTTCTTCAAATGTATGGTATTTATTAGCTGCTGTTCATAATCATTGATGAAATCTAAATTGAGCAATGTTGATAGCCGGGGGGTAATTCCTCAGTCCAAGTGAAATTTCTCTTCCTCTTGGTAATGAAGGCAGATTTAGATCATAAGCACCTTAATGTCAGTGTTTTTGTAAGGGAAGGGAATGAAGGAAGGGATGGGAGACCAAGTGGAATTTCCTTTAAGGTGTGTAAGTGGAGAATGAGTTTTTCACTTTGAATATGTGACCTCTTTGTCTTTCCTGGAAGCTCTAATTTATCTGAGGCACAGTCTCATCTCACTGGCCAAACATCTCTCTCTGGGAGCCTTTGTCAGAATTTCAGGGTCAAAGATGATATGTAAAACATTGTCCTGGGGATGAATATCAGATAAAGACCTTCTGCTATGCAGAGCTTGCCTTAATTTCTCTACCTCGTAACTACTCACTCTACTAAGAACCCTTGGCTATTTGTCCTTTATCCCCTCTACTCCCTCGGTCAGTCCTCTCCAGTCCCTTTTCTCTTCCATCAGATTATTTTCCTGGCACCCTTCCCATCTTTCCAGGTCTACTACAGATTTTTTAAAATGCGTGTAATTCTCTTCTGTCACTCCAGTGCTGCATATTCAACCACAAGTCTCTATGTACAATTTTATATCCTATTTTTCAGTTACCACCTGTCCCCAAGCATTTTCTTTGTCACTAAATGTATTCACACCCATGTAAAAATCAGACTTAAGAAGCCCAGATAAAACAAGCAAACAGATCTGAGTGAGGCACTTGTCTGAGCAAAAAGTAACAGCCAGTGTTTGTTTCTGCCACAATGATGATGAAACAATTAAACCAATATTAGGAAAAAGAGTAACAAGAAGGAACATGTCGTTCACAAAGTCCATCTGAGGCATTTAATGTGATTTTATGTATCTGTAGGGGGCAACTGTTGATGAAACAAATCTTCCTTCTGCTTAGAACAGCAGAAATTGATGGACAGAATAGACTTTCAGGAAGGTGGTAATGGAATTAGCATATAAGACACATAAACTTCTTGATCGTCTATATAAAGCCATAAAATGATACTTCTTACGTTTCCTTATTTAAAAGGTGAAGCTGTGGAATTTGTTTGGTGTTTGTTTATATTTTTGTAAGAACTGAGCTAAAGGAATTATGGTCATCAAACAATTAGGGGGTGGGGATAGGTTTGTATATTTTTTCACTCATTACTTTATTGATGTACTCATTAAACAAATACAAATTAAGTATTCAGAATG
Source organism: Oreotragus oreotragus (assembly GCA_006410675.1). Lineage (NCBI taxonomy): Eukaryota > Metazoa > Chordata > Mammalia > Artiodactyla > Bovidae > Oreotragus > Oreotragus oreotragus. The sequence goes on from SJYX01011897.1 coordinate 406,028, forward strand.
GACACCAAGCACTACTCCTACAGCGAAGGGATTCACAGTCTAACAGAAGAGGAGAAAAGTAAGCACATCATTTAGGATACTGTAAACTGATCCTACAGTAAGATTAATAACGTGGTTTACGAGATCCCCATAAGAACCTAGTTAAATTGGGGGAAAGAGATGGCTTTTCAAAGGAAGAACAACTGAAGCCAGCAGGACCAGTAGGAAGTAATCAGGTAAAGAGCAATGGAAAATATTTTTTTAGATAGAATAGATGTTCAAACATTCAGAGGCATTAGTAAGGATTATATGGTCCAAAAGAATTGTAAGTAGATCCATGTGACTCAGGGCTTCCCAGGTGCTGCTAGTGGTAAAGAACCCCGCCTGCCACTGCAGGAGACATGAGGCATGGGTTCGATCCCTTGGTCGGGAAGATCCCCAGGAGGAGGGCTTGGAAACCCACTCCAGTTTTCTTGCCTGGAGAATCCTATGGGCAGAGACTCCTTGTGGGCTAGAGTCCATGGGGTGGCAAAGTATTGGAAACAACTTAACATTCATGCATGCCACATGACTGAAATAAAGAGTGTGAGAGGAAAAGAGCAAGAAATAATGTTGGAAAGGTAAGTCCAACACTTTGATGTGTGCTGAGTTTCTGGCTGAGGGACAGCATGGTCAAGTTTGACTCCAGAATGTAGAATGGGTTACAGAGAGCAGAAGTCATGGAGACCTCTTAGAAGAGTGTCGTAAAAATCCAGGTGAGCAGTGGTGGTTCATTTTCACTAAGGCATTGTCAACGTTAAGTGAAGGTAAACAGAAGAGTTCTAGAACTACTTAGTAGTTATAATAAGAAGCTGGTGTTTGCACTTGACAGTGGGGTAAAAGTATCAGTGTGGATACTCTTTCATTATGATACTCATTCACGGAGATGATGAGTGTGGATGGGAACAATGATAACTTTGGGAGAAGATAATATTCAGTTTGGGTGGAGTATGCAGTGAGTAGCAAGATATGTTCATATGTAGCTCCTGTGGGAAATATGAGCTGCACATTACATCTGGGGGACCTAAATGGTAGTGACAATTGAAAACATCAGTTCAGTCGCTCAATCATGTCTGACTCTTTGCGACCCCATGGACTGCAGCACACCAGGGTCCCCTGTCCATCACCAACTTCTGGAGCCTGCTCAAATTAATATTCAATGAGTCGGTGATGCCATCCAACCATCTCATCCTCTGTCGTCCCCTTCTCCTGCTGCCTTCAGTCTTTCCCAGCATCAGGGTCTTTTCCAATGAGTCAGTTCTTCACATCGGGTGGCCAAGTACTGGAGCTTCAGCATCAGTCCTTCCAATGAAAATTCACGATTGATTTCCTTTCAAATTGACTAGTTTGATCTCCTCCCAATCCAGGGAACTCTCAAGAGTCTTCTCTAGCACCACAATTCAAAAGCATCAGTCAGTTGAAAACATGGGATGAGGTAAAATTCAACCCCAAAGAGAGCATAACAAGGAAAAATTTCAAAGAGATAAGAAGAAAACTAGATTAGACTGGTGTGTTAGCTCAGGCTACCATATAAAATGCCACAGACTGGGTGGCTTAAATGACAAAAGTTTATTTTCTCTCAATTCTGGAGACTGGAAGTCCAAAATCAGGGTGCCCAAATGGTTGGGTTCTGGTGAGAACTCACTTCCTGCTTCATGGTTTACATACAGCCACCTTCTTGCTTGTCCGTACATGGTGGAGACAGAGAGGTTGGGAGTGGCAGGATTTGTTTGTTGATGGATTGCTTTCTGGCAGCACAGAATTTCAGGATGTTTCCCAAATCTTTTCCTTTGATCACTGTAAGCTGCCCAGTTTTCTTTCCAGCCACACAATCCAAAAATTCCCTCTTTTCTTTAAATGAGTTTGAGTTGTGTTTATGCTCCTAAAATGTTTGAAAACTCCCGACCAATACTGAGATTGTTGGGGTGGAGATGAAAGCAAGAACACTATAATCTGAGGAATCAATAAAAGATGAGAAAATAGTGTAGTTGTTTTGTAAGAAAGGTTCTTCCTTTTCTACAAGAAACATTTACTCGTCTGTGTACTGGGTGACTTAGCATGGACCAGAGGTGACAGACCCAATGCAGGAGACACAGGAGATGTGAATTCAATCCCTGAGTCAGGAGAAGGGATTGGCAACACACTCCAGTATTCTTGCCTGGAGAATCCCATGGACAGAGGAGCCTGATGGGCTACCGTCCCCAGGGGTCTCAATGAGTCAGACATGACTCATGAATGCATGCACACACAGGTGACACATATCTCTATCTGAGTGTGAATAAACCTCTTTGATAAAAAGTTCTGCTGAACATCAAAATTTAGAGCCTATTTATGGAACAACCTAGTCTTCACATCTACAGTATTGCATGTGAAGCAATAATATTGAAGTTTTGCTTAACACTGCAAGGGCAAACATTTTCATTTGTGGAAGATGGCCAAAGCAGAACTTCTCCCTTAACTACAACAGTGGTTTGGGGAATGAAGATGTAAACAGAAACACATGTTCCCGACTTGAATCTTCTCCTTGTCATTCTTCCCCATGGTGAGCATTCACTTATGCTTTTAGCCAAGATGAGTGCACGAAGGATGAAAAGGCACACCATTGTTAGAACCTGGGAGGAGGGAGGCTGATATAGAAACAGACCTTCTGCACCAGGGAACGTGGTATCTTGTGCTGCTGCCAATTAATTAGTGATGAGTTTGTCGTGTTGCCTGTTGCCCGGGATGATTAATCTGAGCCTGAATCCAACTAAACCATTAAGGAAAGTTCACAGCAAGATAAGCTGTGAGTGACAATGTTACCCTTTAGAAGAAGGGGAGCTGACAGAATGAAATGCAACCCCCTCCCTCCTCCTCACTGGCTTCCTGCCTGTCATGATAAAATCCCTGAGCTCTTGCCGTGACTAAGGGACTGGGAAGGATGCTTTAGAGTCAGACAGATGGGGACTATGAGAGCTTAAAGGGGCTTTGGGACATCTTGGTGGTACAGTGGATAAGAATCTGTCTGCCACTGCAGGGGACATGGGTTCCATCTCTGGTCTGGAAAGATTCCACATGCCACAGAGCCAATAAGTCCATGGGCCACAACTACTGAGCCTGCATGCTGCAACTATGAAAGCCCGAGTGCCTGGAACTCGTTCTCTGCCATGAGAAAAGCCACCACAATGAGAAGTCCACACACCACAACTACAGCAGCCCCTGCTCATCACAACTAGTGAAAGCTCCCAGTGTCAAATAGCCAGTACAGCCACAAACAAATAAGCATTACTTGGGACTCGCTTCTCCAACCTGCTCAGCCCACACATGCAGGGGTGGAGGTCCAGAAGGTTCACTTCATTTGCTTATAGATCAAGGCTGTATGTTGTCAGACTCCTTATTTAACTTATATGCAGAGTACATCATGCGAAATGCCAGGCTGGATGAAGCATAAGTTGGAATTAAGACTGCTGGAAGAAATATCAATAACATTAGATATGAAGATGACACCACCCTAATGGCAAAAACTGAAGAGGAGCTTCATGGAAAATAGATGGAGAAAAAAGGAAACAGTTACAGACTTTATTTTCTTGGGCTCCAAAATCACTGCAGATGGTGATTTCAGCCATGAAATTTAAAAATGCCTGCTCCTTGAAAGAAAAGCTGTGACAAATCGAGACAGCATATTAAAAAGCAGAGATATCATTTTGCTGACAAACGTCCATCTAGTCAAAGCTATGGTTTTTCCAGTAGTCATGTATGGATGTGAGAGTTGGACCTTAAAAGAAGGCTGAACACCGAAGAACTGATGCTTTCGAACTGTGGTGCTGGAGAAGACTCGAGAATCCCTTGGACAGCAAGGAGATCAAACCAGTCAATCCTAAAGGAAATCAGTCCCGAATATTCATCAGAAGGACTGATGCTGAATGAACCTCCAATACTTTGGCCACCTGATGCAAACAGTCAACTCATTGGAAAAGACCTTGATGCTGGGAAAGACTGAAGGCAGGAGGAGTAGGGGACAACAGTGGATGAGGTGGTTGGATGGCATCACCAACTCAATGAACATAAGTGTGAGCAAACTCTGGAAGATAGTGAAGAACAGGGAAGCCTCTCATGCTGCAGTCAGTGGGGTCGCAAAGAGTCGGACATGACTGAGCAACTGAACAGCAACAACCCAGCAAGTTGTTGACTGAGCTGGGGATAAAGCTCTTGTCTTTTGACCCTCAGGGTTGTCCGCTTCCTGCTGTACCACAGAATTCTACTTTCACAGCATTTCTTCTCCTACAGAGGAGAGGTATGGGGGCTTCCCCAGTGGCTCAGTGGTAAAGAATCTGCCTGCAGTGCAGGAGACACAGAAGGTGTGGGTTTGATCCCTGAGTTGGGAAGAGCTCCTGAGGGCAAGGCAACCCACTCCTGTGTTCTTGCCTGGAGAATCCCATGGACAGAGGAGCTTGGTGGGCTATAGTCCATGGAGTCGCAAAGAGTCAGACAGAACTGGAGCATCTGAGCACACGTACACAGAGAAGAGGTGTAATGTTGAGCACACTCTGAAAGGACATGAGAGTAGAGGACTGCAGGTTCTGGCCCAGCCTCTGGCAGCAGTTTACTCTGTAAAGCATCAGTTCACTCTGTAAGGCAGCAGTAAAAGCAGAAGCTGATGGCCAGTGGGGCGCCTTGGTTGTCTCCCACGTGGCTGCTCATTCTTCACTAGGCCAGATCCACTTCCTTCTGTGATGGTCTCAGAGAGACATTCCACAAGACTGCAAGAACTCTTGATACCTAGACTCCAAAACTTGTATAATATTGTTTCCACCACTTTCTAGGAACTTTCCTCTTTGTCCAGTGGTTAAGACTCCACATTCCCAGTGCAGGGGGCATGGGTTTGATCCCTGGTCCAGGAACTAAGATCCCACATGCTGCAATGAAGACTGAAGATCCGGAGTGCTGCAACTAAGACCCATGGCAAGAACAAAAAAAAATTCTACCACTTTCTGTGGATCTAAGAAATTTACTGTGCCAACCCAGATTTGAGGTGTGGGGAGACAGACTCCAGCTCTTGCTGAGAGGAGTGGTAAATTCACATCACCCGGGATCATATGGGATATCACTTATTTTTTTCACTAACTTTTGCAAATCGCGTCTTTTGTCTCTGGCAGTTTAGGAAATTGAAGTTCCCACAAAACAGCCACATAACCCACTAACTCCATTATCCAAATACACTTTATGCATTTTCTCTGGATCATGTTTCTTATAAGTGAAAGTCACTCAGTCATGTTCGACTCTTTGTGACCCCATGGATTGTCTCCAGGCCAGAATACTGGAGTGGGTAGCCTTTCCCTTCTCCGGGAGATCTTCCCAACTCAGGGATTGAACCCAGGTCTCCTGCATTGCCGGCGGATTCTTTACCAGTGGCTTATAAAGTGCTCCTAATTATTTTGTTGTGGTGGTGGTGGTGTAAGGGGGTGGTACTGAGAGGAAATAAAAGCATATGTATGTAGATCATGCAATCATATATATCTGTGGATGTCAGTTTATTTCCAAGTGTATGTTTCATTTGATACTTGATTTACTGCTCAGAAAAGATATCATATGACACAAAAGAATATCTGATATCAAAAGAGAAAGCCCAAATTCAAAATAGGTGGAAGATCTTTTTAAAAACAGAAGAGCAAGAAAATGGAGTCAGAAATGACTTTAAAAGTGTAGCCTTATGTCCTTAGCCACTTAAAAAAAATTAATTAGGCTGTGCTAGGTCTTACTTGCAGCATATGGGGTCTTTAGTTGTACCATGTGAGATATTTAGTTGCTTAGTTGCAGCATGTGAACTGTTAGTTGTGGCATGTGGGATCTAGTTCCCTGACTGGGGATGGAACCTGAGCCCCCGGCATTGGGAACACAGAGTCTTAGTCATTGGACCATCAAGGAAGTCCCTATCCTTACCCACAACTGATAGACAAACTGCAAATTTGAATCTAGGCTTCCCAGGAGACCCTATGAAGAGCACAACACAAGACTGCTCTAGAGGGGGATGGACAAAGTAGTGAGTTTTCATTTCTTGGTCACAGAGTCTCCGGTCAAGGCTGCATTCCCTCCATCAGATTTCATGACCTACTCATATAATTTTCGGTGCTTTTTCCCTTCATAGCTTGAGTAGAGCTTCCCTATGATCCAGTTTTGTTTTAAAATGTGACTTCAGTGAAAAGCAGAGACCGACTGTGGAGCTGCCATGGCCTCTGTGTTCTGTCCTTGGTGCTGAACTAGGGAAAAGCCAAAGGTGGACTGAACCCCTGATTTCTAAGAGCCTCCAGGGTGTGACTGACTGGGGCCAGTTACAACTCAGAATATGTGCGTGTTTGTCCTGACTGCTGCTTCTAAACCAGGCAGCACTATTTACAATAGGCAGGACATGAAAGCAACCTAAATGTCCATCAGCAGAGGACTGGATAAAGAAGATATACAATGGAAATATTGCTCAGTCATAAAAAGGAATGGAATTGGATCATTTGTAGGGAAGAGGATGGATATATAGACTGTCTTACAGAAGGAAGGAAGTCAGAAAGAGAAAAACAAATATCATATATTAAGGCATATATGTGAAATCTGGGATTCCCTAGTGGCTCAGATGGTAAAGGATCTGCCTACAGTGCAGAAACCCAGATTCGATCCCTGGGTCAGGAAAATTCCCTGCAGAAGGGAATGGCAACCCACTCCAATATTCTTGCCTGGAGAATTCCATGGACAGAGGAGCCTTGTGGGCTGCAGTCCATGGGGTCACAAAGAGTTGGACGAGACTGAATGACTAATACAGACACGCACAAACACACACGTGGGATCTAGGAAAGTGGCACAGATGCTCTTATTTGCAGCACTGAAATAGAGGCACAGACATAGGAAACAAATGCATGGACACCAAGGGGGCAAAGAGGTAACAGGATGAATTGGGAGACTGGGATTGACATATATACACTACTGATACTATTATGAAATAGACAACTAATGAGAACCTACTGGATAGCTCAGGAACTGTACTCTGTGCTCTGTGGTGACCTAAATGGGAAGGAAAACCAAAAAAGAGGGAATATATGTTTATTCTACAGCTAACTCATTTTGCTATACAGTAGAAACTAGCATAACATTGTAAAGCAATTATATCCAATACAATTAATAATAGTAACAAAAAACCCAGGCCACTTCTAACACACCATTTTTCATATCAGATAGTTGGAACCCTACAACAGAGGAGTTGGGTATCCCCATTGAGTTCATCAAAAAAGGCTTGGGTTTCTCTACCCATGTCTTTGTACAGCCTCACTCAGAATACCCCCATGTTTTCATTTCTCTGATCGTTCTAGTCAGACTCTGTTACCGAGCTCTGTGCTCACACTAATCACATGACAGATTTTCTGAGTTCTTTTCCCCCACCTTTTGAATTTCATCTCAAATATACACTGATCTCCCTATTACTGGTAGCCTCTATCATGTAATGAGGAGGAAATCTGAGCGATGCTCTCCTAGTCCTGTAATTGGCCATCTGATTCCTACCAGATAGCACCAGTCACTCGGACAAGGGGTGGGGTGGGGGTGGTTATAGAAAAAGAAAGCTTAACTTCAAGACAAGTCAGGGAGAAAGCAAAAGACTCTGAGACTGAAAGGCTGTCTCAAAAGTGACCTCTTCCAAAATTTTTGTCAAGGATCAAAAGTTTTAGAGTGTCAAATTGAATGAGGATTCTCCGTCTCCTTGCTGCAAGCATTCATCCCTTGGAATTAAAGAAAATATACATGCTACCTTTAGCAGAAAAGTCATTATTGATCTCTGCTCTAGAGAGAAAGAATGCTGCTCTGCATCAAACAAGAATTTTTTTTTTTAAAGAACCTGACAAAGCCAAGAATATCCAGGCTTTTCCCCTTCCAAATAGTTGTTTATCTTCCTGAGTCTTGGCTACTGTATTAACTAGAAAATTCAAAGCAGCAAACAGATTTTAAATAGCCTCCAAAAGATTGAAACAAGTTCTCAGATGCAGTAGACAACTTAGAAGTTGATACAAAATGACCCTGTGATTGTTTTAAGAAATTTATTTGTTTATGTATGGATGTGAGAGTTGGACCGTTAAAAAGGCTGAGCACTGAAGAACTGATACTTTGGAAGAGACTTCTGAATGTCCCTTGGACATCAAGGAGATAAAAATAGTTAATCCTAAAGGAAATCAGTCCTGAATATTCACTAGAAGGACTGATGCTGAAGCTGAAACTCCAATAATTTGGCCACCTGGTGCATAAAGCTGATTCACTGGAGAAACTTCCCTGATACTGGGAAATTTTGAGGGCAGGAGGAGAAAGAGGCAACAGAGGATGAGATGGTTGGATGGCATCATTGACTCAATGGACATGAGTTTGAGCAAACTCTGGGAAATGGTGAAGGACAGGGAAAGCTGGTGTGGTGCAGTCCATGGAGTCACAAAGAGCTGGATATGACTTAGAGACTGAATGACAAAAAAAATGTGTTTAACACACTCTTTCTTTTCTCTTTCTCTCTCTCACACACACACTCGCACACACCCCACTGCTAGATTCTCCTATTCATTATTCCTGCCAAGTGATGTCAATTCCCTGCTTAGACAACTGCAATGCCAGACATCTGTGTATCTTCAAAGCAGCTCATACTATCCATGTAAAGTTTTGACCAATGAAAATTATGCCAAACATTCAAATCAAACTCCTCCTCCTTTCAAAACTCCTCCCACCTCTTTGCCTCTGTCCTGATTCCTTGATCGGAAGAGTCAGAACCGAGTATGTGACAATCCACCAAATCTTTGTCGACAGTAATCATTCTCCCATGGATCTTCTATCCTTTGTGGGTTTTTTCTTGTTTGTCACTGTAGATTGGCACCTGCACACACAGGACACACATTCTTCCCTAAAACAAATGAGAAGATCAGGCTGTTTTTGAACAGTTTTGAACTCCCTGTTCTTTACCTCCATGGCTGATCAACCACTAAGTTCTGCTTACTCTACCACTTGCAAAACTCTTATGTAATGCAGGAGCAGAGTCATGGAGTAGTTAGGAGCCCAGATACTGATCTAGACTTCCTGGGCTTCAGTCTACCACTTGTAGGCTGCATCACTTGGACCTCAGCATCATCAGCTGTAAAAGTGAGGGAGCTACAGTACCTAACTCGTAAGACTGTTCCTGAAATAATGGCCAAATCATGAGCAGGAAGTGATGTTCACCTATTATGCTCCTAGATTTCTTGGTGTGAGGAAATTTGCACCTGGTTGTTGCCCGAGGTAGTGCTACCCACATGGATTTACAAAGGTCCCAATTGGCAAATCCTATATCATCATTTGAAACCATGAGTCTCAAACTCAAGTACTCAAGATCAAGGACTCCACACTTTCACTACCCAGAGTCAGGAACTCAATCCCTTGTTGGGAAGCTAAGAAATTAATAATTTAAAATTTAAAATTGCTTATATTAGTTTATTTACTTGCTACAACAATAACAAGACAGGTATTATTATTATTCCCATTTTGGGGGGTGAGAAAATTCAGGCACAGAGAGGGTTGATACTTTGCTCTCAACCCCAGAGCTAGGATTCTAAATCAGGAAATCTGGCTCCAGAGCTCACATTCTTGAACATTGTGCTCTACAACAAAGGGCTTCCCTGGCAGCTCAGCTGGTAAAAAATCTGCCTGCAGCACAGGAGACCCCAGTTCAATCCCTGGGTCAGAAAGATCCCCTGGAGAAGGGATAGGCTACCTACTTCAGTATTCTTGGGCTTTCCCGGTGGCTCAGATGGTAAAGAATCAGCCTGTGATGCAGGAGATCTGGGTTCGAGCTCTGGGTTGGGAAGATTCCCTGGAGGAGGGCATGGCTCCAGTATTCTTGCCTGGAGAATCCCTATGGACAGAGGGGCCTGAGGGGCTACAGTCTATGGGGTCCCAAAGAGTTGGACATGACTCAGTGACTAAGCACAGCGCAGCACAGCTACAATCAAATCTTTTTATTTAAAAAAATCAGAATGGCAAAACCAATACAATATTGTAAAGTAATTAGCCTCCAATTAAAATAAATAAATTTATATTTTAAAAAGTCAGAAATTTGTGTTTTCACATGCAATCATTCATGATTTACATCTTGACAAGGCATTTAAATAAACAAAAAACAGCTGTGCAGACCAAGGAAAATATACTTATGGACAGAATTGGGCTGTGGACCTCTAGTTTAAGATCACTGTTGTAGAGGGGTTGGTCTGTCAAGGGCAATTTTATCATCTTGAATTCAGGGCAGCTGCCCCAGACACTCCAGGTCTCCTATTCTTCTGGAAAAGTCCTGAATGCAATCAAAGCTTTAAAAGTCAGTCCCCAAGATCCCAGCAGTGGCTCCATGAAACTCTGGCTGAATCTCGTGCTCTGGCATTGATTGGTCCAGGGTATCAGGTAGTCACTGCTTGACATTGGCCCATCCTTGAGAGGGTGTTGGAAATTGAGCCCAAGGCAGAGACTGGCCTTGGTTTGCAGATCAATCTTGGAACTTGCTGACAGCCTTTTCACCTTGAGTGTTTTACCTTCCTTCAGGGACCTGAGCACGTAAGAGATGTCTCAGGTGCCAAACAGGTGTGGCTTAACATTGTTGTCAAGAATTGGCAGGGTGGAGAGAGGGATTAGAAGAGGGAAAACCCCAAGGAAGTCCCAAGGATGATGAAAAACTGATCACACAATGCACAGAGATGAACAGTGCCCAGGGTGTGCCAGAGAGAAAGTTTGAAAATGCAGAGGAAGGAACGTTGATTCAGAGAGAACTTTTCCCCTCCTTTTCTTTGAGCCTTTCTTTGAATTGCCCCAAATCACACAAGTCCTGGTGGAATCAGGCTATGTCTCTTAAGCCCGTGTCAGACTCTATGTGTCTATCAGAGAAGAGGAAGGATTTTCCCTGCCTTCCCTGCAAATCTGAAAGTTGTCTCTAATTCCCAGTCCTTCCATTGGTCTCACCTGCCACTCTCATGCTGCAAAATCCAGCTCACTTGTGCTTTCAGGAATGATAACAGCCAAATCTCTGATTTAGTGCATTTCCTCCATTATCGACCCCACCTCTTCCTCTGTCAGTTCAAAAGAAGAGACTTTTGAATTTTTTTTTTTTTCTCTGCAAAATTCCCCACCCTCTATCTTTTTGGCAGAAACAGATACTGGGATTTCTGAAGGTGGGAAAATAAGTGGTTACATCCTCAAGTTATATTTTTTAGCATTTCGTGTAACAAATCCTATCAATATTTACCCACCTGTGTTATCTGGATGGTTGTGATTTGCTATGCCTGCTGTATTTTGCGGGGAAGGCAATGGCACCCCACCCCAGTACTCTTGCCTGGAAAATCCAATGGATGGAGTAGCCTGGTGGGCTGCAGTCCATGGGGTCGCTAACAGTCGGACAGACTGAGCGACTTCACTTTCACTTTTCTCTTTCATGCATTGGAGAAGGAAATGGCAACCCACTCCAGTATTCTTGCCTGGAGAATCCCAGGGATGGGGGAGCCTGGTGGGCTGCCATCTATCGGGTCACACAGAGTCGGACACGACTGAAGTGACTTAGCAGCAGCAGCAGCAGCTGTATTTTGAATAGCACGGAGGGGTAGGAGGTGGGGGAAGTAGGTTCCTGCCTCACCGTGTCCAGAAACTCTGGGAATGTGGCTGTGAATATTCTTTTAGGGGGACCGCATTCTCTTGGTGGGACTGATGATTGTTTTCATGGCAACAAAACACATGATGGGATATATGGAGAAACAAAAACAAAACCTCAACTATTTATGCACCACAGGGCGGGGGGCGGTGGGAGGAAGGAGAGGTGAGATGAATGGAGAGGGTAGGATGAAAGCATATACATCACTACATGTAAGATGGATAGACAGTCAGTGGAAATTCGCTGTATGACTCAGGGAACTCAAACCTGGGCTCTGTAACAACCTAGAAGGGTGGGAAAGGGTGGAAGGTGGAAGGGAGTTTCAAGGGGGAGGGGAAACATGTACACCTATGGCTGAGTCGTGATGGTGTATGGCAGAAACCAAAGCAATATTGTAAAGCAATTATCCTTCATTTAAAAATAATAAATTAAAAAACGCACATAGTCTATAAAGTTATTTCCTTATAAGTGTAATGAGTGTTTGTTTAAACATATCTTAGAAACTATAAAAGAGATGAAGAGAATATCTGCTCGTGTTTCTTTCCATCAGTGAGACATTTAGCACTTTGAAATATAGTGTCCATTCCACCTCTTCAGAATAACACTGTAAGTAAATATTAATATCCAGATTTATTTTTTACTCTAATAGCATCCCTACAGTATTAAAGACTTAAAATGCTGGCATGATATTCTGACACACTGATGTGCAGTAACATTTTAATCCATTCCCTTATGGTTCGATATTTAGGTGAGTTCCAATGCTTTGCTTCCATAAATGCTACTTGGATAAATATTCCTGCTCATCATTCTTTGTATCTCATGTTCTTACCTTAGGTTATTTGAATAAGTCAGATGGAACAGATTTTTTTCTTTTCTTTTTATCTTATTTGGAAAATAAT
>SJYX01011897.1:421606-496413 GCA_006410675.1 Oreotragus oreotragus
CTAAGGCCCACTTGACTTCACATTCCAGGATGTCTGGCTCTAGGTGAGTGATCACACCATCATAATTATCTGGGTAATGGAGATCTTTTTTATACAGTTCTTCTGTGTATTCTTGCCACCTCTTCTTAATATCTTCTGCTTCTGTTAGGTCCATACAATTTCTGTCCTTTATCGAGCTCATCTTTGCATGAAATGTTCCCTTGGTATCTCAAATGTACTTGAAGAGATCTCCAGTCTTTCCCATTCTGTTGTTTTCCTCCATTTCTTTGCATTGATCGCTGAGGAAGGCTTTCTTATCTCTCCTTGCTATTCTTTGGAACTTAGCATTCAAATGGGAATATCTTTCCTTTTCTCCTTTGCTTTTCACTTCTCTTCTTTTCACAGCTTTTTGTAAGGCTTCCTCAGACAGCCATTTTGCTTTTTTTGCATCTCTTTTCCACGGGGATGGTCTTGATCCCTCTCTCCTGTACAGTGTCATGAACCTCCATCCATAGTTCATCAGGCACTCTGTCTATCAGATCTAGTCCCTTAAATCTATTTCCCACTTCCCACTGTATAATCATAAGGGATTTGATTTAGGTCATACCTGAATGGTCTAGTGGTTTTCCCTACTTTCTTCAATTTAAGTCTGAATTTGGCAATAAAGAGTTCATGATCTGAGCCACAGTCGACTCCCTGTCTTGTTTTTGCTGACTGTATAGAGCTTCTCCATCTTTGGCTGCAAGGAACATAATCAATCTGATTTCAGTGTTGACCATCTGGTGATATCCGTGTGTAGAGTCTTCTCTTGTGTTGTTGGAAGAGGGTGTTTGCTGTGACCAATTCATATGCATTAATATACAATATTTGTTTTTCAAGTCTACTGATGATTTTGTAAGAAAGTGGTATAAATTTATACTGTGAGGCTTCTGAGACTGGGTCTATATTAGGGGCTTCCCTTTGTCCTAAGGGGAGAAAACATTTTGAGAAATAGAGAATGCTGTTTTGGGGTTTGGATTTATAATAGCACAGTCAGGGATGGTGTTCCTATGTGACTGTTATGTCTGTGTCCCCCCAAATTCATATGTTGAAACCTTACCTTGCAATTGGATGGTATTATGAGGTAATAAAAAGTAATAAGGATCAGATGAAGTTATGAGGGTGGAGCCCTCATAAGTAGAATTAGTGCCCTTATAAGGGTCACAAGAGAGGGACAGTGCTTTCTCTCCCTGCTCCCTACCACATGAGTATATAGAAAGAAGTCAGCTTGGCGCACGGCAGATGAGAGCTCTCATCAGATCCAGACCAGGTGGAGAAGGAACGGTAGTGTGAATTAGAAGACTGGGATTGACGTATATACACTACCATGCATAAAATAGATGACTAATGAGAGCCTACTATATAGAACAGGGAGCCCTTCTCAGCGCTCTGTGGTGGCCTGAATGGGAAGGAAACCTAAAACAGAGGGGATATATGTGTATATGAAATGGTTGGATGGCATCACTGATTCAGTGGACGTGAACTTGGGTGAACTCTGGGAGATGTTGAGGGACAGGGAGGCCTGGCGTGCTGCAGCCCCTGGGGTCGTAAAGAGCTGGACAGGACTTAGTGACTGTACAGCAACAGCCGCAACATGTGTATATAGCTGATTCACTCTGCTGTACAGCAGAAGCTAACACAGCAGGAAACCGATTCCACTCCAGGAAAAAAGAAGAAAAGAACCGTACCGTGCTGGCACCCTGGCCCCAGACTTCCAGCCTCTGGGACTGCGAGACACACATGCATGTTATGTGGAAGCCCCTGGGTCTATGATGTTCTGTTATAGCAGCCCATACTGACCGGGACAATGACAGACAGCTGAATGAGGTGAGAAAGAGCCATCCATCCATCTAAAGGAAGAAGTCCCCCCAAGGATGTAGCAGATACAAAGTTTCCCAGGCAGCCAAGGTTTGATTTAGCAAAGGAGGGTGGTCTGACTATTGGCTTCATGAGAGAGCAAGAAGGGAAGTTAACTTCAGGTGCTCCCTGCTGGCACAGTTCTCAGGGTTTTCTGAGACACTTACCTTCAAAGCACTTGCTGGAAGGTAGGGAAATATGCTCACGTGGATGCACAAATCACGATGCCTGCCACTCAACTGGAAAAAAAAAAAAAGGAGATTTTTATTCAAATACAGTAAGTCCCCATACGTGTGAACCTTCCTTCAAGTTGTGATCTTTCAAAGATGTGAACATGCATTCCCCTGGCCAATCATAAAGTTAGTTCATGTGTCTGGCGAGCATCATCCTGTGCACACATCCTCCACAGGTCGTTGTGCCTTTATGTACTTTACTGCATTGTATAGAATACAGTAGCACAGTTATCTGTACTTTAAGCCCAGCATGTCCAGAAGAGAGTGTGAAAGCATCAGTGACATAGCTGGTACTTTTCAAGGTGCTGCACTGTAAGATTAAAAATGTTTTCTTTATTTTTTGTGCTTTTTAAAAATATATTATTTGTATGAAAAGTATTATAAATCTATTATGGTACAGTACTAGATAGCTGATTGCGTTAGCTGGGTACTAGGCCACCTTTGCTGGACTTACAAACGTGCTCTTGGAATGGAACTCATTCTTATGCAGCGTACCTGCTCATTCGCTTCAGTCATGTCCAACTCTTTGCAACCCTCCAGTCTCCTCTGTCCATGGGATTCTCCAGACAAGAATACTTGGAGTGAGTTGCCATGCCCTCCTCCAGGAGATCTTCCTGACCCAGGAATCAAATCCACATCTCCTGCATTGCAGACAGATTCTTTACCCACTGCGCCATCTGGGAAGCCCTGAAGAATACTGGAGTGGGATGCCACGCCCTCCTCCAGGGGATCTTCCTGACCCAGGGATTGAAACCAAGTCTCATTTCTCCTGTGCTGGCAGGCATGTTCTTTCCCACTAGCACCACCCCAGCAGGGGACTTACTGTATAAAGATGCTCCCTTCCTCATGGAAGCTCTCCGCAGGCTTGCTGGCCACAACCCTGTCCTTCTGATGGTGCAGAAGTTCACAGAGGTTGTAGATTTTGAGGGACCCCACTAAGTCAAAAGGAACCGATGATGAAACTCTTGCTGGAAAAGTCTCCCTCTGAAAACTCTAATTTCCATTAATGTATTAACGTTACTAATGATTGATGTCAATATATTATCAATAATGAAAATAATAACTCACAAATACAAAGCAATGATCTCCCAGGCATTCTGCTAAAAGCTTTACATGGATCATCTCATTTTCATCATTGTGACAAGCTTAAGAAGTCAATAATGGGAGTTTCCTGGTGGCCTACTGGTTAGGATTCTGGGTTTTCACTGCCTTGGCCCAAGTTCAATCCCTCATCAGGGAACTGGTACCCCATAAAGCACAGGTAAAGCCAAAATAATAATAATAATAATAATAAATAAGCAAAAATATATTTTTAAAAAAGAAGTCAGTAGGACTACTATCTTAATGTTACAGAGAAAGAGGAAACCAGGGTCTAGAGTGGTTCAGCAATTTCTCCAGGAACACAGAACTGGACGTTAATGGAGCTGGGATTTGAACCCACTTCTGTCTGATGAACTCTGCCTTTCGATTTGCCTCACAGAGGGAGCTCTGTCCAAGCCATAGTTTATCTAGTGAATTGCTGATGTGCGGCCTTTTGGCAGAGTTTATCCAGTTAACTAGGCCCTGGGGAAGGAGGGCTGGAAATTCCCGTCTAACGCAGCCTGGCCGCCATGCTGAGATCTGGCCTCATTATGGCTCTCAGAGCCTGGGGAAGGCTCAGGGTGTCAGAAGGGCACATGCACCCCCTGCTGCCTGCCACTGAGTTTTGGTCACTGATGGAGTGGGAAGCTCCCTGGGCAAGGTGCCTAGAGGCTCGTCCCCAAATCCACTTGGCTCAAATGAGCAGTCTCCTTGGCTCCCCTTGGAGCTGCAAGAATTAGGCAAAGACTGCGTCGGAGGGGACCCGCAGAAGGATGCTCAGAAGGGCAGCCAGAAGACTTCCTGCTCACGTGATAAAGTCCAGCTGAGATATTCCTCCCCCTTCTTCTAAACCGCACCCTCCAAAGACAATCACTCACTGCTTTATTGTACTGAATGTCACTTGGTGGCTAAGAAGGTAAAAATTCATTTGCCACACTCTCATAGGCACTTACCTCATAAGGCAATCACTGCTCTAATCATTTAGATACTCATCAGGGAGGGTGGCTCAGATGGTAAAGAATCTGCCTGCAATGGAGGAAACCTCATTTTGATCCAATCCTGGATTGGAAAGAACCCCCGGAGAAGGGAATGGCAACCCACTCTAGTATTCTTGCCTGGAGAATTTCATGGACAGAGGAGCCTGGCGGGCGACGGTCCGTGGAGTTGCAAAGAGTCGGACACGACTTAGCGACCAGCACTTTTTGGGCTTTCCTGATGACTCAGATCTTCCTGCAGTTCAGGAGACCTGGGTTTGATCCCTGGGTTGGGAAGATCCCCTGGGGAAGGGAATGGCTACTCACTCCAGTAATCGTGCCTGGAGAATTCCCTGGACTGTTGGGTTACAGTTCATGGGGTCGCAAAGAGTCAGATGCAACTGAGTGTCTCACGTTTTTTTCACTCATCAGGCACAGAGATATTATGTAATTTGCTCAGGGTCACACAGCAGTAGGGTCAAGAGGCCAGATTCAAATATAGATTGAGTGGCTCCAGAATCATATTTTATTTATCTATTTTTTAAAATTGGAGTATAAATGCTTTACAATGCTATGCTAGTTTCCACTGTACATCAGTGTNTGGGGAAGGGAATGGCTACTCACTCCAGTAATCGTGCCTGGAGAATTCCCTGGACTGTTGGGTTACAGTTCATGGGGTCGCAAAGAGTCAGATGCAACTGAGTGTCTCACGTTTTTTTCACTCATCAGGCACAGAGATATTATGTAATTTGCTCAGGGTCACACAGCAGTAGGGTCAAGAGGCCAGATTCAAATATAGATTGAGTGGCTCCAGAATCATATTTTATTTATCTATTTTTTAAAATTGGAGTATAAATGCTTTACAATGCTATGCTAGTTTCCACTGTACATCAGTGTGGCTCAGCCATAAGTAAGTATATATATATACGTATATCCCCTCCCTCTTGAGCCCCCCTCCCAGTCCTCCCCCCATCTCACCCCTCTAGGTCATCACAGAGCACCGAGCCGAGCTCCCTGTGTTATACACCAGCCTCCCTCTAGCTATCTATTTCACGCATGGTAGTGTATATATGTCAATCCAGCTCTCCCAGTTCCCCAGACACAGATGTAGAGAATGGACTTGTAGACTCATACTCTTAACTGTTCTGTAGAACTGAGATGAGCAGATCCAGGTCCCCATCCTGGCTTTACCTCATCCCCCTCTGCCTTTGTGGGCACAGCCTCAAGGACTTCTGTGCCTCAGTTTCCCCATCAGTGAAATGCAGGTGCTAGTTCTACCTATGCCATCAGATTACTGTGAGGATTCAGTGAAATGGCAGACATGAAGCTCCAGGAAGGAGTGTGATTTCCCAAAAGGACTCGCCCCCCAAGCTTTCTGTTCAGCCTCCATTTCCATCTCCATGCCCCTATTTCAAAGCAGTGTACGAACATCCCTGTTGGTCCAGTAGTTAAGACTGTGCTTTCACTGAAGGGTTGTTCAGTTGCCAAGTCATGTCCACTCTTTGCTACCCCAAGGACTGCAGCACACCAGGCTTCCCTGTCCTTCACTGTCTCTTGGAGATATCTCACTGCAAGGGGACAGGTTCAGTCCCTGGTTGGGGAACTGACATCCCACATGCAGTGTGGTGCAGCCAAAAATTTAAAAACAAAACAAAACACAGCAACAACAAAAAAGCAGCCCAGCTGTTTCTATCCTCCAGAATGTGAAACTTTACCTTGATTCAAGGAAAAGAAAGCATTCAAGGTGATGGAGGGAAGGGGGACAAGAGTCCAGAAGTAGTGGGCTCTTGCCCACCTTTTCCTCTAACAATCCTGAATTTCATGAGGTGCCGACTTCCCAGACTCAGTCCACCCCCGATCCCATTTCTGAGTGGGACCCCATGAGGTAACAGACTGCAAAGACAAGCCAGCTTCCCTAGAACAAGGATCTGGTTTTGGAGCTTCCCTGCAAATGTAACCCTGTTCCCTCCCCACCCTTCCCCCAGACTAGCTCATCCACATGGGCCCTCCAGGAGGAAAAGCAGAGAGGTACAGTGTTCCTCGCATTTCCCCTCAGCCATCTAGTCCACCCCCATCGGCAAAATGCACACTGGCATAACTGGAGATCTCATTTACTAATTGGGAATCGGAGCCCCTTTAGGAGAGAACTGGGCGATTGTGGAGGAGCTGAGCTGTAATGAAAGAATTTAATTTAAAAAACGAGTCGATTCCATTGAATCCCAAAAATCATTCTGATGTGCTCCCAGCGGAGTCTATTTAGCATCAGTGAGTGTGCCCGTGTCATTGCCTCCTGGCTGCACGCTCCCAGCCTGGGGGGAAGTCGTGCAGAGGGACCAGGTTTCCTTTCGGAGAAATGGGGGTTCTGCCAACCACAGAAAGGCAGGGGGTCCTCTCAGCCCTGTGAGAGGATCGTTTCCTTTCCTCCTCCCCATATCCTCCACCCCCTCCATTCATGGAGCGCCTTCCTTTCTTTGTCCATATTCACTCTGGCTCCTTCTCCCCTCTCCTCTTGACTCTACCTCTTCCTTTGCTTCTTTCAAAAATGCCAGTAGGGGACTTTCCAGTTAACAGTTAACTGTTCCAGTTAAGACTTTTACACTTAAGGCCCTGTTCTTCCACTGCAGGGGCATGGGTTCCATCCCTGGTCGGGGAACTAAGATTCACCATGGCACAGCCAAGCAAAACAAACAAATCCAAAAAGTATCTTCCAGCAACAGAATACCAAAGCTTATGGAATCATTGCTTCTCTTCTTTGGAAAAAACATGCTATTAAAATAGCCAAATTCATAGAAGCAGAGGGTAGAATGGTGGTTACAAGGGGCTGGAAGGAAAAATTGGTCAAAGTTTACAAAGTTTAGTACTCAAGGTAAATAAGTTATGGAGATGAAATATACAGCTGCATGGGCTTCCCTGGTGGCTCAGATGGTACAGAATGCCAATGCAGGAGACCCAAGAGACGTGGGTTCGATCCCTGGGTCAGGAAGATCCCCTGGAGAAGGACATGGCAACCCACTCGAGTATTCTTGCCTGGAGAATTTCATGGACAGAGGAGCCTGGTGGGCTACAGTCCATGGGGTCACACAAAGTTGGACACAACTGAGCGACGGACCCTTTCACTTTTCATGCAGCAGGTTGAGTGAACCTGGATGCACAGGGCAGCAGAAGAAACACGGGTTTTGAAAGTTTGGCCAAGACATTGGCTCAGAACCTGATTCCACCCAATTTATTTTCTTTGAACCTCACTCTTCTCCTTGTCAAATGAGGGTAATCTTGTGTACCTGGCAGAGTTACTGTGAAGGCTAAAGAAGATAGTGTGTAGAATGATGGGGATAATGGTGCAATTTTGCCTTTGCAGAGGAATTGGAGTGTCTGCGGTGAAGAGAATGCGCTGATGTTTAAAGATGCTGGGCAGCGGGAGAAGGTTTTGTTAGAGCGTAGGGTGGTTGGATCTACGCTGCTCATTTCCTCCCTCGTGGTGCTGGAGGAGCTAGACTTTTGTCTCTTGGTCCAGCTGAGTCATGATTGTTAATGGGAAACCAGGAGAGCCAGCAATCTGTCTGTGTAATCTCTTGTTTCTGCCTCTAAAGAACTGAGATGTGCAGGCGGAAATTAGCCCGCCACCCACCTTCTTTTTAAAAGAAATCAAAGTCCATAGCTTGTGTCCCTGTGTGAGCTGGACAGAGCCCAAAGCCTATCCGGGGATACATAGTTCTTACTCAATCTGACAGAGATTAGTTCCTCTGACTCTGAAAGGTAAATAAAGATATGAGCAGGCAGATACCCAGGGAGGAGTGAATGGAGTGAATGGAACCTTGTGGCCTGAGTTCTTTCCAGGCAGGACCTTGGTTCCAACCAGACTAAGCTGCCTGCCTCTGCCTCTGTTCACATTACCCTAGCATCAGCACCCTTTCTGCCCTGTTCTATCCCACAGGAGCAACTTGCTTCCCTGAGATAGTCTCGCTCCTCCAGGAAGGCTTCCTTCATGCAACTTTCAGTAATCAGTGAAAATGGCAATGACTTTTATGCCTCAAGGCCTGAAAACTCTAAACCTAAAGCATTCATGTTTTTTTCTCCACCTGTAAAAAGTGAGATGAAGCAGTTCCTTAAAACATTAAACAGAATCACAATTGTTGTTATTCAACAACTCAGTTGTGTCCACCTCATTGCCAACCCATGGCCTGCAGCACGCCAGGCTTATCTGTCCTTCACCATCTCCCGGAGTTTGCTCAAACTCATGTCCATTGAGTTGGTGATGCCATCCAACCATCTCATCCTCCATCGCCTCTTCTCCTCCTCCCTTCAATCTTTCCCTGCATCAGGGTCTTTTCCAATGAGTCAGCACTTCACATGACAATTCCGCTCCTAGGGACATATACCAAAGAACCAAAAACCAGATACACAAATTCATGTACACACAAAAATAGCTAGCTAGTGGGAAGCTGTTGTATGGCACAGGGAGCTTAGCTCGGTGCTCTGTGATGACCTAGAGGGGTAGGATGGGGCGGGTTGGGAGAGAGGCTCAAGAGAGAGGGGATGTATGTGTACTTATAGCTGATTCATGGTGTTGTACAGATGTACACACAAAAATAGCTAGCTAGTGGGAAGCTGTTGTATGGCACAGGGAGCTTAGCTCGGTGCTCTGTGATGACCTAGAGGGGTAGGATGGTGCGGGTTGGGAGAGAGGCTCAAGAGAGAGGGGATGTATGTGTACTTATAGCTGATTCATGGTGTTGTACAGCAGAAACTCATACAACCTTATAAAGCAATTATACTCCAATAAAAAAATCCTGTTCACAGCAGCATTATTCACAGTTCCTAAAAGATGAAAACAGCCCAAATATCCATCAAAGGATGAATGGATAAACAAATTGTGCTGTATCCATGCAAGGGAATATTATTCAGCCATAAAATGGAATGCGGTACCAGTACATGCTACAGTGTGGATGAACCTCAGAAACATTATGTGAAAGAAACCAGACACAAAAAGTCACCTATATGTGATTCCATTAATGTGAAATATCTAGAAGAGGTAAATCCACAAAGACAGACTGCAGGTCGGTGGTTGTCAGGGGCTGAATGTGGGGTGGGAGGGAAATGGACAAAGAGTGCATAATGGGAACAAGGTTTCCTTTAAGGGTGATGAGAATTATTTGCATCTATGTAGAAATGGTGGCTATACAATATTCTATATGTGCTCAATGTCACTGAGTTGTTCACTTTAAAATGGTTAATTTTATTATGTGATTTTATTATGGTGAAATGGAGAAGGCAATGGCACCCCACTCCAGTACTCTTGCCTGGAAAATCCCATGGACGGAGGAGCNTCTTTTTTCATTGTTAGTGTGTAGTAAGGCAACAGATTTCTGTGTATCAGTTTTGTTGCTGCTGCTAAGTCGTGTCAGTCGTGTCCAACTCTGTGCAACCCCACAGACGGCAGCCCACCAGGCTTCTCTGTCCCTGAGATTCTCTAGGCAAGAACACTGGAGTGGGTTGCCATTTCCTTCTCCAATGCATGAAAGTGAAAAGTGAAAGTGAAGTCGCTGAAGTTGTGTCCGATTCTTAGCAACTCCATGGACTGTAGCCCACCAGGCTCCTCTGTCCATGGGATTTCCCAGGCAAGAGTACTGGAGTGGGGTGCCATTGCCTTCTCCGTGACATCTTGCTACTTTACTCAATTCATTGATGAGCTCTAGTAGTTTTCTGGTAGTATCTTTAGGAATTTCCAGAGACATGTATAATATCATGTCATCTGCAAACAATGAGTTTCACTTCTTCTTTTCTTTGGATTCCTTTTATTTCCTTTTCTTATCTGATTGCTGTAGCTAGGACTTCTAAAACTATGTTGAATAAAACTGACAAGAGTAGACATCCTTGTCTTGTTCTTAATCTTAGAGGAAATGCTTTAAGCTTTTAACCATTGAGTAATATGTTAGCTGTGTCTTTGTCATACATGGCCTTTACTATTTTTTAAATTAATTTATTTTCATTGGAGGCTAATTACTTTACAATATCGTGGTGGGTTTTGCCATACATTGACATGAATCAGTCATAGGTATACATGTGTCTCCCAATCCTGAACCCCCTACCCACCTCCCTCCTGACCCTATCCCTCTGGGTTGTCCCAGAACACCAGCTTTGAGTGCCCTGCTTCATGCATTGAACTTCCACTGGTCATTTGTTTTATTTATGATAATATACATGTTTCAATGCTATCTTCTCAAATCATCCTACCCTCACCTTTTCCCACATAGTCCAAAAGTCTGTTCTTTAGATCTGTGTCTCTTTTGTTGTCTTGCATGTAGGATCATCATTATCATCTTTCTAAATTCTATAATATATGCATTAATATGCAGTATTGGTGTTTCTCTTTCTGACTACTTCACTCTGTATAATAGGCTCCAGTTTCATCCACCTCATTAGAACTGACTCAAACAGGTTCTTTTTTATAGCTGAGTAATATTCCATTGTGTATATGTACAATAACTTCCTTATCCATTCATCTGCCGATGAACATCTAGGTTGCTTCCATGTCCTAGCTATTGTAAACAGTGCTGCAATGAACATTGGGGTTTATGTGTCTCTTTCAGTTCTGGTTTCCTTGGTGTGTATACACAGCAGTGGGATTGATGGGTCGTATGACAGTTCTATTTCCAGTTTTTTAAGGAATCTCCACACTGTTCTCCATAGTGGCTGTACTAGTTTGCATTTCCACCAACAGTGTAAGAGGATTCCCTTTTCTCCACACCTTCTCCAGCATTTATTGTTTGTAAAATTTTTGATAGCAGCCATTCTGTCCGGCATGAGATGGTACCTCATTGTGGTTTTGATTTGCATTTCTCTGATAATAAGTGATGTTGAGCATCTTTTCATGTGTTTGTTAGCCACCTGTATGTTTTCTTTGGAGAAATGTCTGTTTAGTTCTTTGGCCCCTTTTTTGATTGGGTCGTTTATTTTTCTGTTATTGAGCTGCATGAATTGCTTATATATTTTGGAGATTAAATCTTTGTCAATTGTTTTGTTTGCTATTATTTTCTCCCATTCTGAAGGCTTTCTTTTCCTCTTGCTTATAGTTTTCTTCGTTGTGCAAAAGCTTATAAATTTAATAAGGTCCCATTTGTTTATTTTTGTTTTTATTTCCATTACTCTGGGAGGTGGGTCAAAGAGGATCTTGCTGTGATTTATGTCAGAGAGTGTTCTGTCTAATACTTGGCCTTTATTGTGTTAAGGTAAGTTCCCTCTAGTCCCACTTTCTAGAGAATTTCTATCATAAATGGATGTTTATTTTTGTCGAAAGCTTTTTCTGCATCTATTGATATGATCATTTGGTTTTTATTCTTTAGTTTGATAATGTGCATTTCTGGGATAACTCCCACTTTGCATCCCTGGGATAACTCCTACTTGATCTTGATGTATAACCCTTCAGTGTATTGTTGGGGATTCACTTTGCTAGTATTTTGTTGAGGATTTTTGTGTCTATTTTCATCAGTGATATTGGCCTGTAATTTTGTTTCTGTGGTGTGTGGTGATCTTTTTTGTGGTATTAAGTTGATAAAGGCCTCATAGAATGATTTCAGAAGTGTTTCTTCCTCTATGATTTTAGGAAATAATTTCAAAAGGATAGGCATTAACTCTTCTCTAAATGTTTAGTAGAATTCACCTGTGAAGCCTGGACTTTGGGTCCTGGACTTTCATTTGCTGAGAAAGTCTTTTTTTGAAAGATCTTTTTTTAAGAATATTTAAATCTTTTTAAAAAAGATTTTTTATTATTATTATTTTGCCTGGGCTGGGTCTTTGTTGCCATGTTCAGGTTTTCTCTAGTTGCAGTGAGCAGGGTCCACTCTTCATTGCAGTGCATGGGTTTCTCATTGCGCCTACCTCTCTTGTGGAGCATGGACTATACGGCACGTGGGCTCCAGTAGTTACAGCTCGAGAGCTCTGGAGCACAGGCTCAGTCGTTGTGGCACACAAGCTTAACTGCTCTACACCATGTGGAATCCTCCTGGACCAGGGATCAAACTTGTGTCGCCTGCATTGGCAAGCAGATTCTCAACCACTGAACCACCAGGGAAGCCCTTGCTGGGAGTTTTTCAGTTGCAGATTAAATTACAGTACTTTAATTGGTCTGTCCATATTTCCTATCTCTTCCTGGTTTAGTCTTGGGAGAATGTACCTTTCTAAGAATTTCTGTTTTTTCCAGGTTTTCCATTTTGTTGATATATAGTTGTTATAGTAGTATCTTATGATTCTTTGTATTAGTGAGGTATCATTTATAACTTCTCCTTTTTCACTTCTAATTTTATTTTTTTGAGCCCTCTCCATTTTTTCTTGAAGAATCTGGCTAAAGGTTTATCAATTTTATTTATCTTTTCAAAGAAGAAGCTTTTCGTTTCACTGATCTTTTCTATGGTTTTCTTCATCTTTATTTCATTTATTTCTGCATTGATCTTGATGGTTTCTTTTCTTATACTAACTTTGGGCTTTGTTTGTTCTTCTTTCTCTAGTTGCTTTAGATGTAAGGTTAGGTTATTTGATGTTTTTCTTGTTTCTTTTAGTTACCCTGTATTTCTGTAAACTTTTCTCTTAGAACTTCTTTGGCTGCATCCCATAGGTTTTGGATCTAGGGACACAATTGGGCCAAAAGTGAAGGAATATAAAAATATATTCCATGTAAATGGAAATCAAAAGAAAACAGGAACTGCAATACTTATATCAGACAGAATAGACTTTAAAATAAAGACTGCTGTAAGAGACAAAGAAGGACACTACACGATGGTCAAGGGATCAATCCAAGAATAAGACGATTATAAATATATATACACCCAACATAGGAGCACTTCCATTTTTAAGGGAAATATTGACAGATGTAAGAGGAGAAATTAGCCTTAACACAACAATAGTGGTATTGTGATCATCCAGAAAATCAGAAAAATCAATAAGGAAACACAGGCCTTAAATGACACATTAGACCAGATGAAATTAATATTTATAAAATATTCCATCTGAAAGCAGCAAAATATAAATTCTTTTCAAGAATACATAGAATAGGCTCCAAGATTGATCACATGCTGGGCCACAAAGCAAGACTCAGTAAATTTATGAAAATCTAAATCATATCAAGCATCTTTTCCAACCACAACACTATGAGATTAGAAATCAACTATTAGGAAGAAAAGTGCAGAAAAACACAGATATGTGGAAGCGAACAATATGCTACTTAACAACCAAGGGATCACTGAAGAAATCAAAAAGGAAATAAAAAAAATCTAAAGGCAAATGAAAGTGAAAACATGATAATCCAAAACTATCTGATGTAGTAAACTACTTATTCTATATACACTGATCATTAATACAAAGCAAACAACACAACAAGAATAAATAATTCTCATTATTGATTTTAAAGATTCTTTTCTATTCCATGATTTCCATTTTGTTGGCATACTGTTACATGAGATTCCTGCAGCTTTTCTCTTGGGAAATTGTATAAATCACACACAGTAAACCTGGAGTAGGTATTTACTAATTTTGGCAATAAGTTGGCATGTCATAACTAGCTATAAGGGAATTATCTGGGGTGAAAAAATAAGAGAATAAATTCTTTGTAAAAGTGAATTAAGTTTTTCCTCCCCTTCCTGTAAACCTTCTCAGAGGCTTAAGTACTGCTCCTCCTCTACGTTTACTCAGTCTATTCTAAGTGGTAACTGAGCTCTGCAGGACTGATGGATCTGCCTGAAGATAGGTTAGGGGACTGTCTCTTCTTTACTTGATCCTTGTTCTTATCATTGTCTTCAGACAGGTGTTGAATATACTTGAAACCTCTATTTGTCTATAACCTCAATGGTTTCTTTCCTTAATCTCACATAGATAGTACTGTGGGTACAGTTTTGTTCACCTTCTTCCTTTTTCACTCCTTTCCTCTGTCTTAGTTCCATCTTTTCAGAAGAATATCAAATATATAGAGTTTTTAATATTTGTATTAAAGAAAATACATTATAAAGGAAAATCATATGTATTCAAAGAAATCAGTCTTTCTAAACTCTGAAAAACTATATATTAGTAAAACTACATTACTTCTGTGCCATTTATGGCTTTATCTGATACACTGCTGCCATGATTTAATGAGAAAATATTTGTTATTGTCAATATCCTTGAAAAGGAATGAGGTCACCCTGATACATTCATCATCAGTAAATATTTATTGAATTCCTCCTACATGCTGTTTCAGGAACTAGCAGTAAAGAAGCTTTACATTCTGTTGTTTATGTGCATGTAGCTAGGCTTAGTAGATGAGGACACTAAGATTGTTTCTTTCTTTCTTTATTTTTTCTAAGATTGTTTCTTAATCTTTGTCCAGAGTATTTGGGTTACAATCACTATGGTCAGCCAGCATTTGAAAGGCCTGAAATATCATCATTTGGTCTGATCATGGCCTAGGATTCTATCTGAAGTGCAACCCACATCACTTCTGTAATAAATATCTTTTGCTTCCCAAAACTTTTCAGATATTATATTTTTCCAAATAATGTTTGAGAGAGAACTCTGCATGAATCTCTTGTGTTTCTGCACTTCTTATGAAGAAAGTACTTCCTGCCATCTGTTTCAGGATGTCTCTTCAATTATATTTATATGCAGAAGAACCTTGGTAGATAGGGATCGTGCCTCCCTTGGGAGCAAAGGACAGGCATGCTACCTGTCCACTATAACAAAGATGATGTCTTCCTCTGGAGTAAAGGGCAGTCATGCTTAGTGATCGTTATTAAATGATTTGAGTTCCTTAAGCTCAGGGTTCCCTTCTTGTAACACAACTCTTTGTGTGTGCAGATGTCTTCTGGCTTTTTTCAGACTGCCTCATGGAACTGAGTTTATGGAATTGCTGTCAAATGCTCTGAAAAAATACTCTAGCTCCTACTATTGCTGTGAGATATAAACTGTCCTTTATCTATGACCCAGGAGTCTTCTATCTTCTACCATCATCTGTGAAAGCTGGCAGGATAATTTAGGTCGCACTGATCCAGTTTGTGATGCTAATTGTCTCACTGTTCATACTGTCCCCACTGTTCACTGAACCCAGGGTAGGCAAGACGTGAGCTAAGAGGCTGGAAGAAGACTTGAGGAGCTGAAGGAACTGTAGGCGTGACAGCCATAACACAGCCTCCCTCCTGGCTAACACAGCAGCTGTAGCAGCAGCCACAGTATAACCGTAACATAGCCATAATATAACCTCATATAACATAGTCATGATGTCACTCCAAGCTAGCCCAGTGCAGCAGCAGCCAGGGCTTTCGTGGTGAAGTTTTAACAGGCATACAACACAAAGTGGCTCATGAGCAAGCAAGTACCTCGTGACACATATGCACAGTGCTCTAAGTGATCTCAGCTGTTACATAAACATTATTTACAAAACGTGAGGCAAGAGTAAGAGGCTGTGGGGTGAGGGAGCCTGACCAGCCATTGTGGTTAATTTGCTCTTTCCCCACAACTTTTCACCTTGAAAACAGGCAAATTCTCAGACCCTTCACAGTTCTTGAAGGCAAGTTGGCCAAATAAACCATATTGAAATGAGTGCTATTCCAAAAGTGTTACCAGTAAATCATTATCCACTACTCCAGAGTTTAATAAGAGAATGAGGCAAGGATAGGAAGGGGTAATGTTCCTTACCTTCCAGTTCTTAAGAGACGTGGCCATGTGCCCCACACTCAGGAGAGTGGAGTCAGAGTTGTGAGGTCAAAAGTGAAATGTTGATATGTCTCTTTCTGCACTGGTCTTTTTTGGAGTGACTATTATTATGTACATTTTAATGAAATGCTCTTTCATTTGATACCTTCGTGATCACAAATTATTCAATGTCATTCCAACATTCTGCAGGGTGAAAGCTCCTCATTACAAACATAATCTACTGCATTAAAGTAGCACTGTGCTCTTGCTGCAGTGCAGACGGCTTGTGAGCTGACAACGAACTCTCCTTCCTAGGTATTGAGGGGCCACTCCACCAGAGCATGGTCTTGTTCTCTTGCTACTTCCAGTCTGCAGACCAAGGGTACTGAGTTTCACGCAAACCCCGGCCCTGTTCTAACATGAAGAGAAGGACAGCTTCTTCTGCATAGTAAATTACATCAGCTTTGTGAAAGTTAGGCAGCTTCCTGAGACTTTCATACTTTGGACTGTTTCTTTCAGAGATGTGGTGGATGTGATGTGCTACATTCTTCATTATCTAGACATCTGTCTCTTTTCCAAGTTTTACAAATTGCCTTGTGTATCCTTTTTTTAGTCATCATAGAGTGAATCACTTTTCTCTGTATGCTATAATG
Source organism: Oreotragus oreotragus (assembly GCA_006410675.1). Taxonomy (NCBI): domain Eukaryota; kingdom Metazoa; phylum Chordata; class Mammalia; order Artiodactyla; family Bovidae; genus Oreotragus; species Oreotragus oreotragus. Next base: position 438,074 of record SJYX01011897.1, read on the forward strand.
TCTGTTTTGCAATGAGTATGATAACTGTGTACTCATTACTAATTTAGTTATTTTCTAAATGATCAGACTCCTTATGGCTTCAGGTCATACTTATTTTGTTTCATTTGTTTCATTGTATTATATTAGTGCATTTTATTAATATATTTTGTAAAATGTGGGATATATTTTATAAAACATTTATTATTTATATAACATATATAAAATAAAATAATAACATATTATACTTTGGCCACCTAATGCAAAGGGCTGATTCGTTAAAAAAAAGACCCTGATGGTGAGTAAGATTGAAGGCAGGAGGAGAAGGGGATGACAGAGGATGAGATGGTTGGATGGCATCACTGACTCGATGGACATGAGTCTGACCATGCTCCAGGAATTGGTGATAGACAGGGAAGTCTGGCATGCTGCAGTCCATGGAGTTGCAAAGAGTCAGACATGACTGAGTGACTGAACTGAACTGATGGAATATTTCTATCATATAAAAATTATATACAACTAAATATATAATATTTATATAAACTCAGATCATAGATATCTGTATGTAAAATAATTATACTTGAGCATTTGCCTAGGTAGATTGCAAGACGGATTGGAAGGTAGGTTTTGCTGTAGTGACAAATTTATCCCCATGTTTCAGTGGTTTAAATTACAAATATTTATTTCTTCTTCACACTCTGTGTCTAACATGATTGATGAGGGATTCTATTCCACATAACTTTTCAAGCTCCAGGTTGAGCCATGTTACGATTCTGCCATCTCTGCAGGGTTGCCAGTGAAAGAGAAGAAAGTATGGAGAACTTACATTTTTCTCTTAATTGCCTCTAACTAGATATTGCACATTGAATTTCCACTCAGATTATTGGTCAAATCTAGTCACATGGTGCACTCTTGAGTGCAGAAAGGACTGAGAAATATAGGAAAGCACATGGAATATTTGGTAGGCTTTGTGTGCATCTGCCACAGTAATAACTAACAGAGCTGGGTGAATAGTAGAGCAGTCTGTACTCCCATCGTTGGCATGGCAAGGTTACCTATTTCCTATGGCACTTCAATTCATGGGGTCTCAAAGAGTCGGACACGACTGAGCGACTAAACTGAACTGATGGCATTTCAGTAAGTAGCTCAGACTGAATCTTCTTCCTGTAACCATCCCAGGAAGAATGCTTACCAGACAAGCTGACCCTCATTACTGCTGGGAGTAGGAGCTAAGGGGAGTAAAAATGGAATGATGAAATGGGAGGACTTCCTAGAAGTCCTCATGAGAAACAGCATTTGCACATGTACCACACGGATGGCATTGAGGCCAGGTAGGCATTGTTAGCCAGAGAAGCACAGCCAAATAGCAGGAAAGAACTGAAATCACATGCCCAGTTCCCTGGCCCTTGTTTTTTGCTCTCTTATTCCTTTTCTTGGCAGCTGATATAAATGAATTTGGGCTTTGTAAAAGGAGGTGAACAAATGACCCCAAATAAAACCTGTTTCCCAATCAATCCTGATCTAAGGTGAGGGTGGGAAAAGGAGCACAAAAGCACATATGTGTCATGCATTTGCATGCACACACACATACACACACACTTTACTGTTCTAAAGCTAAAGCCTCACTGGCAATGGGGAAAGGAACATTTTACATCAGATACGGTATTGAAGTTTTAAGCTGGACTAGAAAAAACTCTTGCTATGGTCACTTGCAGAGGCAGATGGACCCTCCCCATCCCACACCACACACTCAAAGTTTAGTTGTGATTTTGAAGATTTTGAATGATTATACCAAACACTAACATACAGCAAAAAGATATAAAAAAGCTTATTATTGATATTTACAAAATTGAGGTCTGGATAAAACAGGGGATGTCCCACAAACAGATTCAAGATTTCTAGTGAGAGCTAGCAAAGGAGATAGGCCTAGATTTTTATTGTGGTTAAGGAATGAGGTTGGATGAGAGTTCACCCACATATGTGCAGTTAGGGGCTTGTGTGATTTGAATCTCCCTCCCCTGTATCTAAGGAGGAAGCACCCAAATTTTCTAATCAGCTTACCCTGATGTGGGACACAGAGCAAAGAGTGAAGGTAAGCTTAAAATGTGTCAGCATAAAACATCAAAAAAATGGAGTCAGAATCCTCATTGCTATTCCACAACTGAAAGTGATGATATACTGTGGAATCTTCTTGGGGTATTTGTTGGTTGAGGATCAGAGGAAAGGTGATGTTTTGCAACCAAAAGGAAGATGAAAGAACTCATGCCAAGTCTCCTCTATGGTATAACAGCCCCTGAAAGACAGTGAGACACAAAAGACTGGCTCCCAGTTCTCACTGTAGGTTTACTCTGTAGGTCAACATGCCTTTGTTCATGTTGCTACTTAAGTGAGTTCACAAAGTTGCTGCTGCTGCTACTGCAAGGTTGCTTCAGTCATGTCCAACTCTATGCAACCCCAAAGTTGAAGAGACCCTAAAAAGTGCTTTAGTTTTATTAAATTAGAGCGCCATTGTACTAGCATGTCTAACCAAGCTAGGGCAGGAAATCCCAGTTCACGAGACTGGGTGTAAGGCCTCCATGGACCGACTCCAAGGTGAGGCCTTCTCACTAAAGCCCATGTAGTAATGGAGCTCATGGAGAGTTGGCACATCAGGCCAGAAGCTGAAGGTGAAACACATCAGGGCATCTGCAAGTACATTGTGACCAATGACGTTTATCTTGGTAAGCATTAGTGCCTTCCTCAAGTAAGTTATTTCATTTAACACTTAATTAGCCATGTAAAATAGTTTAAAAACTCACAGTGAAATCATTTTGTAAAGGAAGCCTAAGTTAGGAGAGAGGACACACTTTGATAGGAAAAAAAAATGAGTGTTACAAAATGAAATGTCATCTTTTACCCATAGTGTTCAAAGGCTAAACTGAAGTTTTATAAAAGCACTCTGCTAAAGCTGGGATTCTGCTGCCCCACTTTTTTCGTGTTTTATATAACACATGTACATGTGTGCTAAGTCACTTCAGTTGTGTCCAACTCTTGCAACCCTATGGACTATAGTCCACCAGGATCTTCTGTCCATGAAATTCTCCAGGCAATAATACTAGAGTGGGTTGCCATTCCCTCCTCCAGAGGATCTTCCTGATCCAGGGGTCAAATGCACATCTTTTATATCTCCTGCATTGACAGGTCGGTTCTTTACCACTAGGACACACATAAACATATATGTAGTTAGAAATTCTGATTTCTTATTTAGGGCTGTTTTCCCCAATCTATCTAATAATTGGAATTACCTGAGACCCACGTTAGAAATATGGATTCCTAAGCTTCATCTCAGACTTACTAAATCAGAATCTCCAGAAGGAAATATGTTTTTGTTCAGTCAGTCGTGTCCAACTCTTTGCAACTCCATGGACTGTAGCACGCCAGGTTTCCCTGTCCTTCACCATCTTCAGGAGCTTGCTCAAATTCATGTCCATCGAGTCAATGATGCCATCCAACCACCTCATCCTCTGTTATTCCATTCTCCTCCTGCCTTTAGTCTTTTCCAGTATCAGGGTATTTTTCAATATCAGCTCTTCATATCAGGTGGCCAAAGGATTGGAGCTTCAGCTTCATCAGTCCTTTGATAAATATTCAGGGTTTATTTCCTTTAATATTGACTGATTTGACCTCCTTGCAGTCCAAGGGACTCTCAAGAGTCTTCTCCAGCACCACAGTTCGAAAACATTAATTCTTTGGCACTCAGCCTTCTTTATGATTCAATTCTCACATCCATACATGACTTCTGGAAAAAGCATAGCTTTGACTAAACGGACCTTTGTTGGCAAAGTAATGTCTCTCCTTTTTAATGTGCTATCTAGGTTTGTCATAACTTTTCTTCCAAGGAGCAAGTGTCTTTTAATTTCATGGCTGCAGTCACCATCTGCAGTGATTTTGGAGCCCAAGAAAACAAAGTCTGTCACTGTTTCCATTGTTTCCCCATCTATTTGCCATGAAGTGATGGGACCAATGCCATCATCTATTTTTTTTTTTAATGTTGAGCTTTAAGCCAACTTTTTCACTCTCCTTTTTCACCTTCATCAAGAGGCTCTTTACTTCTTTTTTGCTTTCTGCCATAGGGGTGATATAATCTGCATATCTGAGGTTATTGATATTTCTCCTGGGAATCTTGATTCCCGCTTGTGCTTCATCCAGCCCAGTGTTTCTCATGATGTACTCTGCATAGAAGTTAAATAAACAGGGTGACAAGAAACAGCCTTGATGTACTCCTTTCCCAATTTGGAACCAGTCAGTTGTTCCATGTTCGGTTCTAACTGTTGCTTGTTGACCTGCATATAAGTATCTCAGGAGGCAGATAAGGTAGTCTGGTATTTCCATCTCTTTAAGAGTTTTCCACAGTTTGTTGTGATCCACNAGAAACAGCCTTGATGTACTCCTTTCCCAATTTGGAACCAGTCAGTTGTTCCATGTTCGGTTCTAACTGTTGCTTGTTGACCTGCATATAAGTATCTCAGGAGGCAGATAAGGTAGTCTGGTATTTCCATCTCTTTAAGAGTTTTCCACAGTTTGTTGTGATCCACACAAAGGCTTTAGGGTAGTCAATGAAACAGAAGTAGGTGATTTTCTGGAATTCCCTTGCTTTCTCTATTATCCAATAGTTGCTGGCAATTTGAAGGAAGTATATCAGTTCAGTTCAGTTGCTCAGTTGTATCCGACTCTTTGCGACCCCATGAATCGCAGCACGCCAGGCCTTCTTGGACAGTGACTTGGAGGATTTTTTTTTTTTTTTAATCAGCTCTGGACTGAGTCATGTTGTTTAAGCAAGGCTTCTAGAAGACCATCTGGGGGGTGAGGGGAGCAAATAAGGAAGGTGACTATGAAGTAGGAAGATACAAAATTTCTACTCCTAAAAAATCTGTGTTTACAGCTAGTGGAGATTACTCTCTTTGGTCCCTTCTGCTTTCATTTCTCTAGGACAATGTGTTGTAATGTGGTAGTTAGGAGCCCAGGCCCTGGAGTCTGCCTCCCAGCCGTGATTTCTCCCTCCACCACTCACCAGTGTCATCATCCTGTGCAAGTTATTTGATGTCAGTTTCCTTATCAACAAAAACGAGGTTATGATAACAGTAGCTATGCCATAGATTGTTGTGAAAATTAAGTGAGTGGATGATATGTGAAGTCCTTAGTACCCTGCTTGAAAAATAGTAAAATCTTACAACTGTGTGTTATTTTTCTCCTGCAATAACAGTGGTTTTTCAGGAAGGATGTCTAGGAAGAGGGATTGGGAACTAGTTTCATTTGCTAAAGCCACCATAACCCAACCTTCAGCTTTATTCTCCCAAATCTTGAAGTCCAGAAGTCTATGAATATTTCTCTAAAGGCCCAGGTTGTAAATATTTTAGACTTCATCGGTTATTGGATTTTTGTTACAGTCACTCAACCGAGCTGTGGTAGCAGCCACTGAATTTATAAACATATGGTCCTGGTTGTGTTCCAATAAAACTTTATTTATGAAAGCAGGTGGTGGCCTAGATTTGGTGGGTAGACCATAATTTGCTGACCCCTGCTCTAGCCCTTCCAGCATCACAAGCACCCACTTTTTCTTTTTTTTTTCAAATGAGCTTATATTAATTGTTTCTCTTATCCCCAATCTCTATCATGGATTTCAGGGACATTCAGTGGTGAATATTTAGAATAATTCCAGGAAAGCAGTTTTGTAATCTTTTTTAAAAAATAATTTTTATTGGTTTTTATTGGTATAGTTGCTTTACAATGTTGTGTTAGTTTCTTTCTACTGTACAGCAAAGTGAATCAGCTATACATATACATATATCCCCTCTTTTCTGGATCCTAAGTAAGGTCACCACAGAACATTGAGTAGAGTTTCCTGTGCTATACAGTAAGTTCTCATTAGTTATTTACTGAGAGTCTTAAAACTGTTCACATCTACACTTTATTCATTGCTGTGACAAATATTGATTAAGAATTCACAGCATGTCAGCTACCCTACTGGCTACTATTGGGTATCTCTTCTAAAGAAACCATCAGAGAAGGATATTCAGACAAACACAAAAATCAAAGCCTTTTATCACAGTGTAATTTATAATAGTGAATAATTAGGGAGAAAAAAGCCTCTTTTAATCCTACTTAAGCAATGACACCCCACTCCAATACTCTTGCCTGGAAAATCCTATGGACAGAGGAGCCTGGTAGGTTGCAGTCCATGGGGTCGCTAAGATTCAGACACGACTGAGTGACTTCACTTTCACTTTTCACTTTCATGCATTGGAGAAGGAAATGGCAACCCACTCCAGTGTTCTTGCCTGGAGAATCCCAGAGACGGGGGAGCCTGGTGGGCTGCCATCTATGTTGGTAGGTTGCAGTCCATGGGGTCGCTAAGATTCAGACACGACTGAGTGACTTCACTTTCACTTTTCACTTTCATGCATTGGAGAAGGAAATGGCAACCCACTCCAGTGTTCTTGCCTGGAGAATCCCAGGGACGGGGGAGCCTGGTGGACTGCCATCTATGGGGTCACAGAGCCAGACATGACTGAAGCGACTTAGCAGCAGCAGCAGCAAGCATTTGATAGTTAGCGAAACTGAGAAACAAAAACATCCAATGGAATACTATGCAGTCATAACAGATGCCCACTTTTCCTACTAGTGTGACTGTTGTTTATTTGTTTTTGAGTTTCAGAATCAACCTATAAAGAAATCATTAATGTCTTAATTATGGAGTGGGAAGAGAATATAAGTATTATCAAAACTGACAAATTAAAAGAAAAACTAGTCAGGACTTTCCCTGGCAGTCCAGTGGTTAAGTCTCTACATTTCTCCTGCAGGGGTCACAGGTTCAATCTCAGGTGCCGAAACTAAGATCTCACATGCTGCATGGTGCCATCAAAAATAAAATAAAATAAGAATTTAAAAAATAAAAACTAGAGTTAATAGAAGTTCAGAAGTATAGGGAGGAAAACAAGACAAAGATCTTGAAAGTGAAGGTTAGGCAAGTTATCTACAATTATCATGGTGACCAAGCAGGAAATAAGAAAAATAATGGCATAATTATTATAATTATTGGGAGAAGAATAAGGAGAAAAGATATATCTAGAGTTGGTGGTAGAAATAAACTCAAATTCCCATCTATCACAGCAGGAAATCAACAGGTAATTATGAAGTAGAAAAATCTAGAAGTCACATATTAAGCTATATGGAGGTAACAGAAAAACTTTAAACACAGATGGTTGAAACCAGTTCCCAAGGGGATCGCAATAGATGCAAGTGTGTGCAGGGTAGGGTGTAGGCATAGCGCAGGAGACTCTTACACTTGATTATTGAAAAGGAAAATTGTTTACAAAGAGACTGTAATAACATGGGAAAATATTTATAATTTAAGTGGGAAGGCTGGTAACAAATTGCATACACAGTGCCTTCACAAGTATCTAAAAACTAAAAAGAAAACAAACAAAAAGCTATGCATAGGAAGAGTCCTAGAAGGAAACATGCCAAGTTATCTACAGCTCTCTGGGTGGTGGGAAACAGGATCATTTTATTTTTGTCACAACTTTCTTTGTTTCTGTATTTTCCCAATTTTCTATGGCAAACATGCACAGCTTTTATAATTCAAAAATAAACTATATATTAAAAGACTTTAGCGGAAGCCCTTCAGTGCAGTTTGCATTCTCTTTGTGTTGAAAGTGAAATGTTAGTCACCAGGCTTCTCTGTCCATGGAATTCTCCAGGCAAGAATACTGGATTGAGTAGCCATTCCCTTCTCCAGGGGATCTTCCTGNAAAAGACTTTAGCGGAAGCCCTTCAGTGCAGTTTGCATTCTCTTTGTGTTGAAAGTGAAATGTTAGTCACCAGGCTTCTCTGTCCATGGAATTCTCCAGGCAAGAATACTGGATTGAGTAGCCATTCCCTTCTCCAGGGGATCTTCCTGACCTAGGGATCAAACCCAGGTCTCCTTCATTCCAGGGAGATTCTTTACCATCTGAGCCACCAGGGAAGCCCCTTGCAATTGAGCAGCTGGCACAATGGATGGTTCTTCTGGGAAGCCATGGGGGTTTGCCCTGGTTCTGCTAAAGAGCTCTGTCCTTCAGGCAGGTCTCCAGGCTCCCTTCTTCTGCTGCAAAAAGAAGGTTGGAACTAAATGATTGCCAAAGCTTACTTCTTATTCTGGCATCTTGGAATCAATTCCAGGGCAACTTATTGTGTGGGCTCAGTCGTGTTCAACTCTTTGTGACCCCGTGGACTATAGCCCACCAGGCTCTTCTGGCCATGGAATTTTCCAAGCAAGAATACTGGAGTAGGTTGCCATTTCCTACTCTAGGGGATCTTCCCAACCCAGCGGTTGAACTTGTGTTACGTGTGTCTCCTGCATTGGCAGGCATATTCTTTACCTGGGCTCCACTTGGGAAGCCCAGGTAACTTAATATGTACTGGGAATAACTCCTATTCTTTGATCATCACAGCCCATAAGCCTTGCCTGGTCCCCTTGAAATGATCTCAGTATCCTTATCAGATAAATAAAGCCTATTGTTGGAGTGATGGGGTAAATGGAGAGAGAATGGGTCTCAGAGTCCAGTAGACCTGGCTAGTCAGTAGTGGTGTGCCCTGCACTCCACTCTTGCAAAACATGTGCAGTGGTAACTGGTCCATAGTAATTGTAAGGACAAAACCTCTCCGAACTTAGCTTCTCATCTTTAAGAGGAGGTAATAAAAGTTCTTATTTCCTAGGGTAATTGTGAGGATGAGCGAGACTGCATGGTCAAGGCCATAGCACAGTGTGTGGCATATGATCAGTGCTTGATAAATGAAAGCTGTCATGACAGCGTTCAACTTCCTTGTTTACAAAACCTGGCATTAAGCTATATATTTGCATTCATTATCTTTTTGAATCTTACCACACTCTTGCCTTTGGGGAGGCATTTCTGTTGGGCTTAGGACACAACATAAAGTTACAGTTAAGAGCACATAACCCAGAGACTAGCCAGCCTGTCATTGTCATTCATTGGGCAACTTCCAGAACCTCTTGAAACGTCCCTTTTTACATCTGTTAAATGGGGATGTTAATAGAATGCCTGCCTCAGAGATGGTTGTGAGGAGCAAATAAACAGTTGTGTGTTAACCACATGGAGCGGTGTCTAGTCCATAATATTATCAGCTATTATTATTCTTGTCTTATAGCTGAGGTCACTGAGGCTGAAAGCAGTTGGGTATTTTTCTATTTAGTCACATATTTAGAAGTGAAGCTGTGATCCTGGACAGTGACATACCAGCACTTATTTCTTAATCATTATGCTGTATTTTCCATCTCCCTAGTTAACTATTGAGTGAATACTGATAAAAATGCCCAGATGAGCTGTATGCTCCTGTAGAATTGCACATTTAGGTCGGAGGAAATAAAATCTGATAAGAAGTGTTGTGATCTGAACAATTACATCAATGACAACCAGAGAGTTGCAAATGCCTAATTTTGTGGCCAAGCTGAAGATGAGTAATGGCATTTAGAAAGGGCTTATCACTGGTCCTGCAAAGCCTGGATATGAAGCAATCACTTACTGTCGACTTCCTGGTTGCTACCTAGAGTCTGGATGACTTGTCAGTGTGCCAGGAAGCAGAGGTGGAGGGGTCAGTGGCTTTGTATTGCAAATTATGGAACAAAAGAGAAATATGATTGCAAAACTTCCCTGAAAACACAGATAAACCTGTCCAAAGTGATTTATTGCAACCAGAGTTTCATCATTTCTTCCTGGCTAGGGGCTTCTGTTTGTACATTCATGTCGACCTCTCTCCCCATAAAGGGAGCCCAAGTGTAACTGCTCCTTGACCTCCACTGGGTGTAAGTGTTCAAATACATCTTCAGGTAAAGCTCAAGAGGGATCTTTTTCAATCTCACAGTCACTGGGTGCTTATGATATGCTAGGAACTGCTGATATAAATAGGAATAATAATTGCTAATATTTTAAGCTGTAAATCCAGGCTGTATCACTGAATCTAAGATGACAGCAATAACTTACTTTTATTTCATGTACCACTAAGGAAAAAAAACCCCACCTAGCAATCTGTATTGTATTATCCATTGTAGGCCACCTTCCAAGTTTTAAAGATGATAAAATGTGGCAAGTGTACACCATAGAAGTGATGCTACACTGTTAGCTCATTTGAATCTGTCTGTCAACTCTACAAAACAGATATTAATATATACCCCTTTCAAGAAGAGGAAACTGGTTCCAAAACGTTAAGCAGCTTGTCAAAGTTACACAGCTAGTAAGAGAGAGGTAAGTAGGTAGGTTTAGTCACTCAGTCGTGTCCGACTCTTGTGACCCCATGGGTTGTTGCCTGCCAGGCTCCTCTGTCCACGGGATTTCCCAGGCAAGAATACTGGGGTGGGTTGCCATTTCCTTCTCCAGGGGATCTTCCCAACCCAGGGATTNGAGGTAAGTAGGTAGGTTTAGTCACTCAGTCGTGTCCGACTCTTGTGACCCCATGGGTTGTTGCCTGCCAGGCTCCTCTGTCCACGGGATTTCCCAGGCAAGAATACTGGGGTGGGTTGCCATTTCCTTCTCCAGGGGATCTTCCCAACCCAGGGATTGAGCCCAGGTCTCTTGCACTGCAGGCAGACTCTGAGTCACCCAGGGAAGTCAGTAAAAGAGAGCCACAGATTAAATCTAGGCAGCTTGGTGCAAGCCCATGCACTTCCAGGAACCTGCAGCTCATCTGTTCTCCAGGTACTTGAGGCAGAATGCTCTCTGGCTTCTTTAATCTCCTTCCTCTCTTTCCTCAGCTGAGCCTCAGGCCTGTCTTCACAGCTTCCAGCCACCCCTGCTCCACAGACTGACTTTCTAGCTGCTTTAAGAGGCCAATAAGGCCCAGGACAAGCATAATTCCTTTCCTGGATCTTTTTCTGTACCAGAAATCTCTGGTTGCAAACAATAGAAATGAGCAATGACCTACATTAGCAGAAGGTGGAGTTTATTGGTGAGAAAAGGGGCAGTTGGCAGAATGGACAGGAAAGTGGGACCCAGAGCAACACAAGGAATCTGGTTACAACTGCTAGAAGGGAAATCGATCAACCGTTTCTGTTTCGTGGTCACAAAGTTTAAGAGAGAAACTTCCAGGCCAGAAAGTCCAGCTGGCCTGATGTGAGTTATGGCAGGGGATGCTCACTGGTGGCTCCCCAATATCAAGCACAGTGGGAGTTTCCTCAAGAGGAAATTTGGGTGAAGAGTGCAAACTCTGAGGTCCAGTTGGCTTCTCGCCTGCAAGACCAGCTCTGCATGCAAATGGGGTGATCTTGGACAAGATACCTAATCCCTCTGTACCTCTGTTCTTTCATCTGTAACATGGAGATCATTACAGCCTGAACCCACAGGGTTGTTGTTGTGGGGGGCAGTGGAATGCAAGGGATAACGCATCACACTCTGCATATATTGGGCTTCCCAGGTGGCACTAGCAGCAAAGAACCCACCTGCCAATGCAGGTAGATATAAGAGACACAAGTTCAGTCCCTGAGTCAGGAAGATTCCCTGGAGGAGGGTAGGAAAGTTGGCAATCCACTCCAGTATTCTTGCCTGGAGAGTCCCATGGACAGAGACTGGCAGGCTGCAATCCATAGGGTCACATAGAGTCAGACACGACCGAAGCGGGACTTCCACACACTTGCATATACTAAGTGCTTAATAAGTGATCAGTTCAGTCGCTCAGTCGTGTCTGACTTTTTGCGACCCCATGAACTGCAGCATGCCAGGCCTCCATCACCAACTCCTGGAGCTCATCCAAACTCATGTGTATTGAGTTGGTGATGCCATCCAGCCATCTCATCCTCTGTCATACTCTTCTCATCCTGCCCCCAATCCCGACCAACATCAGAGTCTTTTCCAATGAGTCAACTCTTCGCATGAGGTGGCCAAAATATTGGAGTTTCAGCCTCACTTTCTGCCATAAGGGTGGTATCATCTGCATATCTGAGGTTATTGATATTTCTCCCGGCAATCTTGTATTTTTGACAAGTCCCCCGCTCCTCACCAGATGATTCCAACAGTAGCCAATTCTGATGCCCCTTGAACATGTTGCATATTGTCAACCTTGTATTAGACTGATAAGTTTCCTACTATTAGCTGAGGAAAAGTTGAGGTGATATGGCTGCAGTTTGCGAAAAAAATGAACTGTCCTTAAGAACTCTTCTGGGTTTTATTCCACTTAGTGGATTCTATTTTGAACTTTCTATGGAGGGGATATATTTTGTTGGCTAATTATGGTGAGGCTGTTGGTGACATTTAGGTAGCCTTTCTTCTTCAGTCTAACAGCACCCTGCCCATACCACCATTAGGACATAATTCTATGCTATTTTCTCTTCAAAAGTACATTTTCTTCCCACCAAGACTGAGCTTCCACAAGGCAGAGAACAAGTGTTTTCTAAGGTGTAGTTTTGGTGATTATTTGTTGAATAAATAGAAGAATTAATGAGTGAATGAAAGCATGAAAACATAAATGCATGAATGTGATAATTACATTGATTAAAGGAGCGAACGATGAAACAGGCAGAAGACAAAAAGCAGTCAGTAGTTCTTCTTCAATGAGGGCTTATAATGACCATTATTCCCAAAGAGTGATTAACACATCCAACATCATAAAAATCTGAGCACCAAAGCTTATGTATAATGAAGAGGCAGTGAAAAGCAACTGCTAAAAATTCATAACAGAGAGAATGAGAGGAGTGGTAAAATGTGCCATATATGCAACATAAAAACCTGTATGTGTCATGTAAGAAAGCTTTACAAGTAAGAAGTTGTTAAACATTTGAACGGTACTTTTTACTCATTTATTATCTTGAGTTCCTGCCTAGTGCTGCCACATTTCTCTTTGAAGAACTTTATGCTTGCCCATCTATCTATCTATATGAACATCTATGTTCATGCCAGGTTTTGTTTTTGTTTTCTGGGTTGTTTTTATTTTTTTACTCTATGTAATATGTCTCATATGCCACACCATACACATTGGTACTTAATAAAGATTATTTGAACATGAAGATTTGATTAGTGGTAAATGGCAGTTGAATATTAAATAGAAGATGACATCTTTGTATTTAAATGTATAGTCTTTTTAAAGATGTTAACCAGAAATAGTTGGTGGGAAAACCCTAAGGAAGGGTTATGTCAGCAGTAATTCTCTACTATATTAGTTCCTTAAAAGGTGAAAGTTTTTTGATTATGATATAACCTTAACTTGCCATCTGTTATGCAATCATGTACAAAGCTTAAACTTAGGATTGTCAGCTTCACAATTCTGCCACAATTATGAACTTTTACTAACTTAATAATTAAGTCTAGACAAGGTTAACAATCACCTGCCATTCTGTTAATTGTTCATCTGTGAACCTTGCAAATTCTTGTAACTGTGATATTAGCTTTGAAAAACAAAATATTCTTATAAGCTTTCAGGGAGTGAAAAATTCTATGAAAAATCAGAAAGAACTCTTGGAGCTTAAGAGATACCTTTAAAACCATCTAACTCAGCTCTCTGGTCATTTCCTGAAACAGAACCCCATGTCGAAGAACATAAATATTAAGGAACTTTTTCAACATCAGCTCTGTCCAGGGAAGATTTGGGATTAGAACTTGTGTCTTTCTAATCCAGGATTCTTGACAGTGTCCCACACAAGTTGAAGGTGAAGATATTTTATAAACAAAAATGAAATTTATCCACTTAAAGCCTTCAAGAGCTATGTTTTTATGAAGCAATATTCTTGTGACTATGCTGTTACACGATTCCTACACGGTCAGATAATTTATAGAAACTTGCTTCTCTGAGTAGCATTTGAGTGTTTTTCTTAGTAAAATATATACTATGATTACCAGATAAATAGCATCTTATGAACTATATGTTCATGTATAGTTCATATGAACTATAACTTTCCACATAGTTCTCAGTAATGACCAGAAATTTAATAATAAACATAGGTGTTTGCCTCTGATATGAAGAGATTTCTTTCTGGAAATGTTAGGCCTCCTACCATTAAGGAGGAAGCCCTTCTTAGTTCAGCTCAGCTCCGAGTCTCTCTCTTTCTCAGTCTCCTCTTTCTCAACCTCTCTCTTTCCCCTGAGCCCAAGCCCCATCCCCAGCAACCCACTCTCTCTCTCTCTCCCTCTGTCTCTTTTAGTAGAGGCTCATCTAATGAAAGGTAAAGGTGATCCTAACACAGAAATGTTTGACCCCAATCTCTGTACTCTTAGCCAACTTTCTGTGGTGCCCTCCATGGAAGCTGCTCCTCCACCCTCACTGGGCCAACCTGAGCTAATACACACCTCCAGTGTCCTGGTGCAGACAGTTCAGCGTCCTTGCTCAAATGCAGCACAATCGCAGTACACTCTGATCCTGTCCCCATCACGCACACTAGGAGACAGAGAAAGCTGCTTGTCATGAATGTTCAATATTTCCTTGATCTTCAAGGTGATTTTTCCCCTGAATGAAACCCTTCTGGAATCAAATTTTCATAGTTACCAGCAACTCTGGTCTACTAAAATATGTTCTTTCATGATAAAAAAAAAAAAAAAACACCTTTTACCACTTATACCTGCCCTTCCCACATGTACTAAATACAATCCAGTTTAATGAGAACATATCTAGCCAATCACTTGTCATAAATGAATAAGTTTTTACTTTGGGTCCTTTGACATAATAGAAAGTATACTCAGAGGAGGGTTATCAATTTAAAATGTACAATTTGGGGAGATACACCACTGATTCTACTGCTGAGCTGTTCTTTCTGACACAGTCGAATGTGTCTTTTCAAAGAATAAGGCTTCACGTTGTAGTTAGGGCATGGATATGTGAGGTCCTAGGATAATCAAAAAGCCACCCAGTGGTGCAGCCTTTCATTTTCTCATTTGGTCATTGTCTTTCCCCCTTCAGTCTTTCAAAAGAAGACAAATATTGTTCCCAATGGCACTGTCTAAAAACTACATTGGCCTATTTAGATAGGAATTCCAGGATAAAAACACTATTTTTTAAAATAGTGGCAAGGTAACACTGAAGTGCTCTGCCATAGAGAAGATTTAGAGGTAGAAGGAAATCTAGGGTTTGCAAGAGACAAATTGTCATTTATCATAACCTCACCCCCTCGTGTTTCTACTGTGTATTCCTCTTCTCCTTTGTTTCGTTATTCATTCCTTCCTTTTGCAAATGCATATGTTTTCTGTGTTCTAGTCCCTACAGAAATGAAGGTCACAGTCCACGTAGGACTGCATGAGGGTAACATATGGAAAGTGAGGAAGCTTTAGAACAGTGATTCTCAATTACGACAGAAATTAGAATCATGTGGGAACTTTGAAAAAACAATGGTAGGGATGCACCCCAAACAAATCAAATCAGAATTTCGGGAGAATGGTGGTTGGGTTTTTCAGCATTCAGAACCACTTCTTTCAGTGGAGAATGGGAAAGGAAAAAGAAGTTCAAGGAGTTCAAGAAACAGGGTAAGAGTCCCTTCCAATATTTCTGACTTTCCCATGTTTCCTGCAGGTAGCCTGCTAGCAACACAAATATCAGTTGGCTTTCCTAAAATTAACAAGGCAATATATCTTTAATACATCTCCAATTACCCTGTAGTGATTACATAACAATCTGTTGACCTTTGGAATTGCAGGTTGCAGAGTCCCTGAGCTGACTGACCTCTGCTATGGTGGCTCTCCTCTACGTGAGGAAGCAAGGCTCACCTGACCATTCCTCTTAACTTGGGCAACCCAATTGCTTTCCAGAACCCCAACTTTCATTTCATGAATTTCAGGTTGTAAGGAGTGAGCTTCGTAGGGAGAAACAAGTGTTAGAAACTTGATGGAAGAGCAGGTTTTCATTCTGTGGATAACAGAACTTCAGATATCAATCAGAGAATATTTGCACAACAGAGAATATTCCACCCATTTTGTGGAGAAAATTAAGGCAAAGTTTAAGTGATTCAGAAAACTCCCCCTGTTCTTATCCAAGTCTTCCTAAAACTCAGATCTCCAGGTTCCATGTCTCTGTCTCAGTGTCATGATGTTTAGCTATGGAGAAAACATGTTTTTAATAAATTACAAGCATCAACCATCGAAATGGAGAAGGAGGAGCCTGGAAGTTTGCAGTCCATGGGGTTGCTGAGGGTCGGACATGACTGAGCGACTTCACTTTCACTTTTCACTTTCATGCATTGGAGAAGGAAATGGCAACCCACTCCAGCGTTCTTACCTGGAGGATCCCAGGGACGGGGGAGCCTGGTGGGCTGCTGTCTGTGGCGTCACACAGAGTCGGACACGACTGAAGTGACTTAGCAGCAGCAGTCTATCTATTACAAAAAAAAAAAATTAACACACACACACATATATATGAGGAGGAAAAATATTAATAATACTTCCTCATGCTTAAGACAGAGTATAAATGAAGAGGGCAAAAGGCTTGAGGGAGCAAAATAATAAGGAAGGGAGGGAGGTTCAGGACGGGAGAGAAGAAGAGAGGAGAAGAAAAGCAAAGCAATGGTTGGTAGTTTCATAGACTGTCAACAACCCCAGGTGTTGTTTTTGTTTTTGTTTTTTACAAAATTCAATTTATATTTTATTTATTTATTGTGTGTGTGATTTTTATTTTTTTCCTCTTTTTTTTTTTTTTTTTTNGTGTAAAGGAGTGCATTTATCTCTGGCTTAAACCACTGTTTTGCTTCATCTGTGGGCAGTGTGTTTAAGGAAGTCAATTTATGATATCTTGTGAGAATTTTTTTTTCCAGGTGAACTGTAGCTTTGTGGTTTTCCAAGGAACTTTTTGGCATTCAGGGCCATTTTTAGTGCTGTGCAAAGCAATCCTTGGTGCTTTCTGGAGAAGAGACTACTTAAAATTCATATGAACACACTGGATATCGTATATATATATTTGGAATAGCCACTGAAGTGTTTCTCTCTTAAATTGGGGGATGGTCTGTGCTAACTCAGAGGATAGACACTGTCAGCTGTTTTCAGTCTACCGTTTTTGGGGGTGCATGGTAAAATCTCTGCTTCAGTGTATGTTCCCACTTTCTCAAGGCCAGATTTCTCTCCTTCCAGCTCTGTCTTTGTGGCCAGAGAGCAGGAAAAGCGAGCTGTCATCATGCAGGCATGGCAGGCGGACACGTACCTTCGCCCTGCCACCAAGCAAGCCCCGATGCCCAACTCCGGTGATGGTTAATCACTGCGCCCATTATTCTTTCTTTCTGATGCCATATAGTGCACATGTCCTCTGGCAGTCAGGAAATCAAGGCATCACTAACATTCTTCTAACACAGGGCTAGAAAGGCAAAATTGCCTGTCTGTAGCGAACTGTTTGTGTCTCTTCTCTCAGTCCTAGGAATTGGCAGATTCACCCCGTTCTTGATGCCACCCAGTTTTTCCAGGTAGTCCTCCTGGGCAGGGTCTCAGATGAACCCCAGCTTAGCACAGCATCTCTCTGGCCTTCTGCCCACTCTGGGGTTAGGATGCAGCGGGTACCACTGGCAAATAGTTAAGATGGTCAGCAAAGGGCAAGGGTTCTAGTGACAGGTGTCAAGTGATCAAAACAAAGGATTAAATGTGACCAACTTATATCCTCCGGAGTTGGTATCTGCTCAGACTAAATGCTCATGTCCTCCAGAATTTATATGTTGAAGCCTTAATCTCTGATGTGGTGGTATTTGCAGTTGGAGACTTCAGGAGATAATTAGGTTTGGGATGAGGTCATGGAGGTGGAGCCCCCATGATGGGATTGGGGCCCTTATAAGGGGATGAAGAGACTGGAATTCTCTTATTCTCACACACACGCACAGCACACACTCTGTCTCTCTCTTCTTCTCTCCCTCCCTCCCCTTTCTTCTCCCTCTTTGTGAGGAGATAGCACGAAAGTGCCGTCCATAAGCCAAGAAGAAAGCCCTTACTAGACATCAAATCCTCTGGCGTCTTGACTTCCCAGCCTCCAGTTTATGCGGTTAGCCACCCAGCAGCACAAATGAAGATGACACCTCGTGGGTCTGGCTGGATACACGAAGCCATTTACCTCTTTACGCAGGCATAGTGCGAGTCCCTCCCGTGCATCTTTGGGTGTGTTTTTTTGTGTTTTTTTTTTCAGCCGAGCTGCACGTGGGACCCTAGTTGCCTGACCAGGGATCAGACCTGTGGCCCCTGCGGTGGGAGCACAGAGTCTTAATCCTTGGGCCACCAGGGATGTACCCCCCGATCCATCTCCAATCCTTAGGAAACCCGTGGAGGCACAGTGGTGGGGCAAGAGCCCACAAGTATCTCTCCCCCAAAAGAGAATAGTTTCTAATATTCTTTTTAACATTTTTGAAAGAATAGAGTCAGGTGGTCATCTCAGGGTCAAAAAAGTGACTCCCAGTCACCTCCTGGGCAAGATCTGCTCTGATCAACTCACCCTGTGCTTTGCAACGTGGGCATGACAGTGACCGTCTTGTAGCCTCAGCCAAAGCTGAGACTAGGCATCTTCGTTCTAGCAGACACTACAGCTAAGGTCTCCACGGAAAATATGGTTTTGTTGTTCTCTAACATGGCTGTGCTCTTGCTTCTGAGGCAACATTTCAGCACGTGGCTGGATAATTTAGAATTGCCAACTGACACGAGTTTTTTTCAATCTGTCTTCTCCCTTCAGTTGACACATTGAGTCTATTTAAAATATAATTTCCAGTTAGATCTTAAATGATTGCTTAAAGATAACAGATGGGTTTTTTCCTTCCCCAAGGCGGTGGCTGTGTCTGTGAGGAGGCCCCTCTCTGTGTCTGTAGCAGGGAGTGAGTGGGTCCTGGGTACACAGTGTTGTTGGTTGGGGGTGGGCAGTCACTGTGAAGTCATTACATATCTATATCCTTTACTGGGATGTGTAGGCAATGCCCCTAAAGCCCATAGCCATGCATTTAAAGTCATTACTAGTGGTTTCTCTTCATCTTGATCTCATTCCTTTGCTCATTCAGCTCTCTTCTCATCAGTTCTGCATCCCCTTGGTGGGACATGTGCAATTAAAACAAAATGTGGTAAATTTTTTAATATAAAATTTAACATCTTAATCATTTTTTAAATGTAAAATGCATCTACATTGTTGTGAAGTGCATATTCAAAATGTTTTCAACTTGCAAAGGCGAAATTCCATATATGCTAAATAGTAACTTCCCTTTTCTCTTCTTCCTAGCTTCTGGTAACCACTGTTTTACTCCTTGTTTTTATGAATCTGACTACTTTAGATACCTCATATAAGTGGAACCATATACTATATGTCTTTTTGATTCAGATTGATTTCACTTAATATAATGCTCTCACATTCATTCATGTAGTGTAGGGCAGGATTTCCTTTTTAAAGGCTGAATAATATTCCATAATATATATAGACCACATTAAAAAAAATCCATGCATCTGCAGATGGGCATTGAGGTTGATTCTCTCTCTTGCCAATGAATATGGACATGCAAATATCTCTTCAAATTCTGTTTTCAATTTTAGGGGGGCTAAAAACCCCAAAGTGAAATTGCTGGATCATAAGGTAAATATATTCTTAATTTTTCAAGGAATTTTCATACTCTTAAAAATAGTGGCTGCATTATTTTACATCCCTGTCAATAGTACACAAAAGTTCTAATTTCATCTCATTTTTTCCAACACTTGTAATTCCTAGTTGTATTGTTTGTTTGCTTTCTCTCTTTTAAAATATGAAGTAGCCATTTTAATGGGTATGAGGTGATATCTCATCATGGTTTTGCTTTGAATTTCTCTGATTAGTGATGTTAAGTATCTTTATATGCTTATTGATGTGTGAGAATTTTTTGTTTTAGCTATAAAACAGATATCATTGCATGGACCTAGTTTCACACTGTTTGAAATTTCACCTAAAACCAAACCAAAGGAAACTCTGAAACCTAACTCCAAATTGTTAGGATTACTGTTTTACATTCCCCTGAGTATGTGCATGCTCATCATGTCCAACTCTTTGCGACCCCATGGACTGTAGCCAGCCAGGCGCTCTGTTCATGGGATTATCCAGGGAAGAATACTGGAGTGGGTTGCCACTTCCTACCTCAGGGAATCTTTCCAACTCAGAGATCAAACCTGTGTCTCCTACACTGGCAGGCGGATTCTTTACCCCTGAGCTACATGGGAAGCCCCTTACATTCCCCTAGACTCCTTATAAATCTCTGGAATTAACTACCTCCAAATTTTCTTCTCCTTATTCAAGTTTACCACTCTCCTCACGTTGGTTTCTTTCTTTCTCCTGTCTCCTTAAGTCTTCACTTAGTTAGAGGCTAAAGTTTCAACCAGGGACTGAAATGATATCATGTGTTTTCTCCTGGGTGTTAAATCCCTTAATTCACAAGTAGTAAAGGCAGATACCTCAATAAGGTAAAATGTTAAATACTTTTTTGATAAATAAGGCTGAGGGGATGAAATGTTTAAATGGAAAGCTCTGTATGAGACACTCTGGAGAGTGGGCATCACCACAGTAGAGGAAGCTTCTGACTCATAACTTCTGGCAAATTCTTACCCACCAACAGTGGAAACTGTCCTCTTGGGGATCTTAGTTAGACTTGTTGCCATGGCTGCTGTTTGCTAACACTGACTGTTTTCCCTCACTGCTTACACATACTCCACGCTGCCACCCATCTGTTGCCTCGCCAGACATTTCTGTGATTTCAAATGTTTCTGCGTAGAACTGTACTTGAACTTGAGAATTTGCTGCACAGAACTTCAGTGCAGGTAGAAGCATACAGCTCTGCCTTTCTGCTTTGGGCAACCATCTGAGAGAAGTTTATAATGTCCCTATCGTTAAAAAAATTATGTTGTAAAGCCTGATTTCTCACACTTCTCTGTTGTAACATTCATCATGCCGGAGGTTTCTTATGTAAAATTTTATTCCTTATTATTAATTCCTCCTTGATTTTATAGGTGACTGTTCGATTGCTATCTGCACATGGTTAGGACAGTGTGTCTGGTACGTGGTCGGCTCAAGTCCTTTGTATCTTTTGCAACAGGTTCTGAGATGTGACCCTTGCCCTCATTCCCAGCAGGCTTTTTCCCTCTCAAATCATTTCTGGAACCATCTTGAGCAGTACCAATTACTTTTCAGTGCCTCTGGTGCTCTGCATTTGCTCTGCTTCAATCATTGCCGTCCCTTCTCTCCGCAGCACTATTATCATCCTACTGACCTTGCCGGCGTCAACCTGGAAAGGCTTTTGTAAAGAGAGCCACAACTGCGCCCCATCTCCCTCTGTCCCCGACCCTGGCTTCAGTTCACTTTAGTCCTATGGATCCTCAGCCCTCACTGTGTAGTCCGCTCTTCTGTCTGGCCACACTGTACATTACTTGAGGACAGGGATGCTCTTATATGCATGTATGTATCTGTCTGCCTATCTAGTATTTCTGCTTCCCTGCACAGTGTCTCCTGCACAATAGACACTCAATAAATATCTCAAAAATTATAAGCATTCTTAAAATTTTGTCTGCAGGAAGTAACAAATTGAGCTCTTGGAAGGCAAGGATAGGTCTTAGGATTAATTTTCCACTTCTCATAGAACTTAACAGTACTTTATGCATAAACATTACTAAACAAATAAAATAAGTTAAATGTAAAGCGAGAATAGTACAGTTATTAGATCACAGGCTCCAGTGACAGAAGTCTGAGTTCAAATTCAATCCTTGGGTGATGTATTGGAGCCATCAGTCCTCCACATAATTCTCTCCATCCATCTCTTTCTTATACGGTATTCATTGTGTTTTATTATTATTATTATTTACTTGTTTTGTCGATGTTTTTCTATTTCATTTTTTTCCCACCACCTGTCTTATCCTTCTTTCTCTTCCTCTGAGTATGCTTATAGACACATGTATGCGCCATGTGTGTTTGGGAGTAAACGCTGGACTGGAAGAAACACAAGCTGGAATCAAGATTGCCGAGAGAAACATCAATAACCTCAGATATGCTGATGACACCACCCTTATGGCAGAAAGTGAAGAGGAACTAAAAAGCCTTTTGATGAAAGTGAAAATGGAGAGTGAAAAAGTTGGCTTAAAAAGTTAAATGTAAAGTGAGAATAGTACAGTTATTAGATCACAGGCTCCAGTGACAGAAGTCTGAGTTCAAATTCAATCCTTGGGTGATGTATTGGAGCCATCAGTCCTCCACATAATTCTCTCCATCCATCTCTTTCTTATACGGTATTCATTGTGTTTTATTATTATTATTATTTACTTGTTTTGTCGATGTTTTTCTATTTCATTTTTTTCCCACCACCTGTCTTATCCTTCTTTCTCTTCCTCTGAGTATTCTTATAGACACATGTATGCGCCATGTGTGTTTGGGAGTAAACGCTGGACTGGAAGAAACACAAGCTGGAATCAAGATTGCCGAGAGAAACATCAATAACCTCAGATATGCTGATGACACCACCCTTATGGCAGAAAGTGAAGAGGAACTAAAAAGCCTTTTGATGAAAGTGAAAATGGAGAGTGAAAAAGTTGGCTTAAAGCTCAACATTCAGAAAACGAAGATCATGGCCTCCGGTCCCATCACTTCATGGGAAATAGATGGGGAAACAGTGTCAGACTTTATTTTTTGGGTTCCAAAATCACTGCAGATGGTGACTTCAGCCATGAAATTAAAAGACGCTTGCTCATTGGAAGAAAAGTTATGATCAACCTAGATAACATATTCAAAAGCAGAGATATTACTTTGCTGACTAAGGTCCGTCTAATCAAGGCTATGGTTTTTCCTGTGGTCATGTATGGATGTGAGAGTTGGACTGTGAAGAAGGCTGAGCACCGAAGAATTGATGCTTTTGAACTGTGGTGTTAGAGAAGACTCTTGAGAGTCCCTTGGACCTCAAGGAGATCCAACCAGTCCATTCTGAAGGAGATCAGCCCTGGGATTTCTTTGGAAGGACTGATGCTAAAGCTGAAACTCCAGTACNAAATCACTGCAGATGGTGACTGCAGCCATGAAATTAAAAGACGCTTACTCTTTGGAAGGAAAGCTATGACCAACCTAGATAGCATATTCAAAAGCAGAGACATTACTTTGCTGACCAAGGTCCGTCTAGTCAAGGCTATGGTTTTTCCTGTGGTCACGTATGGATGTGAGAGTTGGACTGTGAAGAAGGCTGAGCACCAAAGAATTGATGCTTTTGAACTGTGGTGTTGGAGAAGACTCTTGAGAGTCCCTTGGACTACAAGGAGATCCAACCAGTCCATTTTGAAGATCAGCCCTGAGATTTCTTTGGAAGGAATGATGCTAAAGCTGAAACTCCAGTACTTTGGCCACCTCATGAGAAGAGTTGACTCATTGGAGAAGACTCTGATGCTGGGAGGGATTAGGGGCAGGCAGAGAAGGGAACGACAGAAGATGAGATGGCTGGATGGCATCACCAACTCAATGGACATGAGTCTGAGTGAACTCGGGAGTTGGTGATGGACAGGGAAGCCTGGCGTGCTGTGATTCATGGGGTCTCAAAGAGTTGGACACGATTGAGCAACTGAACTAAACTGAACTGAACTGAATACTCCATTGTGTATATGTCCCAAGGTGTTTCTGTGGATCTACATAGATTGTGAAAATGACCCATTTCTCAAGTCATAGCATGGGGAGTGCCATCACAGTAGAGCCATGTTTCCAAAAGAAGCACAAGCTAAGACATACATTCCTAATGTGATACTTGAAGTGTTTGCAAAAATGCAAATTTCTGGGTGAGGCTGACTTAGAGTCAAGACTATGAAATAACCTTGCTATTTTTAGGCAGGATGTGAGATTGGGAGGGAAAGGAAAGGGAAGAGACATGATAAGAGTGGCTACTGTCAAAATTATCTCTTGACTAATAAACTTTTAGTGCCAGTTTCGGGGGAGTTGGTTTTGTTCTTAGTTGAGTAGCTAATACAGATGACACAGATAAGAATGGGAAGAAGATGCTGCTGATGTGATTTTTATGTCCTGCTTGAAGGGCACAAGGTTTGTTTGAGCCCTCTGACCGTCTGTCCTTGCAGTCCAAGCATCAGTTCTTCGGCACTCAGCTTTCTTTATAGTCCAACTCTTACATCCGTGTATGAACACTGGAAAAACCATAGCATTGACTAGATGGACCTTTGTTGAAAAAGTAATGTTTCTGCTTTTGAATATGATGTCTAGGTTGGTCATAATCAGGACCCAGATCAGTCCTGGGTGTTCATTGGTAGGACTGATGTTGAAGCTGAAACTCCAATACTTTGGCCACCTGATGCGAAGAGCTGACTCATTTGAAAAGATCCTGATGCAGGGAAAGATTGAGGGCAGGAGGAGAAGGGGATGACAGAGGATGAAATGGTTGGATGGCATCACCAACTCAAGGGACATGGGTTTGGGTGGACTCCGGGAGTTGGTGATGGACAGGAAGGGCTGGCGTGCTACGGTTCATGGGGTTGCAAACAGTTGGACATGACTGAATGACTGAGCTGAATTGAGCATCTCTGGCAGGAGTGGGGTCTGATTCTAAGTGTGAATTCACCCCTCCTACCATCTTGCTGGGCTTCTCCTGCCCTTGGACTTGTGGTATATCCTCACAGCTGTTCCAGCACCTACCTTCTTACAGGGGTTTCTCTGAATTTAGATGTGGGTGTCTCCAACTTTAGATGTGGGGTATCTCCACATGGCCAGTCTAGCGAAGTCTAGCTAAGTGCAGCCGTTGCTCCTGACCTTGGATGTGGGGTATCTCCTCTTGGCCTCTCGCTGCTCCAGCGCTATGCAGCCACTGCTGGCTGCTTCCACTCTTGTGTGCAGCAGGACCCAAGGACCCCACAGGGACTGAGACAGAACTATGTTTGAGCATCTGCTGTGGAGGTACAGGTCAGCAGTGGTCTGCCACAGGGACAGAGGCTCTGGGTGCAGCAGACTTCGTTATGGCATAAGCCTTCTTGGAGGAGATCGCCATTTACCCCACCATAGAGCTGCCAGAATTTACACAGGACTGGGGGAATAGACTCTCCGAGGGCACAACAGAACCTTGTGCACCAGGGCCCAGAAGAAAGGAGCAGTGACCCCACAGCAGGCTGCCCCGGACTTGCCTGTGGCTGTCCAGGAGTCTCTGGCAGAGATGTGGGTCGGTGGTGGCCTGCTGCAGGGTTGGGAGCACTGACTGTAGCAGTACATGCATGGGATCTTTTGAGGGAGGTCACCATTATCTTCATTACCTCCACTATAGTTTCAGTTCAGTTCAGTCCCTCAGTCATTTCCGACTCTCTGCGACCCCACACACTGCAGCACGCCAGGCCTCCCTGTCCATCACCAACTCCCAAAGCGCACCCAAACCCACCATAGTTTGTCCCCAGGAAAATAGAAGGGAGGGAACACAGCTCCACCCATCAACAGAAAATTAGATTAAGGATTTATTGAGTATGGCACTGCCAATCAGAACGAGACCCAGTTTCCCCCTCAGTCAGTCTTTCCAACCAGGAAGCTTCAATAAAGCTCTTGTCCTTCTCCATCAGAGGGCAGACAGACCGAAAACCACAGTCACAGAAAACATGCCAATCTAACCACGTGAACCACAGCCTTGTCTAACTCAATAAAACTATGGGCCATGCCGTGTAGGGCCACCCAAGACCAATGGGTCATGGTGGAGAGGTCTGACAAAATGTGGTCCACTGGAGGAGGGAAGGGCAAACCACCTCAGTATTTTTGCCTTGACAACTCCATGAACAGTACGAAAAGACAAAAAGATAGGACACATAAAGATGAACTGCCCAGGTCAATAGGTGCCCAATATGCTACTGGAGAGCAGTGGAGAAATAACCCCAGAGAGAATGAAGAGACAGAGCCAAAGCAAAAACAATACCCAGTTGTGGATGGAACTGGTGATGGAAGCAAGGTCCGATGCTATAAAGATCAATATTTCATAGAAACCTGGAATGTCAGGTCCATGAATCAAGGCAAATTGGAAGTGGTCAAATAGGAGATGGCAAGTATGAACTCCTTATTGCCAATTCAGACTTAAATTGAAGAAAGTAGGGAAAACCACTAGACCATTCAGCTATGACCTAAATCAAAGCCCTAACGATTATACAGTGGAAGTGAGAAATAGATTTAAGGGACTAGATCTGTTAGACAGAGTGTCGGATGAACTATGGACGGAGGTTCATGACACTGTACAGTAGACAGGGATCAAGACCCATCCCCAAGAAAAAGAAATGTAAAAAGGCAAAATGGCTGTCTGAGTAGCTCTTATAAATAGCTGTGAAAAGAAGAGAAGCAAAAAGCGAAGGAGAAAAGGAAATATATAAGCAACTGAATGTAGAGTTCCAAAGAATTGCAAGAAGAGATAAGAAAGCCTTCTTTAACAATCAATGCAAAGAAATAGAAGAAAAGAACAGAATGGGAAAGACTAGAGATCTCTTCAAGAAAATTAGAGATACCAAGGGAACATTTCATGCAAAAATGGGCTCGATAAAGGACAGAAATGGTCTGGACCTAACAGAAGCAGAAGATATTAAGAAGAGGTGGCAAGAATACACGGAAGAACTGTACAAAAAAGATCTTCACGACCCAGATAATCATGATGAGGTGATCACTCACCTAGAGCCAGGCATCCTGGAATGTGAAGTAAGTGGGCCTTAGGAAGCATCATTATGAACAAAGCTAGTGGAGGTGATGGAATTCCAGTTGAGCTGTTTCAAATTGTAAAAGATGATGCTGTGAAAGTGCTGCACTCATTATGCCAGCAAATTTGGAAAATTCAGCAGTGGCCACAGGACTGGAAAAGGTCAGGTTTCATTCCAATCCCAAAGAAAGGCAATGCCAAAGAATGCTCAAACTACCACACAATTGCACTCATCTCACACACTAGTAAAGTAATGCTCAAAATTCTCCAAGCCAGGCTTAAGCAGTACGTGAACCGTGAACTCCCTGATGTTCAAGCTGGTTTTAGAACAGGCAGAGGAACCAGAGATCAAATTGCCAACATCCGCTGGATCATGGAAAAAGCAAGAGAGTTCCAGAAAAACATCTATTTCTGCTTTATTGACTATGCCAAAGCCTTTGACTGTGTGGATCACAATANGGCAGAGGAACCAGAAATCAAATTGCCAATATCCGCTGCATCATTGAAAATTCAAGAGAGTTCCAGAAAAACATCTATTTCTGTTTTATTGACTATGCCAAAGCCTTTGACTGTGTGGATCACAATAAACTGGAAAATTCTTAAAGAGATGGATATATGGTCTGGAATGCCAGACCACCTGACCTGCCTCTTGAGAAATCTGTATGCAGGTCAGGAAGCAACAGTTAGAACTGGACATGGAACAACAGACTGGTTCCAAATAGGAAAAGGAGTACATCAAGGCTGTATATTGTCACCCTGCTTATTTAACTTATATGCAGAGTACATCATGCGAAACGGTAGCTGGATGAAGCACAAGCTGGAATCAAGATTGCCAGGAGAAATATCAATAATCTCAGAAATGCAGATGACACCACCCTCATGGCAGAATGTGAAGAGGAACTAAATAGCCTCTTAATGAAAGTGAAAGAGGAGAGTGAAAAAGTCGGCTTAAAGCTCAACATTCAGAAAACAAAGATCATGGCTTCTGATCCCATCACTTAATGGCAAATAGATGGAGAAACAATGTAAACAGTGGCAAACTTTGTTTTTGGGAGCTCCAAAATCACTGCAGATAGTGACTGCAGCCATGAAATTAAAAGACACTTGCTCCTTGGGAGAAAAGTTGTGACCAACCTAGATAGCATATTAAAAAACAGAGACATTACTTTGCCAACAAAGGTTCATCTAGTCAAGGCTATGGTTTTTCCAGTGGTCATTTATGGATGTGAGAGTTGGACTATGAAGAAAGCTGAGCACCAAAGAATTGATGCTTTTGAACTGTGGTGTTGAAGACTCTTGAGAGTCCCTTGAACTTCAAGGAGATCTCACCAGTCCATCCTCAAGGAAATCAGTCCTGATTATTCATTGGAAGGACTGATGTTGAAGCTGAAACTCCAATACTTTGGCCACCTGATCGAAGAGCTGACTCATTTAAAAAGACTTCTGATGCTGGGAAAGATTGAAAGTGGGAGGAGAAGGGGACGATAGAGTGAAATGGTTGGATGGCATCACTGACTCAGTGGACATAAGTTTGAGTAAACTCCAGGAGTGGTGATGGACATGGAGGCCTGGTCTACTGCAGTCCATGGGGTCACAAAGAGTTGTACACAACTGAGCAACAGAACTGAACTGAACTGAAGGGCAGACTGTTTAAAGATCTTGACTCTTTACAGCCAGAATTTAGGTTGCTCTTCTGATGTTTGAGGTCAAATAATCCAGAACATATTGGTATTGAACTACATTGCTGCTGCTGCTGCTGCTGCTGAGTTGCTTCAGTCATGTCCGACTCTGTGCGACCCCAGTAGTGAAATGGTTGGATGGCATCACTGACTCAGTGGACATAAGTTTGAGTAAACTCCAGGAGTGGTGATGGACATGGAGGCCTGGTCTACTGCAGTCCATGGGGTCACAAAGAGTTGTACACAACTGAGCAACAGAACTGAACTGAACTGAAGGGCAGACTGTTTAAAGATCTTGACTCTTTACAGCCAGAATTTAGGTTGCTCTTCTGATGTTTGAGGTCAAATAATCCAGAACATATTGGTATTGAACTACATTGCTGCTGCTGCTGCTGCTGCTGAGTTGCTTCAGTCATGTCCGACTCTGTGCGATCCCAGAGACAGCAGCCCACCGGGCTCCCCCATCCCTGGGATTCTCCAGGCAAGAACACTGGAGTGGGTTGCCATTTCCTTCTCCAATGCATGAAAGTGAAAAGTGAAAGTGAAGTCGCTCAGTCGTGTCCGACTGTTAGCGACCCCATGGACTGCAGCCCACCAGGCTCCTCCGTCCTTTGGATTTTCCAGGCAAGAATACTGGGGTGGGGTGCCATTGCCTTCCCTGTTGAACTACATTGGTCTCTGTGAATGTCTTAGAGGGGCTATAAAGCAGACCATGCTTGAATTGGCACACACAGTGTTTTATATCACGGGGTTGTTATTCCAACTGTCAGTAAACTGGGACAAGATCATTATTGGGCCATAAACATGGCTTGGAATAAATCATGATGTTGAGAAAGAAAGATATTCCTCCATTCCCTGGACTCTGCCATGGATGGCCTTAGACTCCAAAGCCTACGTACTCAAAATATTCCCTTGAAATGGGTGAACTGATCTGTACTGGATGGCAAATGGGAACCGATCTACACTAGGGTAGAAAGGAAGTGACTTTTTTGATGAACCGGAATATTTTCTTTTCATCGTTCTTGCTGTTTAATTAAATCATTTAAATAAAATCTTATGGTCTGGTCTTAAAGGTACTGTGGAGAATTAAAGAAAAACCTTGCTTAATGTATAGAGCAGTGAAGTAAAATAGAAGTGTACAATCTCCCCTCTAAAGACAGAATGGTGGTAGCAAGAAGAGACGTTCTCACAGGATGTCCATGCCCAGCAGAAGAGTTACTCTGTCATAAAGGGAAAATGAGAGCAGAAATAGAGGACATAAGCCAAGGGAAATGAGGGCCCAGATTCTGAACATCAGTGAAGCAGCAGTGGTAACTCTCCAAAAGAACTGGTAGGGAGTGTGCAAGTGTGGGCTCTAAGTAATTATAAATTGGAGTATAAATGGAAATATAACTCAGTTACAGCCAGATCAGTGAAGTCTGTACTCTGACTGGCAAATATCCTTATGAAATGATCCAGGAACCAAGCAAGAATTCTAAATACACTGCCAAACATTGTCATCTGTTGTCCTTACAAGCCAGGCCTGGTGATAAAAACTGCTAACAAACCTGTATTACATGCTTTTTATGTGCCGCATATAGGGTTGACACTTCAAATTCTTATGATAACATTTTGAGTTTCATATCACAACTCTCTTTTCATCAGTAAGGAACCTGCAGCTTTAAAAGGTTAAATAAATTGCCCAAGATCAACAGCTAGTAAGTGGCTGTGCTGGGCATCAAACAGAGATCACTTGTTTTAAAGCCTGAGATCTTGCCCATCATGCTATGCTGTCCATTAAGAACCAAAGATGAAGGCATGAGGGTGGTGGGGAAGGAGGTGAAAGATGGATGGAACTAGTACAGTGTAATTCCTCAATTTGGGGACATAGCAGCAATGTCCTCACTTTTTAGGGATAGGAAAGAAAGAAAAATTTAAAGTGTGCCAATTGTAAGATACCCCCTTCTTTCAGAAATATTAAAGTGAGAAAAATGAGTTTCATAGAATATGGGACATGTGGTATATTTTTAAAATTTTAAGTTAAAAAATTTTTACAATGTTTTGTTGGTTTGTCACACATCAGTGTAAATCAGCCATAATCGTATATACATCCCCTCCCTCCTTATCCCCCCTTTCCTCTTCCATCCCATCCCTCCAGGTCATCAGAGAGCACCAGACTGGGTTCCCTGTGCTACACAGAAACTTTTTACCAACTACTATCTTACACTTACATCTTACAATTCTATATACTATATGTAGATAGATAGATGCTACTTGCCTATATATATATAAAAAGATAGAGATAGAGATATATTTGCTACTCTCTCCATTTATCCCACTCTCTTCCTCCCTCACTGTGTCCAAAAGGCATTCTCTACATCTGTGTCTCCATTCCTTCCCTGAAAATAGGTTCATCCCAATACTGTTTTTCTAGGTTTCTTATATAGTTGTTCAGTTTAGTTTAGTTTATTTCAGTTCAGTAACTCAGAATCTGACTCTTTGCGACCCCATCAGTCACAGCACGCCAGGCCTCCCTGTCCATCACCATCTCCCGGAGTTCACTCAAACTCATGTCCATCGAGTCAGTGATGTCATCTGTTGACCCCTTCACCTCCTCCCCTCAGTCCCTCCCAGCATCAGGGTGTTTTCCAATGAGTCAACTCTTCGCATGAAGTGGCCAAAATATTAGAGTTTCAGCTTCAGCATCAGTCACTCCAATGAACACCCAGGACTGATCTCCTTTAGGATGGACTGGTTCAATCTTCTTGCAGTTCAAGGGACTCTTAAGAGTCTTCTCCAACACCACAGTTCAATATACTGTATTTGTTTTTCTGACTTACTTCACTCTGTATAAAAGACTTTAGGTTCATCCACCTAACTAGAACTGACTCAACTTTGTTCTTCTTATGGCTGAGTAATATATCATTGTATATATGCACCACATCTTCTTTATCCATTCATCTGTTGATGGATATCTAGGTTGCTTCCATGTCCTGGCCATTGGAAATAGTGCTGCCATGAACATGGGGATACATGTGTCTTTTTCAATTATGATTTTCTCAGGGTATTTGCCCAGCAGTGGGGTTGCTATTTCATTTGATGTTATTCACTTGATAAGTTGTGTCTAACTCTTTGCCACCACATGGACTGCAGCACTCCAGGCTTCCTTGTCTTTCACTATCTCCCAGAGTCCAACCATCTCATCTTCTGTCGCCAC
The DNA here is from genome assembly GCA_006410675.1 of Oreotragus oreotragus. Lineage (NCBI taxonomy): Eukaryota > Metazoa > Chordata > Mammalia > Artiodactyla > Bovidae > Oreotragus > Oreotragus oreotragus. The sequence continues at coordinate 469,512 of SJYX01011897.1, forward strand.
CTTTTCTCCTCCTGCCGTCAATCTTTTACAGCTTCAGGGTCTTTTCCATCAGGTGACCAAAGTATTGGAGCTCCAATTTCAGCATCAATTCTGTCAATGAATATTCAGAGTTGATTTCCTTTAATTGACTGGTTTGATCTCCTTGCTGTTCAGGTGACTGTTGAGAGTCTTCTCCAACACCACAGTTCAAAAGCATCAATTCTCTAGCATTCAACCTTCTTTATGTTCCAACTCTCACATCTGTATATGACTACTGGAAAAACCATAGCTTTGACTATACAGACTTTGTTGGCAAAGTGACATCTCTGCTTTGTAATATGCTGTCTAGGTTGGTCATAGCTTTTCTTCCAAGGAGCAATAGTCTTTTAATTTCATGGCACAGTCACCATCTGCAGTGATTTTGGAGTCTGAGAAAATAAATTCTGTCACCGTTTCCCCCTCTATTTGCCATGAAATGATGGAACAAGATGCCATGATTTAGTTTTCTGAATACTGAGTTTTAAGCCAGCTTTTTCACTCTCTTCTTTCACCTTCATCAAGATGCTCTTCAGTTTCTCTTTGTTTTCTGCCATTGTTCTGAGTCATAGATTTAGTCCTAGTTGGTTTTTTTTTTTTTAATCTCCATACTCTTTTCCATAATGGCTGTATAAGTTTACATTCCCAGCAACAGTGTAGGAGGATTTCTTTTTCTCCACATCCTTTCCAGCATTTATCGTTTGTTGATTTTTTTGATGATGCCCATTCTGATTGGTGTGAGGTGATAACCTCATTGTAGTTAATAATAATAACCTCATTATTTGCATTTCTCTAATGATGAATGATGTTATCTTTTCGATGTTTATTGGCCATCTGTACCTTTTCTTTGGAGAAATGTCTATTTAGATCTTCTGCACACTTTTTGATTGGGCTGTTTGTTTCCCTGATATTTAGCTGTGTGAGCTGTTTATATATTCTGGAGGTTAATCCTTTGTCAGTTGCTTAATTTGAAATTATTTTGTCCCATTCTAAGAATTGTCTTTTAATCTTATTTATGATTTCCTTTCTCCTCATAGTTCAGTTGGTAAAGAATTTACCTGCAATGCAGGAGACCTTGGTTCAATTCCTGGTTTGGGAAGATCAGCTAGAGAAGAGATAGGCTACCCACTCCAGTATTCTTGGGCTTCCCTTGTGGCTCAGCTGATAAAGAATCTGCCTGCAGTGCAGGAGATCTGGGTTCGATCCCTGGGTTGGGAAGATCCCCAACCCAGGAGAAGGGAAAGAATACCGACTCCAGTATTCTGGCATGGAGAATTCCATGGACTCCATATAGGCTATGGGGTCACAAAGAGACAGACACGACTATCTTTTCGATGTTTATTGGCCATCTGTACCTTTTCTTTGGAGAAATGTCTATTTAGATCTTCTGCACACTTTTTGATTGGGCTGTTTGTTTCCCTGATATTTAGCTGTGTGAGCTGTTTATATATTCTGGAGGTTAATCCTTTGTCAGTTGCTTAATTTGAAATTATTTTGTCCCATTCTAAGAATTGTCTTTTAATCTTATTTATGATTTCCTTTCTCCTCATAGTTCAGTTGGTAAAGAATTTACCTGCAATGCAGGAGACCTTGGTTCAATTCCTGGTTTGGGAAGATCAGCTAGAGAAGAGATAGGCTACCCACTCCAGTATTCTTGGGCTTCCCTTGTGGCTCAGCTGATAAAGAATCTGCCTGCAGTGCAGGAGATCTGGGTTCGATCCCTGGGTTGGGAAGATCCCCAACCCAGGAGAAGGGAAAGAATACCGACTCCAGTATTCTGGCATGGAGAATTCCATGGACTCCATATAGGCTATGGGGTCACAAAGAGACAGACACGACTGAGCAACTTTCACTTTTACTTTGCTGTGCAAAAGTTTTTAAGTTTAATTAGGTCCCATTTGTTTATTTTTGTTTTTATTTCCAATTCTCTAGGAGTTGGGTCAAAGAGGATCTTGCTGTTATATATGTCAAAGAGTGTACTGCCTATGTTTTCTTCCACTTTTTAGTTTCTAGACTTTCATTTAAGTCTTTAATCCATTTTGAGTTGCTTTGTGTGTGTGTGTGTTTGTGTGTGTGGTGTTAGAAGTGTTCTAGTTTCATCCTTTTGCATATGACTGTCCAATTTTTCCAACACCACTTATTGAGGAGGCTATGTTTTCTCCATTCCATATTCTTGTCTCCTTTTTCAAAGATAAGGTGCCTGTAGGTGCATGAATTTATTTCTGGGCTTTCTGTCTTGTTCCATTGGTCTACATTTCTGTTTTTGTGCCAGTACCATACTGTCTTGATGACTATANGAGGAGGCTATGTTTTCTCCATTCCATATTCTTGTCTCCTTTTTCAAAGATAAGGTGCCTGTAGGTGCATGAATTTATTTCTGGGCTTTCTGTCTTGTTCCATTGGTCTACATTTCTGTTTTTGTGCCAGTACCATACTGTCTTGATGACTATAGCTTTGTAGTATAGTCTGAATTGAGCTAGATTGATTCATCCAGCTCTATTTTTCTTAAGATTGCATTGATTATTTGGGGTCTTTTGTGTTTCCATACAAATTGTGAAATTTTTTATTCTAGTTCTGTGAAAAATATCATTGGTAGTTTGATAGGGGTTGCACTGAATCTGTAGATTGCTTTGGGTAGTATAGTCATTTTTACAATATTGATTCTTCCAATCCAAGAATATGGTAAATATCTCTCCATCTGTTTGTGTCATCTTTAATTTCTTTTAGCAGTGTCTTATAGTTTTCTGCATACAGGTCTTTTGTCTCTTTGGATGATTTATTCCTATGTATTTTATTCTTCTTGTTGCAGTGGTGAATAGGATTGTTTCCTTAACTTCTCTTTCTGATTTTTCATTGTTCAGTCAGTCAGTCAGTCAGTTCAGTCGCTCAGTCATGTTAAATAGATGTTTTTCTGGAACTCTCTTGCTTTTTCCATGATCCAGGGGATGTTGGCAATTTGATCTCTGGTTCCTCTGCCTGTTCTAAAACCAGCTTGAACATCAGGGAGTTCACGGTTCACATATTGCTGAAGCCTGGCTTGGAGAATTTTGAGCATTACTTTACTAGCGTGTGAGATGAGTGCAATTGTGCAGTAGTTTGAGCATTCTTTGGCATTGCCTTTCTTTGGAATTGGAATGAAAACTGACCTTTTCCCGTCCTGCGGCCACTGCTGAGTTTTCCAAATTTGCTGGCATATTGAGTGCAGCACTTTCACAGCATCATCTTCCAGGATGATGGAATTCCATCACCTCCACTAGCTTTTTTGTTAGTGATGCTTTCTAAGGCCCACTTGACTTCACATTCCAAGATGTCTGGCTCTAGATTAGTGATCACATCCTCATGATTATCTGGGTCGTGAAGATCTTTTCTGTACAGTTCTTCCGTGTATTCCTGCCACCTCTTCTTTTTATTGTTTGTGTATAGGAATGCAGACGTGTGGTATATAAAGTGCTGTCCATGTTCCCAAACATTTGCATATTATTTTATTTGTTGTTGTTATTGTTGTTTAATCACTGTTATGTTCAGCTCTTTGCAACTTCATGGACTGCAGCATGCCAGGCTTCCCTGTCCTTTCCCTGTCTCCCAGAGTTTGCTCAAACTCCATTGAGTCAGTGATTGTATCTAACCATCCCATCCTCTGCCACTCTCTTCTCCTTTTGCCTTCCATCTTTCCCAACTTCAGGATCTTTCCTAATGAATTGCTCTTGGCATCAGATGACAAAAGTATTGGAGCTTCAGCATCAGTCCTTTCAACGACTATTCAGAGTTGATTATTACCTTTAGGCCTGATTGGTTTGATCTCCTTGCAGTCTAAGGGACTCTCAGGAGTCTTCTCCAGCAACACAGTTCAGAGCATCAATTCTTCGGCACTCAGCTTTCTTTATAGTCCAACTCTCACATCCATACATGACTACTGGAAAAACCATAGATTTGACTGTACAGACCTTTGTCAGCAAAGTAGTTATTTCTGCTTTTTAATATGCTATCTAGGTTTGTCATAGCTTTCCTTCCAAGAAGCCAGTGTCTTTTAATTTTATGGCTGCAGTCACTGTCCACAGTGATTTGGGAACCCAGAAAAATAAAATCTGTCACTGTTTCCACTTTACTCCTATCTGTTTGCCATGAAATGATGAAACTGGATGCCATGATCTTAGTTTTCTTAATGTTGAGTTTTAAGCCAGATTTTTCACTCTCCTCTTTCACCTTCATCAAGAGGCTCTTTAGTTCCTCTTTGCTTTCTGCAATTAACATCATATCATCTGCATATCTGAGGTTGTTGATTTCTCCCAGCAATCTTGAATCCAACTTGTGATTCTTCCATTTTGGCATTTTGCATGAAGTACTCTGCATATAAGTTAAATATGCATAGTGACAATACACAGCCTTATTGTACTCCTTTCCTAATTTTGAATCAGTCTGTTGTCCCATGTCTGGTTCTGACTGTTGCTTCTTGACCTACATACAGGCTTCTCAGGGACAGGTCAGGTGGCCTAGTATTCCCATCTGTATAAAATTTTCCAGTTTGTTGCCATCCATTAAGTCAAAAGCTTTAGCATTGTCAATGAAACAGAAGTAGATTTTTTTCTGAAATTCTTTTGCTTTCTCTATGATCCAGCAAATGATGGCAATTTGATCTCCATTTCCTCTACCTTTTCTAAATCCAGCTGGTACATCTGAAAGTTCTCAGATCATGTACTACTGAAGCCTAGCTCTGTCTCTTATACACATCTAGATGTGTATAAGAGACAGGGAGGTGGGAGGGAGGGTCAGGATGGGGAACACGTGTACACCCATGGCTGATTCATGTGAATGTATTGCAAAAACCACCATTGAGTTTTAAGCCAGATTTTTCACTCTCCTCTTTCACCTTCATCAAGAGGCTCTTTAGTTCCTCTTTGCTTTCTGCAATTAACATCATATCATCTGCATATCTGAGGTTGTTGATTTCTCCCAGCAATCTTGAATCCAACTTGTGATTCTTCCATTTTGGCATTTTGCATGAAGTACTCTGCATATAAGTTAAATATGCATAGTGACAATACACAGCCTTATTGTACTCCTTTCCTAATTTTGAATCAGTCTGTTGTCCCATGTCTGGTTCTGACTGTTGCTTCTTGACCTACATACAGGCTTCTCAGGGACAGGTCAGGTGGCCTAGTATTCCCATCTGTATAAAATTTTCCAGTTTGTTGCCATCCATTAAGTCAAAAGCTTTAGCATTGTCAATGAAACAGAAGTAGATTTTTTTCTGAAATTCTTTTGCTTTCTCTATGATCCAGCAAATGATGGCAATTTGATCTCCATTTCCTCTACCTTTTCTAAATCCAGCTGGTACATCTGAAAGTTCTCAGATCATGTACTACTGAAGCCTAGCTTGAAGAATTTGATGGGTTGGCCAAAAAGTTCATTTGAGCTTTCCCATAACATCTTATGGGAAAACTGGCTAACCCAATATTTAATATTCATAATGATCCTCAAAGAAATAAATGACTCATGCCAGAATTTGAACCTATACCTGTCTGAGGATTAATTCAATATTTAGAAGGTACAAAGATTCCATCCTATTTTTTCTCCTGAGACAGGAGCCCATGATTCCATACTGGAAAGACTGTTCTTAGCTGTGGTTTCTATAATTGCTGCTCCTGAAAGCAGTGTAGGTGAGAGTTCTACAATCACCTTCAGACATTTTGGATGCATTAGAGAATATGATGATAATTTCTGCAATTTACCTAGTAACCACCACTTTCAGGAGCTTTCCTTTAGAACCATGTTACTTATGTGATTTTTCAGCTGCTTTGTTTTGGAACCTAACACTGAGGTTGTTCAAAGCTTCATACATGAAGGGTTATTATTATTTCTTACCTACAGAAGATATAAATATATTTCAATGTGCCATTTTTTTTCTCAAGGTGCAATAGTGTTGCTGGAATATACATGTTAGGAAATTATAGTAAATGTTTTTGGAAAAAATAAGCTGAAATTTATTACCCTTATGGCTTAAAGAGTTAAATATAAGTTCTTAAAATTTTCTTGCTTGCAATGAAGGCATAGCTTAAATACAGGGAGTGTTGTCACAATGAGTAACAGAATTCTGGACAATTTAATTGCCATGAAAGAGTGCTAGTAATAGAAAGTCCAGATGAATTGTTGAAAATTATTCACATCATCATATATTCATACACATATATGTGTGTCTACATGTATATGGATATATATACATTTCTACATACACATAAGCACTTGGAGGAATCCTTTGAACTCCAAAAAAGGTAATGAATATTATAATCTTCCTAGATAAGTACATGCATATCTTATCACAGGCATTAACACATATACTCCTATGTATACACATGTATCCCTTGTCAAAAATAGTACTGAAAAATTGACTGTAAATTGAATTTTTACTTAAATTTATTTTACTAACTTGATGAGCCTATAGTTGAAGAATTTCTTTTTAAATTTTTATTCTTGCTCATCCTTTTTATTTTAAATTTTTTAAAAATTAAAATTAATTTAATAGTAATATAATCAACAAAATTACTTCTTTTTCAAAAGTTAAGATTCTATGTGTAATTTATGACTTACAAAATAAAAGTTATGCTTAGTCTTCTCAAAGCAAGGCATCCATATTTTAAATATACCCATGAATTGCATCTGTTCATCAGTGTCAGTCACTCAAGGAATATATAGTTAGCATCTCCTGTGTACCTACTACTCTGTCAGGTGCTGGAGAAGCTCTGTGTGTGTGTGTGTGTGTGTGCATGCACATGCACATGTATATATACACACACACAAAGAATTTAACTATGAATTTGTAGCAAGAAACTTATTGAAATAATAAAAATTCCTTGGGCTCCCAGCAGTCTATTGGTCCTTGGGAAGCTATTAACTACATATGGAAGTTCTCCTGGACACTATTAGCAACACAGCCTATCCATAATCTTAGCCTTTTAGTTTAACCCAGACATTTACACTTGGTTCCCATATTCAAATTCAATTCCATAGCTGGATAGTTCAATATATTCATTTTAAAGTCCACTCTGCAACTTCAAAGTCGATGACAGATTAGGAACATTGTTCCAAGTAGAAGAATACATGTTCATATCTTTAAGCTTTTTACTACTACTTGTAGGCTGCATAGGAAAATTAAGGATAGATGAACTAAAGACAGCTGATGAAGTACATTTCCATGCAGTTTAGCAACCACCTCACTGTGAGTCCAGATTCGATACTTTTGAAAATCCTTCAACAGTTAAGTAATACCAAGAAATTGGCCCCCTCAAGCAATAAATTATTTTGATATTCACCACAACAGAACAACAAACTGGCTGTCAGGTTTGGCAACAATTTGAAAAAAGGCGGGCCTCCTCTCTGAACTCTGAATGGAAACATTATTTTTCCTCCACTAGAAGCCATCATCACTCTTTCACCATAAGGAAGGTCACACCATCTTTCACAAAAGATTTGCCTGCTTGTAATTACTGCCTGCAGCGTACAGACAAATGCAATCTTTTAAAATGCTAACTGTGTTATACTTATACCCAAGGGATCCCGGGTACAAATGTAACTGTGGCCTCACCAGTTTGTCTTTGCGAGACCTAACATTGCTGATTGAAAACAGCTGAACTAAATCAACAGTTACCTTGAGCCAGGGGCCTTTGGAGAGCAATTAGAGTCAAGGCTTGGGTTTTGAACCCAATATGCTCTGTCAGTCTCAATGATTTGTGTTTGTTGTACTCAGTCTCATTTCCTGCATGAAATATGAGGCTGTATAAAGAGGAAAAATTCCCAAGATTAAAAAATATTTGACCTCAGTGCATTTGTGAGCATAGAAGTACACATGTCTAAATGACCATTTGGGTTTGTAGTACAAAGTTCTATTGATGTTGGCAGCCTGAGCTTCCCAGTCTCAAAGCCACATGAATGGTTTCGAGTTTCAGCCAAAAAATGTTTTCCACATGCTTTAGTGTGGGCCAATTTACACAGTAGATTTTGTGGAGACTGTGGCCAAGCGCTTCATAAAGGGCTGCCTTCTCTGGGATCAGGGAAACCACAACAGACACATTGCTAATGCAATCTAATTATCTGCTTGAATATTTTTCCAGATGTATCCAATGTCTAAAAATACTGCAATAAAAAAGGTATTATTTGGCCCTCTAAACTGAAACAGTGGCATAAAGAACCTGTTTGTCTAGAGGGAAAGTTATGACATTATACTTCTATGACTGCATTTAAATCACTCAAACTAAATAGTACCCACAGGGTGGGCCTTACTTTCTGTTTGAATAAGTGTTCCAAATTGAGACCTCAGTATAAAAGATCATTCCTTTATATAAAGGGGTGAACCTCTCACTTATAAGTTAATTCCTCTCATTTGCGGTTTCCTAACTTGATTGAGGTTCAGGAGTGCAATTCATGACAAAGAGATCAAATGCTTTTTCCATTAGTGAAAAAGCTTAGGCTCATTGTACACCTCACCCAACAGGACAGCAGACTATTTCCTTCCTGTCAGGAGAAAAATATCTTTTGACTAATAAGTTGAGATTTTTACCCTGTCCCCATAGAAAAACTGGCTGTTCTGAAAGTCTTAATGTTTCCCTTTTGTTTTCCTTTGGCAGAATTTATTTTTGTATAGCAAGCCCCATACTTCAGCCTAGTTTCCTTTGTCACTTGGATCTCAGCTAATCTAGCAGATACATAATGTAATGCCAGGTTATTGTTCAAGTTGTTGGCAACCATGCTCATTCCTAACACATCCAACTGCCTAGGAGAACAAAGTACATTCAGTAGGAATTTGGGGTACTAAATTGAGAGGTCAGTTTTACCAACCTGTGTATTTATGTACCCTTGTTTTAACCAAGGCTTTAAAGTGAACTGTAAAATTCCAAATAAATAATCAAGGCCAGACAAAACACACATATTTTCCCCAAAAACTGAAAAATTTATAAAAAGTTTTTATTTTTGTCCTCTTTTTTTTTTTTTGTCCTTTGCCTCCATCTAGCAAAAGGGTTGCAGGGAAGGTAAATTCTACATTATACCTTTCAGGAAGTAATAAATCAGACACAAAACATACTTTCATGGCTTTGACAGGGCTCAATCACAACTCCGAAACCATGTGCTAGCTTCTTTAATTTCTGTACTGCACCACTGGATGAGCAGAGATACCCAATGTGGTGATAGCTTTACACAGATGGACACTGAGGTTGTGGCTGAAACCATGGAGAAAGCATAGTGCCAAGAACTTCTGTGAGCTAAAGATGAGCAAGCAACTCCCCCCAGGATGGTTCATTCCATTCTCCTTAAATGAGCTATTCTCCTTGCAGTAAGAGTTCTCACTGACTGATTTGACTCTCTTGTTTCTTGTGAAATCTAGAAACTATATCTTCATTCATTCCACTGTTGGGTTTTTTTTTTTTTTCCCCCTCAGCTGGGATATGGTTTCAAAATCTGTTCATAGTTCCCTAAAAGATCCTTAGGGAATGAAGTCACTTGGGTTTTCCAATTAAAAAAATAAACAGTTCCATTCCTCTGGCAATCCTTTTTTGTTACATGACCCCCACCCATAACAATGTGTGATTATCCTATTTCCATGTATCATCAGGATGTTCTCAGGGAAGTGAGGGCAGGAATGAGAGGCTAGTCATTTTGGCAAATAGAGAATATTTTATTTAAAATGGATTGTGTTTCAAATGTGTATTTATAATTCAGTTGTTTGAAATTCAGTTTGTGCTTTCTTGTAGAAGAAATGTTGTAAGTGGGAGAAAGGTTCTTACAAAGACTTTTTAACCCATAACAAAACTTGTAATATATTTAAAGTATTGTATTGGGATAAAAGGTCTTTTTCTTATGAAAAGATAATTAAAGAAGACCATCAAGGTGATACAGATGAGCTTTAACACTTCATGAAGTAGATAGTCTTCTTTCTCAGAACTGCAAAAGACAGAGTACAAAGCAGAAAACTTTCATAGGATAAAGAATAAGAAACAAGCAGAAATAGACAGAAAATATCTGATTGGCAGAAGCCACATAGTCAACCTTGTCTGGGGTGAGAAGGTCCAGATTTGGCTTGGGATTTGGGGGTTGGCTGACTGGATATACTGCATTTATGGTCAAGAGGAGGATCTACAAGGATGTGAAAGTTACCTAAGTTCTGGTTTGCTGATGTGGCACTCTGGGCAGGAGCAGCTCAATATCTGGCCTAGAAAGTTATTTCAACAGTTTCAAGATATGAACTATGTCCCATTTATATAGGAGTCTAGAGGCATAAGGCCAAAGAGTAAAGGAATAAGAAGGAAAAATAAAAGTTTCTTCCTGAATTTCTGGTAGGATTATCCCAAGCAACATTTTGAGAGTCAGAAGTTGATTTGGCACTCTATTCTGGAAATGCATCCGTAATTTTCCTCCTACTTTCTCACAGTAGTTTTTCAGGTCCTAGTTATTTCATGTTTCCCTAGACTTTTTGAAATTGTGAAGCCCTCCTTTCTTTTCTCACATGTGGCACCAGTTATGCACACCTTATCACTCACCTTCATCCAAGCATCTTGGTATCATCAGGAAGATTGCCTAGTGATCAAAATAAGTTGTGCTAGGGAGGAGACAATGAAGATGGATGGCAGAGAAAGATGATGTAGAGCTCATCTCCTTCCATGAATACATCAATAATGCATCTACACGTGGAAAAATTCTCACTGAAAACTAACTGGAAATGAGCAGAAGGACTCTGGTACAACCAAGGATATATGTATGATTGTTAGAAAGAGAAAAAAGCAATCAGATAGGGGACCTGTGTCCCTGGGAGATAACTCAGGAAAAGGGAATACAAAGGCAGACATGCCTTGGGGTGTGCACTGTGAGAACCACAGATTGGATGCCCCAGTCCTGGGGTCCTATGGGAGGAGACAAGCCCAAGACCCCTTGGCTGGTTGGGGAACTCCTGACACTAATGGGTGGGTGACGGGGAACCCTGGACTTTGTTTGTGAAAAGTGTGCACATGCTAGCCTTACCCCAGGCAAAATAGAAACAGATTCACAGATATAAACTAGTGTTTACAAGTGGGGAGAGGGAAGGTGGGAGGGGCACAAGAGAGGCAAGGGATTCACAGGTACAAATACTGTGTGTGAAATAGATAAGCAACAAGGATATATTGTATAGCACAGAGATTTATAGCCATTGTCTTATAATAACTTTCAATGGAGTATAATCTGTAAAAATACTAAATCACTATGATGTATATCCGAAACTAATATTGCAAATCAATTATACTTCAGTATGTAAAATAAATTGTGCTAAGGTGTTAATAACCTTTTAATCATCTTGAGCTATTTGTATTTTTAGAAAGAATGAAAATTAATATGAAATATTTAATTTGTTCATTCCAGGCATTGTGATAAAATTGAAAAAAATTTAACAACTTTGGGGAAACAAGATTTGATGTCTGGATCCCAAGTCAGAGGCAGGCCTACCCAGGTTGAAGCTTTGCTCTTCAGGTAAGTATTCTGACTTTTCACATATGATTCTCTGCCTAAAGCTCTGTATTGCTGGGAAAGGATTTTTTAGGGACACTGTTCCCATCATTAACTTCCTTTGTCTGACAATGTTATTAGTACAAAAGGTGACTGTTAGCTCAAGACTAACTGTAGCAGAAAGTCAGGTGAATCTTTGAGATCTAAATTTCAGTCTTAGAAAATCTGACTTTTCACATATGATTCTCTGCCTAAAGCTCTGTATTGCTGGGAAAGGATTTTTTAGGGACACTGTTCCCATCATTAACTTCCTTTGTCTGACAATGTTATTAGTACAAAAGGTGACTGTTAGCTCAAGACTAACTGTAGCAGAAAGTCAGGTGAATCTTTGAGATCTAAATTTCAGTCTTAGAAAATGCTATCTATAAACTTCATCATTATTTTGATGAATATATTTTTAAAAAATATTTGACAATATATTTTTTAAACATTTTTGTCATAGAACAAGCTAAGAAATAAATCACTTTGAGCCAAATTTCATGGGTCCTGAAATTGGCTATTTTGGTTGTGAAAGTTTAAGTTTTGGTTTTCATGGTTTTAAAGATCATAACATGATATGAAGCAGTGTTTCTCAAAGTGTAGTCCATACATCATTTGTGTCCTCTAGTGGTTTTTCAGCAAATTGTTTAGAGATTTCAGAGGAAAAAGAAATTTTTAAAAAGTTTGTTCACAAATACTTAACAAGTTTAAAATATAAGATTAAATAGAATTCTTCCTGAGGTCTACTTTATTATTCATGGTCATTAGCAACCTAAAGGTAGCCTACTCATTGGAAGGACTCTGGTAATTAAGTCTTAGCTTCCTATCAGTTAATTGGATGAAATGCATTTAGGTTAATTTATTTCACAGTATGAACATGTTATTGTTCACAGTTGTTCCATTTGCCTTTTTAAAAATTGTTACTATTGGGGTTTATTATTAAATTTCTAATTTTATTAAAGAAGCAATCACACAAAAGTAGTTTATGCAAATATAAAGATAAAGACAGAAATACAACATTGCCATAATCATCTTTAGTGACCAGGTTTCAGAGAGAATATAGAATGTGATTACATATGTGCTGAGACCAGGGAAGAGCAGCTAGAAGTAGCTATTGTTCTTTGCAGCACTATTTACAATAGCTAGACCATGGAAGCAACCTAGATGTCCATTGACGGATGAATGGATAAANGAATATAGAATGTGATTACATATGTGCTGAGACCAGGGAAGAGCAGCTAGAAGTAGCTATTGTTCTTTGCAGCACTATTTACAATAGCTAGACCATGGAAGCAACCTAGATGTCCATTGACAGATGAATGGATAAAAATGTTGTGGTATACATACTCAATGGAATATTACTCAGCCATAAAAAAGAATGCACTTGAGTCAGTCCTGATGAGATGGATGAACCTAGAACCTATTATACAGAGTGAAGTAAGTCAGAAAGAGAAAGATAAATATCATATTCTAATGCATATATACAGAATTTAGAAAAATGGTACTGAAGAATTTATTGCCAGGGAAGCAATGGAGAAACAGACATAGAGAATAGACTTACGGACATGGGGAGAGGGGAGGAGAGGGTGAGATGTATGCAAAGAGTAACGTAGAAACTGACATTACCATATGTAAAATAGATAGCCAATGGGAATTTGCTGTATGGCTCAGAAAACTCAGACAGGGGCTCTGTATCAACTAGAGGTGTTGGATGGGGAGGAAGATGGGAGGGAGGTTCAAAAGGGAGGGGACATATGTATACCTATGGCTGATTGAGGTTTGACAGAAAATAGCAAAATTCTGTAAAGCAATTATCCTTCAATAAAAATTACACTTTTTTAAAGTGGAAAAAGGATAAATGATGGAAAGGTTTATTTAAGGAGACTAGCAGTCATTTAACCCTGTTGTGTACTAAACTGATTTTTATAAGACTTGGTTAAACAGTGGCATGAAGCCATCAGATCTTTGCATATCAGTACTGTGTACCTCTCTGGTTTTAAAAATGATGTTTTTTCCCTATAGAAATATTTCCAGTTGTAAATTGTTGGATTTTGTTGCTAAAGAAAAATGGGAATATTAAAACTAAAGTGGCATAATTCAGAAGTTGCAGTCTTTGTAGCAAAAGCATGTATAGATGCAAACTGTAATTTTTCAAGACAGCTGGTAAAACTAGGTAAAAATTAATAACAAACAATGAGTTCAAAGAGAAAGCATAATAAATGAAAATGGTAAAAACTTCCTATGGTATGACAATTGTATATGATGGAACATTAATGGCATGTACTGTTCACGATTTAGGACATATTTTGCTTTTCAGTTGACAAAACCATTAGTATATAAAGTATGAATCAGATCTTGGCTAATGTGAGATACATACATGGAGGAGAAATGCTTGATGATTGTTTTGTTGTTTCGGGTGTTTTGTTTGTTCTTGTTCATTAATAGTTCACTTGAGCACAATTTATTTTTAAATTTTAATATCACATTTTTCACATTGCCCACCATTTCTCAGTTGTGACCTCGAAATTAAGCTCCCTCTACACTGCCCTCTGAGCCACCATGCCTTTTTGTTCTGTTAGCCATTCAAGTCCACATTAGAAGAAATGATTCGTCTAGCATTGCTATATTTCTGAAGCATGATGTACATTGGAAAAAGAGTATTGGCACTCTTACCAATAAGGCATCATGGTTGGTTCAGGTTGGTTCTGTGTTGAAGGAAATACAGAAATTTGTGGGTATAATCAGATGGTGGTATATGCCTTTTTGGTTTAGTCTGGGAAATGAGATTCTACTTTTCTATACTAAAGTATGTATGCTGATTTCCAACAGGCAATTTTCATAACTTTCAGAATGATGAAATATAACACACATAGAGAAAGGTGTATATAACATAAATGTACAATGAATCATTAGAAAGTGAACACCCTTTTAGCAAGCCCACTCCAGTGTTCTTGCCTGGAGAATCCCAGGGACAGAGGGGCCTGATAGGCTGCCATCTCTGGGGTCGCACAGAGTCAGACATGACTGAAGCAACTTAGCAAGTAAAAAAATAGAATCTTGCAGACATTGAAGAAGCACCTCCTTGCCTCTGGGTATCTCTTCTCAATCATATTTCCTTTATGCCATTTATATTTTTAAAAAAGATTATCTTGATATGTATGATAGCTCTTTCCTTGATATTCCTTGACTTTTATTGCTCTTTTATGTAGCCCTAAGTCAAATGGCTAATATGGACTGGTTTTAAATTTTATATACATGCAGTATTTTTAAAAATTTCTTCCAATTTGTCTGTAAGATGCAGTTTGTTGTACATAGCTTTAGTTTGATTGTGGTACAAAATTCCACAATTAAACTAGAGCTATGTAAAACTTTAATTGTGGTACAAAATTATCAATATATTTTATTAATCACCAGAATTTATTTATCCATCATAATATTCTTACTTCCTGATGGATGTTAGAGTTGTTTTCAGCTATTGCAAAAACTGATGCTATGAACTTTATTTTGTTTCCTGACACACATATGAATGTATTTCTTTAGATATATACCCAAGAATGTAATGTTTGGTATTGTTTGGTCATAAAGATACTATTTTTTCAGTATGGGTGTTTGGGTAAGGACAATGCTCTAAGTACTTGAACAAGTTTTCACTCATGTCAGCTCTGTATGAAAGTTTCTTGCTCCCTATCTTCACCAACACTTGATATTGTCAGACTTTTAAATTTGCCCAAGCTCATGGTTGTGTAAAAGGACTTTACTGTGGTTTTAATTTGCATTTCAAGTGGAAATTATTGAGATGAACACTTGAAACACTAAATAAAATTTAAATGTCTTTATAAAATTGATAATACCAGTAAAAATCTTTTCTAATAGCTTGAAGCTATTATTTCAAAGTTGAAATGTCATCACCTTTAATGTTAATTATGACACGCTAATATTTATTGCAAAATTGATTTATGTTACAAAGACAATGTCTTCTATTTTGATTCTTTGTCAATACTTGATATTTTGCTTCATTTCTTAGATAAATAAGTTAATAATTAACTGAGTTCATTTGAAAATTACATTTGAATAACAAACAGAATATAAACAAGTACTTTCCAGATGTTGATATAACTGAGGGATAGTAGTAGTAATCCATTTGCCTATCTTCCAGTTTGAAACTTAGAAGCCTCTCGTTTTTGTTTATGTTTTGCTCACTGACCTCATTGGTGAATTCTATTAATTATAGAATCACAGTTCTATAATTATATAGAGTTCTACAATTCTATATAATTCTTTGTTCAGTGTACAATGTAAATATCTCAAATTCTCNTGTTTATATTTTGCTCACTGACCTCATTGGTGAAAGAGGACTGAATATTGTTTTATTAATTATAGAATTACAGTTCTGTAATTATATAGAGTTCTACAATTCTATATAATTGTTTGTTCAGTGTACAATGTAAATATCTCAAATTCTCTAACAGTCTCCAAACAAATGCTACCTTTCTCAATAATGTATAATATTGCAAAAAGATACTTTACTTTAGTTAATATAAATGCTAAAAAATGAAAACATCTGGTTTGAAATAATAATTTTATCTTTGTGGAGGATGCCAGGCAAAACCATCCCAATATTTGATTTNTTATATAGAGTTCTACAATTCTATATAATTCTTTGTTCAGTGTACAATGTAAATATCTCAAATTCTCTAACAGTCTCCAAACAAATGCTACCTTTCTTAATAATGTATAATATTGCAAAAAGATATTTTACTTTAGTTAATATAAATGCTAAAAAATGAAAACATCTGGTTTGAAATAATAATTTTATCTTTGTGGAGGATGCCAGGCAAAACCATCCCAATATTTGATTTTAAAAGATATATTAATGATCATTATATTTTATATCTTGCTTTATATTAAATAATTAAGATGATTTTTCAGAAAAATCCATGATTACAATTGCTCCAAAACATGATTAAGTGGTCTATCAAAGACTCAAGTTTGATAAACACTAGTATATTATTAAAGTGCCAGTGATTAAGAGTTATAAAAAGATTCTAGGACTGACTTTCACTGCATCATACTAACAGTCTGGGAGAATTGTTAATACTGCATAATTTCCATTTCTTCACCTAGAAAACAGATCTCACTAGCTGTCCTGAGTTCCTCATATTGTTTTGTATAAATGAGATAATTTGAAAAAATATGTTAAATACCATTCTGCTGCCAATTATGATGGAACAGCTGATATCAGAATAATTGTTCTATAAGAACTTTGAAACTTGGATACAATAAAGCAATAAAAACAATTGAAAATATTTTTAAAGGCACAGGAGATCAACCAAAATAGCCAAGACATAAAAGCTAAGATCCAGAGAGGAGAGACTCATAGAAAGGAAAGACCTAACATTTTGTAGGCATTTTCCCCTCAAGACATTTTCTGACCAGTAACTAGTGCTTGAACAGAGCAAGATCCTGAGAAATAAGTATAAGCTAACTATTAAGCTAATCAGAGAGACCACAGCTTCAGTAGTGTCTAAAGAGGAGGAGCTTTAATAAACACCCTAGGATTTTAGTAAAGAACTCCAAAAGCCTACTCCCTTAGGAATAATAGCAAACCAGAAATAGACTAGTCTTACTGAATCAAGGCAATATACCTATATTCTTTGCACCTGAGAAATGAAACTCAAACCTTTTCTGAAAGAGATGATATCACCCAGGAAAACTAAATAATTCATACATATCACTAAGCATTCATTCAAAAAATACCAGACATGCCAAGAAACATAACCAAATGAAAAGAAAAAACAATCAAGACAAAATAGAAACATAAAAATAATCCAGGATGGTAGATAATTTCACAGTAAATTATGAAATTATAAAAATAATGAAATATAAATGTTATAATTAATGCATTTAACAGCAGATTATAAAAATATAAGAAGAATTAATGAAGTAGAAGATCGGTTAGTAGAAAATATCTAGACAGAAGCAAATGCAGAGAGAGAAGAAAAGATGCTTTAAATACCATAAGAGATATATGGGACTCAATGAGAAGACTGAACTTATATCTACAAAAAAGGTGAGACAGAATGGGAGGGAAACTTTTTAAACAGATCAGAAATTTTAAAAGNTGTCTCTTATACACATCTGGTTAGTAGAAAATATCTAGACAGAAGCAAATGCAGAGAGAGAAGAAAAGATGCTTTAAATACCATAAGAGATATATGGGACTCAATGAGAAGACTGAACTTATATCTACAAAAAAGGTGAGACAGAATGGGAGGGAAACTTTTTAAACAGATCAGAAATTTTAAAAGGGTAGAATATTCAAAATTATAGAAAGGCCTGTTTATTCAAGGATATCATTATATTTAAAAAAACTATACTAACAACAAAAAAGAATTTTTAAATGAATTATTTAAATGATATCATTTACTCTAACAGCAAAGGATAAATTGTTTAGGAAAAAAATATATGAATATTTTAAATATATTTTTAAAATAAAAGAAAAACCCTAGAAATAAAAATAGAAACCCTAGAAAACCTAAAAATAAAAACCCTAGAAAACATTGGTGTGAGAAATTAAAGCCTAAACAAATGGAAGCTATGTTGTATTCATGGACTGAGAGATTCAAAATTGAAGAATGGTAAGTCTATAGACTCAATAAATTATAATTAATGTACAAACAATCCCAGTGGAGAGCATGGTGGAAACTGATATACTGATTTTTGAACAATTTTGGCACAATAAGAGCAAAATAAGAGTACCTACATTCCCAAACTCAAGTCTTATTATAAAGTTAAAGTAACTAAAATAGAGTGGTATTGCTATGGGACTAGACAAACTAATAGAACATAGCAGAGAAACCAAAGAGAGAATCTGTGTTTAAAGTCACCAAATTCATCATTGCAGTGGAATGAGGAAAGAATGCTCTTTCCAGTAAATAATGTTGGATCAACTGAATAGCCATGGAGATTTTTAAAAAAAGAACCTTTGCTTCATACTTCACACTGTACATAAAATCATTTTCTGGTGGATTAAAGACGTAAATGTGAAACATAAAATAATAGATTCAGAACATAATATAAGAGATCTTGGGGTGTGCAAAACAATTTTTAAAGGACACAGAAGCACTAAGCATAATAGGCATGAATTCTTCATTAACTGTAAGAACAGATACCACTTAGAAAGTGAACATACAAGTCACGGAATAGAATTATATTCACAATAATAGAGGAAATTTTACAGGCTAACAAGGAAAAATCCAGAAAACATAATAAAAAAAAAAAAAGACTGGAACTGACATTTCACAGACAAGTAATAAATATATGGAAGCATGATCAGCATTTGTTAGTTATCAGGATAAAGCAACATACAATGAGATATCACTACCTACCCCCTAGTAGGTAAAATTTGAAAGTGCTTAAAATTTGGGGGAAAAAAATAGATAAAATCAAATGTAGACAAATATATAAAGCAACAGAAAGTCTCATTCACTGCTAATGAAAGTATAAACTTCTAAAATCACTTTGGAAGTCTGTTTGGCAGGGTAACACATCATATGACACAGCAATTCTGTTTTTAGGTACCAATGGAAAAGCATACACATATGCAGCAAATGTATAAGAATGTTCATAGCACTATTATCCAGCAGAGTAAAAGATGAAAAACAATCTAAATGTTCAGTAACAATAAAATGAATAGATTTTGCTGTATTTGTACAATGGAATTCTAGTGGCAAGGAAAAATAGCTAACTACTGCTACATACAACATGACTGAGTATCACAAATATAATGTTGAATCAGAGAGCAAAGAGTACATATAGTTTGAATCTTTTTACACAAAATTGAAAATATGCAAAGCTAATATATGGTTACAGAAGTCAAACATAGTGGTTATATTTGGTAAAAAAAATATCATGACTGGGAGAACATATGGGAAAGGCTTCTGAACACTGACAAATTTGATCTGGGTGATGGTTAACAAGTGTGTACATAAATAAGTTTTATTGAACTATACACATATGATTTATAGATCTTATGTATACTGTAACACTATTAAAGTGAACAGACCAACAAATAAATTAATCCTTTAAACAAAAGAGAAAATTCAAGAATTCTTACTATTTTATCCCTCTCCTGTCTCATCTCATCTGTTTATAGGGACATTACAATCATATGTCTTTAAGTTTTTTCATGAGGTTCCTAAAAAATAATAATAAGACCCTCCAGTGTAATCCAAGATACTGGTACGGCAAAGGAGGAACACTCAAAATAGGTCTAAAGGAGAGAACAGTGGAATCTCAGTGATGCTACCTACAGAGAGGGATTTCTTTCACACTGGATTTCATGATTGTTAATAGACATGACTGAAGCGACTATACACACAATAGCAGTGACAGTACGTTATTCATCTTGGAACACTGAGTGCCTGGAATATAGTAATAATTTAAGTTGATATTTATTTGGGGTTTAGTCTATAGCGTACTCTGTACTAGGTTTCTTACATGTATGAACTCAATTAATTTTCATAAAAACCTGTGAGGTAGCTATGATTTTGTCCCCATATTAGAGCTACTAAAATTGAAGTTCAGGGAAACTACTTAACTTAAAAAGTCACCTAGTTTGTAGGTGGTAGATTATAGATGCAAGTCTAAGTCATAGTGAGTCTCAAGACTATGTGCAAAACATTTTGTATTATATTTCTAAGAAAGCAGTTGAGTATTATATCAGTCTGGAGTCTTCTCCACCTCTGTACTACAGAATTGAAAACAATCTTTTAAGTTTAAACTCTGGAATTCCTCCTCTCTAGGATGTGCAATCCCTGAGGCAGGGATACTCTGTTATTCATTTATGATTCTCTATTGTCTAGCACAGTACTTGGCTCACAATAAATTATCATTTTAATAAAGATTAGTTCTATGAGGTAGTTTGAATTGCCATGGTTATAGGTTTACTGTAGGATCCATCCATTCTCCACACTCATTTGTAAGTGAAATAGAAGTTATCTCTAATAGCAGGTTTCATAAGGTAATAAGAATATTCAACAAAGAATTCTGATGCAAATTGTGGAAGCCTGGTGATACCTGCTGGATCAGAAATTAACAACTGGTCCAGAAATAAAAAGTGGAAAGAAGTGTCCTAGTGATTGCTTGAAAATGTAATTTAAGATATTTTTATATGTTCTATGTAGTTACAGCAAACTTTAGGATTCTAAACAAAATTTCTCCATTCTGTTACCACATTTTCCATTTTCTCATAGAAGTGATGGTTTCTTAATGTGCTGTTTTTGTGTTTCTTGGACGCTATCCTTGTGTTCTGAAGATAAGCTGTCAACACAATCCCATACTCTTCTGGAAGGGAAAGAATGTTCAGGGATACTACCTCTGCCTAGCTGCCAAGAGACACATGCCCTAAAAACGTCCCCCTTTTCACCAACTCTGTGTACTTGGAGAGGAACTAATTTTCCTTACTATTAGAATACATTAGATATACGGATGTGCCTCAATGAGGAATCTAGCATATCATCCGAGGAATACCTTAGTCTTTAGTTTGGCCAAACATCATCACTGGAGGTGGTAGTAGCTGTTCAGCAATGCATGGGAATGCCATAGGGTCTGGCAGCTGCTTTTATTTTTTCCCATTCTGGAAGCTTGTTTCCTTTGAGTCACCTTTTGATTGTCATGGATTTATTTTCTGTTGTATATTCATTTCAAAGATATTGGGTAATTTTTTTTTTTTCAAGATTCATGGAAAAAAGAGTCATAGTTTTGATGAAATGTGTGCTAAATGTCTGTCAGAACCTACATTGCTGCACAATTTTAATGGCCCAGTTTTGACTTTCTAAAAAATTACATAATATTCATTACGACACATAGAAATATCTAAAGTAGGAGTGGTCAATCGTTGGTCCATTCATAAGTAAAATTTAAATGTACTAGAAGATTCAGATTACCCTTGGCCCTATAGATATGATCATTTTAAATGAAAGCTATGTTATTTCTTTCATATGAAGCTACTGCAAAAAAGAAAATATAACTTGAAGGAGACTTGTTTTTCTAATATTAACAAATATGGAGCATGATCTCAAACAGCATTTAAGATTTTAATCTCAGGCAACCAATAGGACTTCAGGATAGGATATGTCCTGTCCACTTCTAGCTGTGGAGTTATTGTAGGAGAATAATTTATTTTTTAAAATAATAGCTGAGGAAATGGCAACCCAGTCCAGTATTATTGCCTGGAAAATATGGACAGAGGAGCCTGGCAGGCTCAGCCCATAGGATCACAAAGAGTTGGACATAGCTGAGCAACTGAACACTCAACGCATGCTTCTAAGTAGCTTACTAAATTTTTTGTTTTCTGAGATTGTATATAAAAAAAATTCAAAATATCTTTTACCTCAGGAGATCTGTTTATTGATACTAATTTATAAGAATATCAAGTTCAAAGAATCGCTCTCTTTTCATGACAAATGTAGGTTTATTGTGAGAAAGGGACTAGGAAAACCTTGCTAACAACCCCTCACTCCATCTCATTGTGAGTTAGGTCAGGTTTGCTTCGTGTACCCTTTCATTCTTTCTTTGAGTTACTCAGTAACATTAAGATATTTTGGTTGTAAGCAATAGAAAAGACCCTAAACTGAATTAAAAAGAACTAAGTTATGACCAACCTGGATAGTATATTCAAAAGCAGAGATATTACTTTGCCGACTAAGGTCCGCCTAGTCAAGGCTATGGTTTTTCCTATGGTCATGTATGGATGTGAGAGTTGCACTGTGAAGAAAGCTGAGTGCGGAAGAATCGATGCTTTTGAACTGTGGTGTTGNACCTGACCTGCCTCTTGAGAAATCTGTATGCAGGTCAAGAAGCAACAGTTAGAACTGGACCTGGAACGATGGAGTGGTTCCAAATCAGGAAAGGAGTACATCAAGGCTATATATTGTCACCCTGCTTATTGAACTTATATGCAGAATACATCATGCGAAATGCCACGCTGGATGAAGCACAAGCTGGAATCAAATTTGCCAAGAGAAATATAAATAACCTCAGATATGCAGATAACACTGTTAAGTAGTTAGAATAGGAAATAGGAGTCCATAATGGCGGTGGCTAAAAGATAAGGAAGGGAAAAGCCCGCAAAAATAGAACAAAGGAAGGTTCGAGGACCAGAGTGAGGGCCTCCGGTAGAACAAATAACACTCGCGGCTAGCCCAATTTACATAGGGCAGGCCCAGGGGGAGGAAAAAACCTATAAAAAGAGGAGCCAAAGGGCCAGGGGTCCCTCTCCCCCGCACGCTGGGGCGCTCTTCTCTTTGCGTCTTTGGGTTGACATGCCCTCATGCCTCAAGGATGGATTTTCCTGCTATTTTCTAAATAAAATAGAGCTGTAACACAGAGCTGTAACACTGATTTATCTAAGAGCTATAACATGGTCTGTTCGAGACCTGAGAGCTATAACACAATCTGTCTAAGTCCCGAGAGCTGTGATGTGACGAGGGCTTTAATGTCCATCACTCCAAATCTTTGTTGTGATGAGACAGAACCAAGGAACATACCCTCGCCTGACAACACCATCCTTATGGCAGAAGGTGAAAAGGAACTAAAGAGCCTCTTGATGAAAGTGAAAGAGGAGAGTGAAAAAGTCGGCTTAAAACTCAACATTCAAAAAACTGAGATCATGGCATCTAGTCTCATCACTTCATGGCAGATAGATGAGGAAGCAATGGAAACAGTGACAGACTTTAGTTTCTTGGGCTCCAAAATCACTGCAGATGGTGACTGCAGCCATGAAATTAAAAGATGTCTGCTCCTTGGAAGAAAAGCTATAACAAACCTAGACAGCATATTAAAAAGCAGAGATTACTTTGCCAACAAAGGTCTGTCTCGTCAAAGCTATCTTTTTTTCTAGTAATCAACTATGGATGTGAGAGTTGGACTCTAAGAAAGGCTGAGCACTGAAACATTGATGCTTTTGAACTATGGTGTTGGGGAAGACTCCTGAGAGTCCCTTGGACTGCAAGGAGATCAAACCAGTCAATGCTAAAGGAAATCAGACCTCAATATTCATTGGAAGGACTGATGCTGAAGCTGAAGCTCCAGTACTTTGGCCACAATGTGAAGAACTGACTCATTGGAGAAGACCCTGATGCTGGGAAAGATTGAAGGTGGGAGGAGAAGCGGATGACAGAGGATGAAATGGTTGGATGGCATCACCAACTTGATGGACATGAGTTTGAACATCTCTGGGAGTTGGTGATGGACAGGGAAGCCTGGTGTGCTGCAGTCCGTGGGGTCACAAAGAGTCAAACATGACTGAGTGGCTGAACTATACTGATGAACATTGGGGTGTATATGTATTTTCAAATTAGTGTTTTCATTCTCTNACTTGATGGACATGAGTTTGAACATCTCTGGGAGTTGGTGATGGACAGGGAAGCCTGGTGTGCTGCAGTCCGTGGGGTCACAAAGAGTCAAACATGACTGAGTGGCTGAACTATACTGATGAACATTGGGGTGTATATGTATTTTCAAATTAGTGTTTTCATTCTCTTTGTGCTTATACTCAGGAGTGGAATTGCTGGATCATATGGTAGTTCTATTTTTAGTTTTTTGAGGAACCTCCATACTGCTTTTCATAGTATGATGTCTGATAACGGGTCCAAAATATGTAAAGAGCTCATATAACTCAGTATCAAAAAACCAAACAACTCAGTTGAAAATCGGCAAAAGACCTAAATAGACATTTTTTTCCAAAAGGAAAATACAACTGCCCAACAGGCACATGGAAAGATGCTGAACATCACTAATCATCAGGAAAATGCAAATCAAAAACACAAATAGGTATCACTGCACAGGTGTCAGAATGTCTAGCTTCAAAAAGACACCACATATTAGAAGAAGGGCATCACTGACTCAATTGACATGAGCTTGAGCAAGCTCTGGAAGATAGGGAAGGATAGGGAAGCCTGGCATGCTACAGTCCATAGTGTCACAAAGAGTTGGACACTGCTGAGTGACTGAACAACAATTGGGATGATATGGAGAAAAGGGGGACTTCTCCGGCAGCTCAGTGGTAAAGAATCTACCTGCAGTGCAGGAGCTGCAGGAGACAAGGGTTCAGTTCCTCAGTTGGGAAGATACCCTGGAGAAGGGCATGACATCACTCCAGTATTCTTGCCTGGAGAATTCCATGGACAGGTGAGCCTGCTTGGCTATAGTCCATAGGGTCATAAAAGAGTTGGACATGACTGAAGTGACTTAGCAAGCATGCATGGAGAAAAGGGAACCTTAGTTCACTGTTGTGGAGGGGTGGGGGAGTAGTAAATAGATAATTGATTAGTTCTAAAATTNGACATCACTCCAGTATTCTTGCCTGGAGAATTCCATGGACAGGTGAGCCTGCTTGGCTATAGTCCATAGGGTCATAAAAGAGTTGGACATGACTGAAGTGACTTAGCAAGCATGCATGGAGAAAAGGGAACCTTAGTTCACTGTTGTGGAGGGGTGGGGGGGGTAGTAAATAGATAATTGATTAGTTCTGTTGGCTATGGGGAACATTCATTTATTCCTTGACACATCAAATATGTAGTGAAATCTTGCTACACTATATTGTACTACATAGTGGAATGGGCTTCCCTTGTGGCTTAGCTGGTAAAGAATCCGCCTGCAAGGAAGGAGACCTGGGCTCGATCCCTGGGTTGGGAAGATCCCCTGGAGAAGGGAGAGGCTACCCACTCCAGTATTCTGGCCTGGAGAATTCCATGGACTGTATAGTCCATGGGGTTACAAAGAGTTGGACACGACTGAATGACGTTCACATAGTGGAATATGATAAATAAGAAAACCTGAATTATTGCTCTTGTGGAGCCTCTGGTTTAATGAGAGAGACACTTAAAAAAAAGATTATAAAAGTAAAGTATTTAGACTCAGATTTAATATCCATCAGAGGGACATCAGTAGGAATGGCATTGTAATGAACTTCAAAAATCTGTTGTTCCATATATACAACACTAGTGAAAATTGTCAAAACCCAACTTTTTCAGAACTCTGGAGGTTAACTAAAGGCTTGCAACAATCTAAGAAATATTTGTCAAGAAAAGCAGATAAATATAAATAAGAATAGAGAGCTTTGTGGCATTTTAACTTGCTCCCTTTAAGCCCCTCTCTCCAGCTCCATGATAGCCTTGAAAATCAAAAGCTTGCTCAACTTTTTCAGAACTCTGGAGGTTAACTAAAGGCTTGCAACAATCTAAGAAATATTTGTCAAGAAAAGCAGATAAATATAAATAAGAATAGAGAGCTTTGTGGCATTTTAACTTGCTCCCTTTAAGCCCCTCTCTCCAGCTCCATGATAGCCTTGAAAATCAAAAGCTTGCAACCACAGTGAAAACTGTCTTCCCAGGTGGTGTTAGTGGTAAAGAATCTACCTACCAATGCAGGAGGCATAAGAGATGCAGGTTCGATCCCTAGGCTGGGAAGATCCCCTGGGGTAGTACATGGCAACCCACTCCAGTATTCTCCCCTGGAGAATCCCATGGACAGAGGAGACTGGCGGACTCCAGTCCAGAGGATCACAAAGAGTCGGACACGACTGAAGTGACTTAGCATGCATGTGTAGTGGCCAGTGAAGGGAAAAAACAAGTTTGGAGCTCTCCAGAAAAACCATTCTCAGGAAATTATCATTTTTGACCTATCTGACAATAGCCCGGAAACACTCACTGAGGCGATTTGTATTTACCTGACCTGTCTCAGAGGCTTCTCTTTGTGAATGCCCTTTTCCCTCTAAGCATTTGTCNCAAGTTTGGAGCTCTCCAGAAAAACCATTCTCAGGAAATTATCATTTTTGACCTATCTGACAATAGCCCGGAAACACTCACTGAGGCGATTTGTATTTACCTGACCTGTCTCAGAGGCTTCTCTTTGTGAATGCCCTTTTCCCTCTAAGCATTTGTCAAAAACAATTCGTGGCAATTGTTTAACATGGAAGCTGCCTGAGGCAGCAACAAAAATTTGGGAAAACAACATAAACTGACCAAAAATAATTAAAAGGAAAAGGTGAAAAATGAGATGTTCATTGAAGGTTTTGTAAATTTCTGACATGTTCCTGAGAATCTAGGCGCGTACACACATGAACAATGCTGCACATGATTAGGAAAGAAATGGGAAGGCCCTAAGTTTTCACTACTGAGCTTGAGGCTTTACACAAGTAGGAGATGAAGACTGAGGAAGTGTTGTAAACTGCCTGCCATAGAACTGAAGGGAAGTCTCCACACAGAGACAGAGACTCTGAACAAAGCCTGTATGACTTACTGGTTCCAAGAATCCAGGAAAATTTCTGGCCAGTTATTAACTGACTATTAAAATCTGTATGCAGGTCAGGAAGCAACAGTTA